>MU105761.1:300419-318770 GCA_012274485.2 Sinapis alba
GCGGAATTAATATTAAAAGCGGTGCGGAATTAAAGTGCGGGACGGTTCAACTGCGGTTCGTGCGTTTTATGTAATAAGTGCGGTTTTGGTAAAATTAGTGGTGCGGAATTGTGTTGATTGGTGAAATATATAGTTTGCGGTATTGATAAATTATTTAGTTAATAAAATAATAATGGTAGAAAATAATAATGGTATAATATAGTTAAATAATATAAATAATGTATTAACATAATAAATATATTTTAAATTAAATTTCTTAAATATTTTTTTTCAAATGAAATAAGAAAATTACATTAAAACATTAAATAACAAATAATCTACTTTATTTTATATCTCTAGAATTAAAAAACAAAATTAAATTAGAAATAAACTAAAAATTAAATAGATATCCAAATTTCTATAATCTACTTTATATATTTATAAAAATACTATTTTGGTTTTTAATTAAAATAAATTATTATTAATTCCATATCATTTTTACATGGGCAATTCTCTTAAATAGTAATATTTTAAGTTTCTATCATAAAAATAGTACTCGAGAAAGAAAATGACCAAAATAACTTTTTATTTTGAAAAATTTAATATTTTATTTTTATTTTTAAAATTTTGAAACATAATCCCAAAACTCCACTTTTAACTCTACACCCTAAATCTAGAATAGTTAACCCTGTGTATATAAGTGTATATTTATCTTTTTAATGAAATATTTTGATTTTTTTTCTTGTATACTATTTTTATGACAATTTTTTTTTAAAGCTATCTTAGGATATTTCTTTTTTTACATTCAATTGAAAATATTATTTAAATAACATAATTTATATTATTTTGACTTAATAGTATTATCCTTTAGCAATATAATAGCGATGTCAATAAAATATATATATATACAATGCAATTGGATATTTTGTAAATTAGATAACTATAATAAACATTAGTTAAATGTAAAAAACGCACACAAAGCATAAAACCGCATCATAATTGAGTGAGTCATAAAGTAAGTGCCGTTCATTCTAATATAGAACAAACAAAAAAATGATGTTTGCATTTTTTGAGAAATGCGTTATTGTATCAATAACGCACACTGAAACAAAATTTACATGATTGGTGACAGTTGATAAATTACGCACTTACTGTTACAAATACGCCCCGCAAAGATGTTTCCAATCACTACCTTAATATTCTGCAAAATAAACAATTTTAAATAGAAAAATATCTCTGGAAAAGGACAAAAATATAATAGAATAACACTAATCACGTTTTACATGTGCGTTTGTAGCGTAGTTTGTATCTACAACAAATGGACCGCCCAACAAATTCAATTAGCACCATTCAATCTGTGTTGTTTTTTCTTCTTGTTCACGTGTCACACTTACCAATAATGGAACTGAAAAAATGAAATTATTTTCTTCCAAACAAAAGAAAAAGATGTTGAAAATCAGAGTACAATGAAAGTGAAATGCACTGTGTCAAAGACGTGAGCTTCTCTTCTTTGTCAACTTCTTTTTGGGTCAAAAACAAAATAGTTGAACTGCACTTGTGTTGGCTTTATTTACACTTTAGGGTTTTATACTTCGGGTAAAAACTCTTTTCAAACAGTTATCAACTTGATCATATATAATCAACCAACGAATGATTATTTTATGAAACAGAGACACAGTTTGTTTACAATCATAATTCCACAAATATTTTATCAATCGAAGCTTAAGACTAAAAATGTAAAAATACTAATTAACATTTTTGGTAACAGAAAATACAAAAAATCTATCAAACAAAAAGATTAAAAAATTATTTTATATTATTTATATTATAATTATTTAGTCCTGAATAAATATTTATATTTTAACTGCAATAGTTATGTTATACATATAACTAGTTGTGGATCCGCATTTTATGCAAACTAATATATATTTTTAATAATTTTATTTTAATATAAATTTTGATGTATACTAATTTTATTTAAATAAATATAAAAATATTAAATTTTTTATGTGTTTTTATTTTTTTAACCAAATCTCAATTGATTATTGCGTGAACTTATTTTTTTTATTGTTTATACATGATTTTTTATCTCGAAATTTAATTATTTGCTTGTTTGAATCTGAATTTAACAGAGTTTTTTTTTAATATTGAAGAACGATGACATTCATCTAATTTTAACATTTTTATGGTGTTTTGAATAAATGGCACATTTAAGAAAAAATCCAGATTTTTTTTGATGGTTTAAGTGCAATCGCACTCATCTCACGTTGTATAAAATACAAAAAGAATTTTTAATTTAGTGGTACATGTTTTTGGACATGTATAACTATGCAGAGAATTTTGATAAAATTCAATAATACATATCATTAGTAATTTTCAAGTCCGATTCAAGAAAATCTGATACTTGCTTTGCATAAACCACAGTATGCATATTAAACGCATATCATTACAAATTAAAATTCAAAATGTCATGTCATAAAAATAAAATAAAATAATATAAAATTAAATTAAATGCTAACTAAAACTTATGTTGTGTTAATATAGTTAATTCTAACTTAGTTGAAGATCTTCCTTTTGCAATTAGATCTTTCAAAGATCAAACATTCATAACTTTACCAATAATGTCTAAAATACAACATTAGAATTAAAACTGATGAACAAACATAACATAAATAAGACACATCAATAAAAAGTACAAAATGATATATAAAACTCATCGAAAACTACTTTTTCATATTGACGTCACAATATTTTTAAATTTATTGAAATAATTATTTACCAATTCATTCGTAATTAAAATTATCACAAGAAGTAAGTTTATTGTTCTGTAGAAATTTATCTTAAAATACAAAGGATTCATCTATATTTTGTGGTATAATTACCGATGGTGAAAGTACTGATCAGAACAAAAGTATTCCTTTGAGATAAGATCAAAAGCTATCAAGAGAAAGTTCGTCAATAGAATCTAATCCTCTAAAAATAATGTAGAAAAATAAATGACTAACCCCAAATTGTATAATTAATGTGAATCAATAACAAAAGAAAATACTCCCTCCGTTTCAAATTATTTGTCGTTCTGGGGTAGAATTTTTGTTTCAAAATAAGTGTCGTTTTCGGTTTTCAATGTAAAATTTATTGGTAATATTTTATATTCTATTTTCCTATTGGTTGATATATGGTTAGGTGTATTGGTAATAGTATTTTTATTTTGAAAATATGTAAAATTAAATGTTTTCTTAATCTGTGTGCATAAACCTAGAACGACAACTAATATGAAACGGAGGGAGTACTATATTTACAACTGAATAAACCAACACCAATCTACTTCAAACGATTTTTGAATTTTTATGTATTCCAAAGTTTTATAGCAACTTAACTTTAATCTTGTAGCAATCTTTAGCCGAATCAACATCTCTAATAAAAACAAGGGAAGCATATATCCTTTTCAAAAATCCTCATTTGAAAGTGTTCGTATTATTTGAAGATGAGTGAAAGTTTTGTGTGTATTACCCATCAAACGTATGATGAGAATATATACTATCATAGTCAGTAAATTATTTGAATAGAATATCAAAATGGATACTAAGATAAAGTCGGCATCATAGTTCTTTGTTTTAGTACTTCTTACTATTATAATTATAATATAATATTCCTTCCGTTTCGTAAAGAGTGTCGTTTTAAAGAAAAAAATTCGTTACAAAATAAGTGTCATTTTAGGATTTCAATGCATAATTTATTGATTTTATTTTCCAGTTTAATTTTCTATTGGTTGAAATATGATTAGGTGTATGGGTAATGATGTTTTTTATAGAAAATATACAAAATTAAATGTTTTCTTAATCTGTGTGCAAAAAGCTAAAACGACACTTATTATGAAACAGAGGGAGTATGATATAGAATACGATAAATACCACTTACATATATTTATACTATTATTAACTGTAAACTATAATGAAATATTGATTACATTTCATAATTAAGTAACAAATATGGTTTAAAAAATATCCAACATATATGATTACTAAAGTTATGATGAACATGAAAAATAATCAAAATCACTTTTTAAATAATATTATAGATAGATTATAGAAAATTTTAGTTTTATAACATAATAAAATATTAATGTATTATGTTAATAAGTAGAATAAAAACTAAAAAAACATTCTAAGCACATTCAATTTATTTTAAATTTTATGATAGTTAGCTCATATTGTTAATGTTTTAAAAATTTAATGATAAAATAAATATTATAAAAATTAATTTGATATCCCACAAAAGAAATTTTATTTATAGTTTTCAATTAATTATGTAAAGTTATTATTTTGAAAGTTCACGTGTTGTCTTTTGGCTAACGCTATTTTCGGATTTTAAATACCGCTTTGTGCTTCCTGTTTCCCTGCTTCATCATCACGCAGAGAAACTCTCTCTTCAACCTCCATCCTTCTTCAATCGCTTCTTTTTCGAACTCAATCGATTGAACCATGAGTTTCTGCAAATCGGTTTCCTTTCTTTTGATCATTCACTTGCTCAACTCCTGTCAGATTTCATCTTCATCTTCCTTAACCTCAAATGGGTTTTCACAAATCCCTCCAAAGTTTCTTGCTTTAGCTAAAAGAAACGATTTTTTCGAGTGGATGGTTGGGATCAGAAGGAGAATCCACGAGAACCCCGAGTTAGGTTACGAGGAAGTAGAGACATCTAAGCTCGTTAGGACAGAACTGGAGAAGATGGGTGTGTCTTATAAGTACCCAGTTGCTGTTACTGGTGTTGTCGGATATGTTGGAACTGGTCAACCTCCTTTTGTTGCATTGAGGGCTGATATGGATGCACTTCCTATGCAGGTAATTGATTTGACTTGTCCATAAAGGTTTTGGTCACATGTGCCTATATTGAGTAGTTGACTCACTGTAATTTAGTTGATTTTTAGTTCTCTGTGAGATCTTTCATTGTATTTTCTATGGAACTATATTAAGTCTATGGATGCACTTCCTATGCAGGTAACAGATCAAAAGAGTAACGTTTTTTCTATGTTCTTCTCCATGAAGGTTTTGGTTGTATGTGCCTTTATGGAGTAGTTAAATCACTGTAATTTTAGTTAATGATTTGTTGAGTTTAGTTCTCTGTGAGATCTTTATTGTATTTCTCTGTGAGATCTTTATTGTATTTCTCTGGACTTGGACTTGGTTTCTAGCATTTGACTCATGGCGGGATCTATCACAACCCAATGGAACATGTTACATTGGCTCTGTGCCCCCCAAATTTTTAGAGGTTATATATTGGTGTAGATCCTCAAATTATATAACAAAAAGAATTTTCAAATTTTTAAGAATAAATCGGCTTATTTGTGAAATAACAAAAAAAATGAAATTAGTTTTATAAAGAGAGAATAGAAAATAGGAAGAGAAAATAGGAAAGAGAGTGTATTTTGATTATTTAGTGATTTTTTTTTATTTTTTTTTTGGTGTTATACAGTGCAATTTCTAATGTTTTTATAGCCCAAAATCTCAGATCCTGTTCTGATCTGATTTGTAGTTTGTTTTTTCTTATGTGAGTTGCAATGGCTTGGATTGTTGGAGTTATGAGAAATGTTACTGTATTTTTGGTGGATACTTGTTGAACAGATAGTGTTGGATTGTGTAGGAAATGGTTGAATGGGAACACAAGAGTAAGATTCCAGGGAAGATGCACGCTTGTGGACATGACGCTCACACTACAATGCTCCTCGGTGCTGCCAAGTTGCTGAAAGAACACCAAGATGAGCTGCAGGTTGGTGTGTACTGTATTTTTATATGAATTTGAAATCTTTTGGAAGCAATCCTGATCACTGAGTTCTTGTACATTTCTTTGGACTATCTTAGGGTACTGTGATTCTAGTTTTCCAACCATCTGAGGAAGGAGGAGGAGGTGCAAAGAAGATTGTGGAAGCTGGAGTGTTGGAGGATGTGAGTGCAATCTTTGGTTTACATGTTACAAATCAGTTGGGGTTAGGTCTAGTGAGCTCAAGAGAAGGTCCATTGTTGGCTGGTAGTGGCTTTTTCGAAGCTAAGATAAGCGGGAAAGGTGGTCATGCAGCTCTTCCTCAGCACGCCATAGATCCGATACTGGCAGCTTCAAACATTGTCGTTAGCTTACAACAACTCGTTTCACGAGAGGCAGATCCTTTAGACTCGCAGGTAGAACATAATATAACCTTCTTGGGCTCTTCAATTGTGATGTATATGCAATGTGTTTGCAGGTGGTTACAGTTGCAAAGTTTGAAGGTGGTGGTGCTTTTAATGTGATTCCAGACTCTGTTACCATCGGTGGTACATTCAGAGCCTTTTCAAGTCAAAGCTTTACGCAACTCAAGAAAAGGATTGAACAGGTCAGTAGTTTGAGACTTTTGTCTTCCTCTTGAGACCAAACTTTTTAAACTCTGTTGTGGTTCCAATGTTTCAGGTTATTACAGGGCAAGCGAGTGTGCATATGTGTAATGCAACAGTTGATTTCCTTCAAGAGCAGGAACCTTTTAACCCACCGAGTGTTAACGACAAAGGCTTGCACATGTTTTTCAAGAACGTTTCAGGTGATATGTTAGGGACTAAGAACTACTTGGAGATGCAACCGTTGATGGGATCAGAAGATTTCTCTTTCTACCAAGAATCAATGCCTGGACATTTTAGCTTTGTGGGAATGCAAAACGAAGCTCATTCACCAATGGAGAGCCCTCACTCGCCTTATTTTGAGGTCAATGAAGAAGTGCTACCTTACGGTGCTTCTCTTCATGCTTCCTTGGCCACAAGATATCTTCTTGACTCGAAAACTTCATCGCCAAGTAATTATAAAGATGAACTTTGATGTCCTCTAAAGGGTAACAGTTTTAATTCTTGTTTCTTACAGAGGCTTCCATGTAAAGATCAATAAATAGTTATGCAATGGTCAAGCTTCTGTTAAGGAATCTGATGGCTTTGCAGAACCTTACTGCAAAAAAAGCCACAGTGATTGGAGCATTGTAATGAGAGAGTTTCGAGTATTAAATGTATAAACAGTTTCATCATTCTATTAGGTTTATTATATACTTTTTAATGTGAAACAAAAAGCTGATACCGTCAAATAACAGAGGAAGCCAATGTTATAAGACTCCTAAGTTTACGCTTATGTTCCATTAAGATGACAAACCAGATGAGACTTATCTCAATAGATTCATCAGACAAACATTGTCGAACCATAATCAAAACCAGACTCTCTAGCTCGAGGGTTTACTACTCTAAGGTATGACTGCATCTTCTGGTAAGTTTCTATGTGTGTAAATGATCAAATATGGAGGAAGGGGTTAAAGATAATGCTGCATCTCCTCGCAAACCAATCTAGAGCTCTTTTCTCGACACGTCTGCTTCACATTCTGTTATTGTTTTGTTTTGTTTTGTCTCTTTGGATCTCTGTTGTTGGTATACACATGATCAAGTTCTTGAATATTCAACATTTGGATCATGGTGCTCCAACCACTTTGATCTCTATGCATGATCATGGGGCTGTTACTTTACAGAGCTTTATAAGGCCCCATGAATGTTTGGCACACAATGAATGACAGTGGAGCTTTGGCTCGCTTCTATGGAGCCACTGAAGAGCGTATATCCATTTAAACGAGTTCCTAAACTGGCCTTCATATTTCTAGCCTAAGGGCCTTTACCATTTTCTCCACTTTGGGAGATGTTCTTTAAGGGTCATGAGGGTCTTTACTCAATCTATGTTCGTTCATTGCGTAGTTACAGATCAGTTTTTTTTCTAGATCATCTGTGTTTTACAGAAGATATATCCCAAGTTAGGTACTGTCATTGATGTTTTCAGAAAAATCACTTTCTTACTGTTCCACCTATCACATGTGAATTTCTCTAAATTATAGTATGTAGCATGGGGAGAGATGATTATGGGTGAAGCTGAGGGGAGGCTTATTGCTAACTTGTTGCTCAATATCTCTAATGAATGGTTTGTTTTGCTTTCTGAATCATGCATTCCTCTGCGCGGTTTCAGCTTTGTCTATAGTTATGTCTCTGGATAAAGATATAGTTTCATGGGTTGTGCTGATGAGGAAGGACCTGATGGAAGAGGAAGATACATAAATGGAATGGAACCTGAGATCACACTTAGCCAGTGGAGAAAAGGGTCTCAGTGGTTTGAAGTTAACAGGAAACTCGCTCTTGAGATTGTTCAAGACATCACTTACTATCCCAAATTCAAAGATTTTTGTAAACCTCCATGTTATGTTGATGAACATTACATCCCTACAATGTTGTCTATTGAAAAGCAGATTTTGCTGGCTAATAGGACACTGACATGGACTGATTGGTCAGGCGGTGGTGCTCATCCAGCTACTTTTGGAAAGTTTGATAACTGAAGCTTTCCTGAAGGAGCTTACGGGAGCTAAAGCATGCCTCTATAATGATCAACACTATCAAGTTTGTAATCTCTTGGCTAGAAAGTTTGCTCCAAGTGCATTAGAGCCCTTATTGGAACATGCACCCAAGATTCTTGGGTTCTACCAGATCTTGATCTTAGTTTCGTTTATGATTAGTGCTTCAGTTTAGATTATAAGCATCATCATATCTAATCACTATTAAATAAGTGTCTTCTTCCTTGGGATATTATAGGTATTGTGATGGTTAAACATATTTTTGACCTCACAAATGAGTGAATAAAGCGAGTTTTGGGCTCTTTTATTAGTCCCTTACGATCATAAGATATCTCATGTTCCATGCTTATAGGTCTAAAGTTATTTTACTAGAATTTTATGAAAAATTGAGGTAAAATTCATTGGAAGGCAGTTGTTTTGGCATTTGCATTGCATCTCCATGGTGTACAGGACAAGTGACTACAACTAAATGGGGATAAAAAAACTTCAGAAACTGGAATCTTGATGAATAGGTAGATTGATTTACACTTTCAACTAATAAGAGAATGTGAGTGCCTGTGGAAACATATAAGTCTGAAGAGTTCCATAAAATAGACACAGCAAACAAAGAAACTCAACTGGTACCACATAATATTTCTTCATGTAAACTACCGAGCCATTGGGTTCACATCAGTATCAAATGTCAAGCTCACTTCTAAAGAACTCTTTGAGTCCATGTCCCTACTCGCCCCACCTCTTGAATTTTCAGATGTGAGACACTCTTTTAATCCAATAACAACTTGACTCATGGGAGGCCTTCTCGTTGAAGACGGATTTAGACAAGACATTGCTAGCTCAAGAGCTTTCCACACTGAACCAGAATCATAATCTCCATTTAGACTTGGATCCATAATGCTTATTATGTCTCCTTTTGTAAGCATTAACCCCACCCATTCTGCAATATGTGCCTTTTCACGGCTTTGATCAATAACATGTCGGTTTGTGATTATCTCCAACAATACTATTCCAAAACTATAAACATCACTCTTCTCTGTCAACCAGTTTGTTCTATAGTATCTGAAATGAATTAGAAGATAAAATTTTATCAATTTTCTTTCTCATTGAAGAAGATGTAGAATGTTATAAACAGTTATATACTTACTCGGGATCTAGATATCCAGGAGTTCCAGCAACAACTGTTGACACATGACTTCCACCTTCAGTCGGAAATGACCTTGAAAGACCAAAATCAGCAAGTTTCGCCTCAAAATGTTCATTCAACAATATGTTTGTGGTTTTGACGTCTCTATGAACCATTGGTGGTGTACATCCATTATGCAAATACTCAAGTCCTACATCACAACACCAGGAAGGTTTAATCAAATGAAATGGAAAAGAAAAATAGTCTATAAGCCTACTACCTTGTGCAGAGTCAATGACTATTTTTAGTCTAGTTCCCCAATTTAAAAGAAAGCGGTTACGTGTTCCTGTGGTTTAAATGAAGAAATTAGTGTATATATGTATGATATCACCATAAAAGTACATTAATTCAATTGGTTATTTATGTGTGCTTACCTGACATATTCTCTTTTAAATCTCCATTGGCCATGTATTCATAAATGAGAGCCAACTTATCTCTTTCGTCACAGTATCCAACAAGACCAACCAAATTCTTGTGGTGAACTCTAAGAAGAAGTTCTACCTATACACCAACTCATAGTTCAAAAACTTATGATATTAAAGATAGTGATGATGAAAGTGCTAACTAAATTTACCTCTGCTTTGAATTGTTTGTATCCTTGAGATGATGAATGAGAAAGAATCTTAACAGCTACTTGTTCTGAACCATTCACAACACCATGATAAACGATTCCAAACCCTCCTTTACCAAGGACTCTTTGGAAGTTATTTGTCACTGTCATAACTTCTGAGTAAGTAAATCTTCTATTCTTTGTCATTATTTCCTGTTGAGATGGTCTACCATCTGATGATTGCATATACAATGGATAAGTATGTATGTTTTGATATCACACATTATTTTATTTTTGACTGATACCTTCAAGTTTTGACGTCTTTTTCTTTCTGAGAACAAGGAACATGATGAATGCACCAATAAGAACGGCTAGTGCAGCAGTTGATGCAACCACAGGTACAATCATACTCTTTTTCTTATGTTTATCCTCTCCATTGTTCGCACATGAACCAGCAGTGCAAAGAAGATGAGGGTTGTTGTCGACACTGCAAAATGCATAGTGTTGTTAAAGATGACAAGTACATTAATTTGTGTGATAGCAACTGAAAAGAAATATAAATAATAGCTTACTTTAACTTCATTCCTTTCTTCTGAAATATTGAGGGAGGGACTGATCCAGTGATATTATTACCACTTAAGTCTCTGATATAGTAGATAAACCGATAAAACATTAACAATCATGTTTAGGAGAAAACCTAGCAAAAATAAAATGTCAAAATGGTAGTGCCTCATGAGAGACTTACATGACTAAAAGTGATCTTATGTCAGCTAGAAATTCAGGTATTTCTCCGGTCAAATTGTTATTTGACAAGTCCCTACCGTTAACAAAGTATAAAACATATCAAATGTGATTCATATCGAAAGTCTAAACAAAATTGTAGTTTGGTAAACCGCAAAGATGCTTACAACTTTTCCAGGTGAGTAAGGTTTTGAATGGCTTGTGTGATAGTCCCAACTAGTCCACTTGAAGATAAGTTCCTGGAGACATAAAATGTGAGATATCCAATTCAAAACCGATATAAACTTTAAAAGTAAGATAAATTATTGAATGATTTATCTTACAAGGAAGTTATTATTGGTGGAGTAGAATTATCCGAGTTATCGCAATTTAGACCATCCCACAAAAACTGTTTAGGGACACATGGATCTCCTTGCCAACTAATTCTATCCAGTCCAAAGCTATCTTGAACATTCTTGATACCATAAACTGCGATTACAAAACTTGATGATATGAAAAATCAATACAAAAAACGTTTGTTGATAAGATCAAGAACTGAAATCTACATACCATCATCTCCATTTGTCTCCATTTGCGGAAAATCAATCTCAGTGAAAGCCTCAATAGCATTAAGTAGAGGAGGAAGAGTTGATTTCAATGTCTTCACAAGCTGCAAAAGACATGCTCCTTCATCGCATTGCTCTGGTTTTACGTCGAGTATTGTTTCGATTTTTAATGGTGTAGGAGTATAAGGTCCATATGAATAATTTCCATTCATAGTCGTATTAAATTCCCTTGTATTATTGGCTAGTAGAGTTTGAAGCTCTGCAAAGTGCATGTAGGTGTAGAACTTTGCAGTAGGAGGCTCTACGTCCCATGTAATGTTCAACGTCTCGGCATCATTTAGAGGTGTTGCACCCGTTGCTGCTACCACTTGTGGTAACTCATAATTATTGGTAATGTTAACCGTTAGATTCGTTGTTACTTGTGTCCATGACTTCTCTTCAAAGTATGAAAACCATGCTCTGTCATAGATATCATCTGGATACCTGCCACAATTTTGTATTAGACCATATTACTTAATACTCCATCTGTTTCAATTTAATTGTCGTTGTAAAGTAAATTTTTTTTTTCAAAATAGGTGTCGTATTATAATTTCAATACAAAATTTATTAACTTTATATATTATTATATTTTTATTGGTTGAAATGTAGTTAGGTGTATAGGTAATGATGTTTTTCTATAAGAAATATACAAAATTAAATGTTTTCTTCATTTATGTGTATAAATCTAAAACGATAACTAAAATGAAATTGAGAAAATATAATATTTTATTATGTTTGTGTTTTGTAATTTACAAGAGAATTTTTGTTTTCAAAATTAAAGATTGAAGTTATCACTTGAAAGAAAACACACTAGCAATTAGAAGTGAGTATAAAAATCGAACCCAAAACTCAGAAGTGAACCAAATATAACCGAATCCGACATAACCTAAATGAATCTTATTCTACAGTATTTCATGTATTACTCAAACTATACCGGAATCGAATCAAATCCCGAATAAATACCCAAAATACTCAAAGCTTCAAGTGAATACCTAAAATAAATGTCTAAATATAAATAAATAACTCAAACATTCAACTTAATGTATATTTTGATAATTGGTCATAAATTTCAAATTAATATGCTGTATACCAGAAAAAATTCTGAGTACTTTTGTGTAAATTCGGATTTCAAACATAAACATGTACTCGAATCCAAACAGAACCGTAAAAGTCCAAACCAAAATCGAATCAAACCTGAATCGAACATAATTCTCCCAAAACTATGAAACCAAGATAAACCCGGAAAACATGAAATCCGGATAAAACCCAAACCAAACCTGAATGAGTACTCGAACACCTAAACGTACTATAGCAATCTATGTAAATCAAAAGGCAAATTTAAAATTTAAAATTTATTTTGATAAAAAGAGGTAACAAAGATTGTGGTTTAATTTGAAGAAACATATAAATGTAAGTTTTCTTCTCTAATTACAACACAAATTAATTAAACACTTAATTATGTTTTGTGTAACGTGGAAAGTTTGTATTATCTCGTACCGTATACCAAGACCGGAGTTGCTAAAGTACACCCTGAATAAGTACTTCAACGAGCCGCTTTGAGTAACGTACGCAGTTCTCCGCAATGGTCGAAGCTCCAAGATATTTATGAAAGGTATACTTGTTCCTGTCTTAACAAGACATACCTGTAGATAATTAGATTTGGTCACATGGATGATCTCCTCTCTAGTATCATTTTTAGACACGGTTGTCCATATATTCGGACCGAAGTAAAGGTCAAAGCTTGGGTCGGTCTTAAGACCATCGTAGTTTCCATATACAAACTTGGCCATGATCAGGTACTTAGTGTCGCGTGTGACATTGAGAGTGTAGCAGTTACGTACTCCATCTGGAAAATATCTCAGTGTCGTTAACGGTTTAGTGTAGTTTGGTTCAAACTCCTTGGCGATTCGACCGGTTTTACCAGTGTTAACTAAACCGATATCTGATGTATATGATAAACCGGTTGGGAGTGCGTTGTAAGGAGACTCATGAGGGGGTAAACCGCAACCCACATTGATGAACCCTAATGAGATGATATATAATGGATTAAAAAAAGATCTTATAATATAAAAAGGGCAATTCTCTTAAATAATATTTTTAAGTTTTTGTCACAAAATAGTTTTAAAAAATAAAATGACCAAAATAATATTTTTTTTTTGAAAATTTCAATATTTTTTTTTTTGAAAATTTCAATATATTTTTTTTTTTGAAATTTGAAACCCTATCCCCAACTTCACCCTTTAACTCTAAACCCTAAAGTCTAAATTAGTTAACCCTAGGGGTATAAATACATATAAATTAAAAATTTAGCTTCTAAAAAAACTTATTTTGGTATTTTTTTCCTTAAGAACTATTTTTGTGAAGAACAAACTAAAAGAAGCTATCTAAGGGAATTTCTCATATAAAAATCACACATATATAAATATTATTAAGTACAATAAAATATGTACGTACCGGTTGAATCTTGAGCTTGAATAAGATGATATATCAGCATGAAAGTAGCAATGAACACACAATGTCTCTCCATTTTTTGTCCTCACTGTCCGAGGAGAGAGATTTATTTTATTTTTGAGATAGCAAGCAATGCGTATGAGTTTAAGATTATAGGAACTATATTTCAAAAGTCAAATACTAGTATGAATCGAATAATTTGATCGACGACAAATTTTCTAAGGTGCAAAATGATTCGGCAAAGCAAGTTGAGAGAAAAATGATGAAGTGGTCAAAAACTCACTCACGTCTTTCATCAAAATTACAAAACTGTTGAATAAATAACACGCTTTAGTTTAGTCGACATGGGAAAACGATGAAATATTCCGCCGAAACTGAAGCTGATGGTGAAAGCCAGTGCATGTCTTAAATTATTTTTAGACCTTTATTCAAAAAAATATTAACAGTATATTTAACGATATACTCATTCTGTTTTTAAATAAGTATTATTCTAACATTTTTTTTTTGTTACATAAAAATATCATTTTAGATTTTCAATGTAATATATACTTATTGAACTTAATTGCATACTGCATTAATTTTATAAATAATTTTATTTATCTCAAATACTATTGATTAAATAAATGTAATTAATAATAATTTAAACACATTTCAATCACTTTCTTAATTTCTGTAAAAATATCAAAATGACACTTATATTGATACAAATGAAGTAATAAATTAATTTAAAAAAATTATAGTTCTGTTTATACATATTTGACAGTCTTTTTAGAATTATAAACTCTAAATTTAGTAATATATCTAAAATTGTAAGTTTTAGACCATAATTTCTGTATTTATTTTTAAAAAAACTTTTTTTAAAAAAAAATTTGGACCATGCTCGACTTACTATACTATTAGACACGGCCCAGGTGAAAGCTCAATGATGCACATGCACACGGTAGTACAATTTTGTATTTTGTTTACTTAGTATAAAAGAAGTTTGCATGCATGCAAAAATCAATAAAACAAAAAGAACGAAAAAAGCACAATCATAACGTTTTACTTGTTTATTTTTTTTTGCTAAATTGTAAATATCATAGAAATGAATAAAAGATTTTACAAGAAAATTTTAAGTTTGAACCATCTCGACAAAAAGAAAAAAAATACAAGATGGATCACCAAATGAAAATACAAGCCACTGCTTAACGTAACTACATAATCATAAGAGACTTGAAGTGTTTGCTAAGTCTCCTAGTTGAAATTATGTTCTTAATCTCTTCATCGATCTCATGGAACACGACTGAAACAAGAATAGATATCTGGTTGTGAATAAAATTGTTCCTCTACTTCCAAAGATGAAAAACAAGTGTTTGCGTAGCCAGCTTCCGAAGTAGACGCTAACTTTGACTTTTGGATACCACTTCATTGTTTGATCAGTCTCTTGATCGTTGTAAGTGAAGTTTACAAAATGAATGTCCACCGTCAGAAGTCAACGAACATACTAACTTCATGAGAGTTTTTTTTTTGAGAAAAACTTCATGAGAATTTTTTTTTTTTTTTAAGTGTAAAATTGAGTTAAAATTTTAGAAAAAGCTGGTTTCCGAACCCTTGAAGTCCTTCTGTGTTCGTTAGTGAAACACTCCAATCCGAAAAAATTGAAAACAATATATTGAAAATTCTAAGTAAAAACCATCAAATTTTAACAGTTAAACCAGATAAACTGTCACTTTATTGATAAAATATGAGACTAAATACTGAACATTTTTTAGTCTACAAAAAAATCTTTATAAACTTTCAAATATTACTTAAGTTCAAAATACTCATTTTTGATGGATTTTATAGTCTCACGCTCTGGTCAACGCAATCAATCTTACTTGCATCGTAAAAAAAGACATAAGTATAAAAAATTACCCAGTGAAAACACTCAAAACCGCTTACAACCTAGCAATTCAATAATCAAGCAATCAAATTTCATATTCCATTTTAACAACCTAGCAATCTCTTTATATCAACCTAGCAATATGTTTTCATCATTTCTTTATTTAGCAAAACTGACATTTTTGCAGACTTACAACGTACATTACTTGATGCAGACTTCCGACAATGTCTACTATGAGAAGTCAAAAGTTTGTCAATTGTAAAACTAACATTTTTTATATAGACTTCTTCTTAATTCAACCATTTTTTTTTGTTTTCACATGTAAAGATGTAGACTTCTATTGAAGTTTACGTTGCAATTTTTTTTTAATGAATTGCAAAACTAACATATACAAAAAGTCTACTATCGCGAGACATCTGAATAATGACGAAAATCATGTAAATAGTTTAAAGAAATTTGGTGTAAGTGAGTTTCCAACTTTTTCCACCACCCAAACTTCGAATATGAGCAAAAAAGTTGTTTTGACGATTATTTGTGAAGAATCGTGAAAATATAAAACTTGTGAAAATGAAAGTTATGAATGTTTTTTTAGATGAAAATAGAGAGGAAATGAGAGAGAATGAAGATTTGTTGGTGTAGAATGAGAAAATTGTAGATAAAAATTGAATTGTTGAACTTCAAAAGCTCAAAAATGATTGTTCATGGTGATTGGAAAATTGATAATAGTGACATTATTGTAAATAATGATAAATGTTTACGATGTCTTTGATTTGTTGTCGTTATTGAAATAAAAGAAAATTAAATTATAATGGCAATTATGTAAATATTTAAAAAACTTAAAGAAAAAATGAAAAAATCATAGCTAAATAATATTGACAAAAAAATTGAATCAGTTTTATGTTGATTTCAATTTTTGAATCATTTTAAAAAAACTCCCTTTATTTTATCATATTTGTGTGTATGCCAAAGCCACCTAAAATTACTAAGTCAGTTGTTTTACTTCTGCTTTTTTCATGGAAGAGTAGAAACTTTCATGAAATACTCTCCATTTTAAGGCCCCGAAAGCAATTCCAAAGGTAAGAAATTATTTAAGTTTCTAAAAGAAAAAATATTAATATTATAATTACTCAATTATGTTTTATTTTTCTAAACTAATAAAAACATCATTTTTTTCTTACATGATGAAGTTTGTCTTTTGGATATACTAATAGTTTCTAAAAACTTTTAAGATTAGAATTTTTAGTCTTTTCTCTCTTAATTTCTTTATTTTCTTCTTTTTCTTAAATAATTAGAACTCTTCTTAAAGCATCTTCAACTCACTACATAAATGGATTAATCACTTTTTTTTACTCATAACTCCATTTCCTACTCCATTTTGTAGTAAACTATGAAGTGGGATTAGAAATATTCTTAATACTTATTGTTGGAGATGCTCTGAGGAGATAAATATATTTCTTATTTATATTTCCGATATACATATACAAAATGAATTAAAAATGAAACTCTATAAATTAATAAAATCATTAGTATAATTTCAACATAGCTTACTATATTTTTACATATAACTTCTTCACCTCCTAACCTCCAAACAGTTTCCCAAAATTAATGAAGAACAAGAGTAAATGGGTACTTTTGTTTTTTTTTCTGTTTTTTTAATACTTTTGTTTGATTGACCGGAAAAGCTGTATATGGGTAGAAAAAAATGTTTACAAAGGATACGTTGATGGTATACAAATACACACACAGAAGACTGTATATATCATGTTCTATGTAACAGATTATCTCAAGGACCATCCATATCCGAGTCTTTAATTCAACACAAATAACAAAACAAAACAACAATTGGATTTCTTCAAATATATTGAACGTACATTGCTTCTGCAAAAGCATAAACTGGGGATTCACAACGGAAAGCAAAAAACAAAAACAAATAGTTTTCAATAATATCAAACATATTTTCAAGTTATCTAGCTCCAGGGGCAAACTCAGAGAGACTATAGTCAACTGAATTATTTGTGTACATCTCTTGACTACCCTGTCTCCTCGCATTTTCCAAGGCCACACACTCGTTTAGCTCCATCACAACATGTGCCATTGTTGGTCTCTGGTTAGAAGACGGGTTCACACAAGCCATAGCCAGCTCTACGATCTTCCACGCACCGTTTGTGTCATAGTCCCCCATCAGTTTCGGGTCAATGATGCTCCTGAGGTCTCCTTTGGTGAGCATGAACCCAACCCATTCATTGATATGAGGTCTCTCTCTGGTTTTATCTATCACAGGCTGGTTTGTGACTATCTCTAATAGCACTACCCCAAAGCTGTACACGTCACTCTTCTCGCTTAGCCAATTTGTTCTGTAGTACCTGAAAATAGTATCAGAAAAATATATATAAATTTTATTTTATGTTTAGTCCACAACAAGACAACTCAGAAGATGGATCAGTCAACTCACTCAGGGTCTAGATAGCCTGGTGTGCCTGCAACCACTGTCGAGACATGACATTCACCATCGATAGGGAAAGATCTCGAGAGACCAAAGTCAGCTAGTTTTGCTCCATACCGCTCAGTCAACAAAATGTTGGTAGTTTTCACATCTCTATGGACCATAGGAGGTCT
>MU105762.1:0-315953 GCA_012274485.2 Sinapis alba
TCCCTTTTCAACATAGGCTTTCACTGACTCAAAACCACCATAACCTAGAACATCAAGAGTTGAACTGAATATGTCACGAACATCACATGGCTTAGATGGACAAGTGTCTACCAACCAGAAGATGAGTACCGGAAACGCTGACAAAACAAAGTTAATGCATTTTGATTAAAGATGAATCAGTCAGCCAGCAAAATATACTAGAAATCTGTCAGACAAAAGAATTTTAACTTACATCTCCGCTTTCGGCTCACGTCGGTGAGCGTTCGACATGGTGGCTTTAGGAGGGTCTGGGTGTTAGAGTGTGCTGGGCTTTTACAAAGCGACTCAAAGCGGTGGTCAATGGCGACCTCATCATCATCGGAGGGTTTAAAGATAACATTGAAACATCTGCGTTCCAAGGCTTGAATAAACATGTCCATGTCTTTTGAAGGTTGTAAGATAAGCATCAAATTTTGTGCTTGATTTTCATGGTTCATTGCCCAGAAAAGTATATCCAACAACATCCTAGCAACTTTTGTGTATTTATCCCCTGGAAAAAAAATATAATAAATATAAATATACATATATACAGTGAAACCTCTATAAATTAATTATAATGTTGGGACTACACCAAAACTATAACTTTTTCTTAATTTATAGAGATTATTAATTTATCGATATACTAATTGAACCAAAAACTCGATTTGGGACTAAAAATTTATAGAGATTTTAGTGTATATTAATTTATAGAGTATTAATTTAAAGAGGTTATACTGTATATATATATATCAAGGCAGATCCGGAGTGCAAGGAACTCACTCACTTAGTCACTCACTCACCTTGGACTTTGATACTGGGAACACAGGTATAGCCATCATACTTAAAGAGCTCATCTCCTTGATAATCCATGTCAAGGTAAGGAACTAGAATCACCCCGCCACGATAACCTTTTTTGCGAAGAACTGGGACGATAACCGATAAATCAGTTGGGCAACCCTGGACATCCCAGAAGACGTATACCCCACACACTGAGAGAGAGAGAGAGAGAGAGAGAGAGAAGAGGAACAATTAGATCATGAATTAAAACTTGTAGAGAGAGAGAGAGTGAGCTAAACCTTTTAAATTATTCTTATCCAAAGAAGCTAGTCCATGGGAAAAACCAACAACCTCCTCCTCTTTCGGCCAATGGAGGAGGTGACTGGTACGATGATGCCCATACATTTGGACAAGATCAGTTGGAGGTAATACACAAACATTGTAATATCTATCACGCAAAGCTTCAAGAGCATTGTAGAAATCTGTTCCTTCTTTGACATTTTCAGAGAAAACCAACAAATCTCTTGGTTGGAAATAAGTGGCAGTATTATCCAACGCCCACGAAACAATGTCCACTGACATTTTATGAGCTCGAGCACGTATATCCGCTGCTGCATGCGATCTAGATTTATTAGAGAGATACATATATACATATATTTAAACCATGTAAGAATTGATTAATTCTCTCACCTTGTTGGGGAATGATGGTGATTCCGAATTTTGTAAAAGCATCAACCCACCCACCAGAGGTTTCGGTATCAACAACATAAGC
Source organism: Sinapis alba (assembly GCA_012274485.2). Taxonomy (NCBI): domain Eukaryota; kingdom Viridiplantae; phylum Streptophyta; class Magnoliopsida; order Brassicales; family Brassicaceae; genus Sinapis; species Sinapis alba. Next base: position 1,568 of record MU105762.1, read on the forward strand.
CATGATTGAAAACTCACCATCGAAACACAACGACCTTCTAATGTAGCTACTAAAACAATAAGGATCACATGAAGTCAACAGGAGGGATTCCGGGAGGTCCAAGAAGACACCTGGGCAACGTGAAATGTATATATGGGGATTGGGAGGAGAGGACGGTGGGGTGGTTTGGATGGGAGGATAATATAGAGGCGGGGGTTTGGTTTGGATGGGAGGATAAAAAAGAGGGACAACCTCTCTTGTCATTGTCATCGTGTCTTGTAATAGGTTTTTGTAAAGCCATTCGAACCTAACAGTATTAGCTAGCAGCTTGGGTAATGATGATAGGGAGGTATCTTCATCAGGGACTGCTAAGCGAACCTTGCAACCTCCCTTTCTCAGGCTTTCAAGATAAACTAGGAAACTCGGTTCAATCTGACTTAAGATTACCATAAAAGTAATCTTACGAAAATTTGGGAGGAAACCCGAATCCGCTTCCCACCATGCCATGTCCCGTAACATAAAACGATGCCTCTCTGAAACAAAACAAACGTCCATGACTTAGAATTACTATTATTATCAAAAGACCAATATTATTATTATTATTATTATTATTATGATGAGATTAATAACTCACCTGGTTGAGTAACGATGTTAATCCCGGCTTTCTCATAGGCTGATTTATCCGGGAAGGTTACCGAATCATTAACATAAGCGATGATTGACAAATAATGGTTAATACAACCCATCTTCTCAAGAATTGATTTCGTTCTGTGATAAATCGTTTCAGGAGAAAGACCCTTAGGAAAAGGGAAATCCACCACGTCCCAGAACACACGCGTGCAGTAATCTGCCAGATAAAAAAAGGTTTTAAGTAACCCATCATAAACAGTCTATAATACATACATATTCCCTCCCAGAGAAAGAGATAGAGAGCTTCTACCTGGTTCGGATGACATAACTTTAGCAGCCATAATCGGATTAAGGTTTCGTTAGCGACAAGGATAAATTAGGGCAGAGGAGAGTCACCATTGGTCTAAATTTATACCTAAACCGGGTCGGTTTTAGTTGACATGGTGTTTCTAATGGGCTTTGGTTGGTTAAAAAGTATTTTTTTTTTGTTATTAAAAATCATATTAAAAATATATAATTTCAAACTATAAATTTATTTTTTCATTTTTTTATTTTTATTTACTTGTATTTGTATATTTAAGGTATATGAGTTTTTTTTTTACTTTTTAATGATATATTTAGTCATTTTCTTCCTTTAAATTTCTTTTTGTGACAAAAACTTAAAAAGTTATTTGGATGAATTATCTTTTAAATAATAAGATAAATTTAAAAGCGAAAATTTGTGAAATAATTTTTAAAAAATAAAGTTTTTGAGAGAAACTAGAGAGAGATAAGAAGAGAAATGACCACGAAATTTGGTTACTTTCTTAATTTAGATTTTTGGGCTATAGAGTGCAATTTTCCATTTAAAAGTTCTTTTATTATTTCCAAATTTAATATAATAAAAATTAAAACTCTATAAAATAATATTCCATGAAATAATAGACATAATAAATTAATAATTTTTATTGTTTTAAATTGAATTGATTCAAAATATAACATAAATTGATAAAACAATAAAATAATATTTTAAAATTTCCATATAAATGTATAATTTTATTAATATCTCATATCTTGAAAAATTTGTATCAGTTCAAAATATGACTTTTTTGAAATGAAATCCACTATTTTTATTACTGAATAATTATGATGTTACAAGTTATAAGAAATATTACCGACGATTTTACAACCTACAATTTTACTTGCTTTATGAGGATTCACGTTTTGACTATATTACCTGAAATGTCATATATGATTTGCGTTTTAAGGTACTCTTTGCACTGTGATATAGATTTATTTTATGTATTTTTTACTAATTTATATAATTTTGTCTTTTCTTAAATTCGAAATTCGCACTTCATAGTGTAAAAACATTAATGAACTCTTAGTCTAACCATTAAAGCATGGGAGTGTTCCACCGAAATGCATTATTATGACCATGATATTACTTTCCTCCGCTTAAATCTTCGTTAGCCCCAAGTTCCAAACCAAACTCTACACTGAATTTGCCAACATCTCATGTAACATGATGCCGCGGGTAGAATTTTCCATGCTTTCTGATTTACACAATACACACATGCCATTAACTCCTTTAATATTAGCGGAACAATGATTCCTATGAACATCACCACCATCACTTGTAATACAATCGAGACATACACCATCAGATTTTGGGAGTTTTTATTTTTGTACAAGTCTAAGTCTGAGAGCATGATTAAAGGGGTCTCTTGCATTGTTCGCATGTCTCACTGACATATAAGGCCCGTGAACAGTGTAAGAGATGGTTTCAAAAACTCTTAAATAAGAATCGTCTTTTGCACTGTTCGCAGACCCCACTGACACGTGTCGACCCCGCAATTTTTTTTTTTTTTTTGAAAAGAAAACCATTAAGGATTTAGGAATAATCATGCTCTTATGTACAAAGATAAAGAACAAGGTACATCGGATGCTGGCTTGTGTCTCGAACGGTTTTGCCGTAAAGAAATTATTGGACAGTCATTTGGATATCAAACTCTAAAAAGAAGTAAATCGGTTCTTTTATACGTATTAAATATTAATAATTAAATTGTAAACAAAGTTTTGTGAAATAGTATTTTGGAATTGGATATACATTATTATGTTACAAAGTCATTATATCCAAGAAGGACATCTAATTAAAATTATATAATTTATGAATTATTTTATATAAGATTTTGTATGTATATTCTTATATAATTTTTTTTTAGGCTTGGAACATTTTACTGGCCCGAAAAGCTAACAAAAATCGACACAGAAATATATGCGTGCTTTAGGTTCAGATCCAGGGAAAAGTACATATTTGATTTTTTCTTCAACATGCAATCTATGTTCGATTATGGGATCTACCTGAAACCCGACCAGGTATCCAAAATACATTAAATGTTTTGTGTATATTAGGTATATTTGGATATTTCATATATGTTTTTGATATTTTGAATGTGTTTTCAGTATTATGAATACTATTTTAAGTTGTGGATTCAGGTTTCCAAATATAGTTTCGAGTTTCACGTAAAGATTCAAATTTTAAAAATATATTTTGGATATTAAGAATTTTTTTTGGTATTTTCGGTTTGTCAGGTTAGATTAATAGTAAACTTCTGTTTTTTTTTTGTTTTTGAATATTTTTTAGGTATTTGTTTGTGTTTTCGGATATTTTTCGTGTTTCAGTATTTTTGAGTTTTCGAGTACTTCGAATCTTTTTTGAGTCTTAAAATACTCAAAACCAATTCGGACATGTTATGTACCAAAAAATCATAAGTATTTTATATGTATTTGAATTATGGATTTGGACCCTAAAGGTATCAGCCCGAATCCATACCAATTTTTTAAAATACCTAGTTATATCCAAATGTTTAGCATCCAAAAAATCAAGACCCAAAAGCAACCAATACGTACCCGACCAGAAGATCTGATGCCCATACTTACTCTCTCACAATATATTTGTGCATTTTATAAGAGTTGTATCTGTTGAGCTCGTGAGATTTAAGATTTACTTAGTAGATTTTGGCTAATTAAATAGTAGAAATTTGTAAGGTGTTTTAATAGTTTTTAATCCTATATTAAAAATAAATTTAATTTTTAAACTCTTTTGTGATTTTTTAAAATAAAATATATAATTTTGCTTTTTTACATATAGTTTGCTAAAGTGTTTGTATTAAATTGATTTTGTAATATTTGGAACTATACAATGTAAGATGACATAGTACTATATGATGAATGATATATACTAACTTTTAAATGAGTTTCGAAATCTATTAAAGTTAATAAAGTTAGGGGATTTAAATAGCATATCTGTAGTATATTCTTTTTTGTTTAAAATATTTTGTAACAATATATGCTATATCTTGGTTTTTTAAAATAAGGTGAAAATATAAGAATATTCAATTATCAATTTGTTATAAATTTAGTTATAAGTTAAAAACTAACTAAACTCATAAAAAAAAATTAACAGTCATTCTTTCTAAAATGGGATGAACAATTAACTTTCAAATATTATTTTATTCAATCTTTATAATATTTAGAACATTCTTATTATATTCCCCTCGACTATTATATACAAACGTTAGAAATATCCAAAACTTAAAAAAATATATTTATATAAATTTTAAACAATCTCCAAAATTTTAAAAAACTTAAATTTTGAAATTTATATATTTTTCTCTTTGTCCCAAAATATCTTCTACTTAGAAACTTAGATTTCTGAGGAAATCAATAGATATATTTGTAATAACACCAAGATTTACTAATTTGTTTGTAAATGCAGTTAAAACCTTTAATTTCAGAAACAATGAAAATATACATCAAACCCTTTAATTTCGGAACCAATAAAGACATATATCAAATTTGAAACATAAATATCAATTTGCGGGAAGCTAAATTACTCAAGAGAGATTATGTAACATGGGATAGTTGAGCATATAATTTTTATATAGGGTTTGGTCTAATCTAAACAAAAAATGTCCCAAACAATTAAATTTTATATCGATGGGTTTTCAAATATTATACATAAATTTTTGGTTTTGAATTGTTTTGAAAACGTTAGTCCATAAGTTTTAATGAATCAACTCAATTCATATGTAATTATCAGTTTCTAATTTTTAAATTTAAATTATAGATTTCACGTACTAAGTTTTTAATAAGATAAATGACTAATATAGAAATAATATATTTTTATATATCATATACAATTCTATAGTTACGTGTTTATATTCAATTTGTTTATATGATATCAGATAATCGTTATACAATAGATGGTTAAAGACGCAAAAACATTACTTAGTGAATATAATACGACCATGTATTACAAATACATCATTTGGTAAAAACAAAACATAAAACAAAAATTCATATTCGTGCTGGCGCACGGATCCATGTCTTAAAGTAAGAAATTAATGATGATATGAGAAATGTAAAGAGAATCATTTCAACATTAAAGAGATGAGATATCATTTTACCCTTAATATATAGATATATAAATAATAAAAATTAAAAATAAAATATTTTTTATAATTTTGAAATATATGTTTTTTAATTTGAAATTTTTATATAAATTTTTTATATCAAATTTTTCATTTTTTCATTTTTAAAACTATTTTAAATTTTCACTTTTATCAAATTTTTAATATTTATTTTCTATTTTTTTAAGTTGTGATTTGTATTATGTTAAAGTTGTGATTTGTATTATTTTATTTTTCAATTTTGTTTTTTTTGTATGTGAGTGTATTTTATTTTATAGATTTCAAAAAAAAAAGGTATAGATGATATTTTAAAAGTTGAGTCTTATAAGTAAAAACAAAGAAAATTTACATCCCAAAAATAATAGATTTTTATAGAATCTTAAATCAATGAAAACTAAACTTTTCTAATAACAAAGGATTTTGAGTGGGATTTAAAAGTCATTATCCTAATAACAATAGATTATACTCGGATTTTAAAAATTCATAAACCAATAACAATAAAATCTTAAAATTTAATAATTTTTCTAGAATTCTTCTACCAGTAACATCCCTAAGATTTTGAGGTAATTTGTATTAAAATCACAAATCTACTATTATTCAAACGTGGATTTGTAAACACATTTTAAATCTGATATTGATTTTGCTACTAAATTACTTACAAGATATAGTTTTTCTCTTATCTTCAGGCACTTGAACAAAATAAAATACATATTTTATTATTTTCAAGGTACAATTAATTTAAGATTAATCTATCTTATAAATTTTGAGTTTGGTATGATCGATTTTGCAGATGAAAGATATTTATTAGATCCACATAAACTCGATTACAAACCAAATAAGTTTTTACTATCAGTGGAATCGCAATATCATGGTGTTTCAAAAAACAAATTATGTAGAAACTATGGGCTTCACGAAGGTCGAGACTTAACAAAGCATATCAAGATGAGTAATCAAATACAAGATGCGAGCAAAATGTTTACCAATAAAGAACTGATGAAAGTGTTTGAAGATAATCCAACTTGCATCATTCAATTCAAAGAAAGTTATATCAAAAACAACATAACAAAGTAAATCCTTCCAAAAATTTTCTCTTACATATGAGAACTGGAAGAAAAATAAAAAAATAGACATCAAATATATATGTTCATGCGATAATCTAGGTGATATTCATAAAGATATTTTTCACTATAACATTCCAAAACTACGTATATTTCAGAATGTGTTATCTGCGTGATCTATAAAAAAAACTATGTCTATCATTTTTTAAAATAGTAACGTTATTGTATTTTTTTCTCTCATCATAAATTTTGTCCCATCATGTTTTTTTTATGATTATGTTTTTAACAAAACAATGTTTATGGATAATCAAGTGATAACATTAAAGGATGATATCATATTAAATAATGTTTATCCACTTGATCAATATATTGACCATCGACTGAATTAGTTTAATATTTTTTTGTACTATAAATAAGACTTGTTCTTGTTTTGTATTCATAAATTTTAGAAGAAAAAGAAAAAGCATATAAAGTGATATTCTCTCTCATTGTAGTTGTTGTTCTTGTCAATTACATAAAATAATCAATATACAGATTATAAATATAACCACAGATATACTTAGAATCTCACCATATATTACACAACAATATCCAAATAATTAATTTTAATTAATTATAATTCACGTTCTATTGGCCATACTTTTGTTTTCTAAGAACAAATTAATTATATTTGTTCATCCACAGATTTTTAAACTTAGAACGTTGCCATACTTTTGTTTTCTAAGAACAAATTAATTATATTTGTTCATCCACATTATTTTAAAATTAAAAACACAGAGATACTTGCTTTAATACCCAAAAATTATATTCGTCCGTTTTATTTTAATTATCGTTTAAAATTTGTATGCAAAATTAAAAAAAAAATATTTAATTATATATATTTTCTAAATAAAAATATCATTACCTATAAAAAAATAAACTAAAAAAATAAAACCTCCTATAACAAATAAAATTAATAAATTTTACATTAAATTTTAAAACAATACTTATTTTAAAACAAAAATTTTACTATAACTAAAATGAAATAGAAGAATATAAATTAACGGAATTTTGTCTCTAGTTTGTGTACAAATTACGCAAGAGACAACAAATTTGTGTCAAACAAAAGAAAAGCAATCATAATCATCCCAAGATTACATTAAATGTTTCACGCATCTATGCGTCTGCGTCTATTCTACTGTAGACTCTCAATAGTAAGCTTCTTTCATAGTACAAACTAACCTAGGCAGACTTGAAACAAAACATGATGAGATTTGCGGATAGAGACTGAAGAGAGCACCTAGTAATCACCCCATCTTGGACTTGGGACTGGAAACAATCCTGGAGATAACGGGAACACGAGCCCTGGAGATGGAGGCGGCTGAGGAGGACCTGAACCTGCACCGGGTCCAAGACTTCCTGATTGAGCTAGTTGTGAAAACGAGAAATTTGGGGTGAGTGGTTGAGGATACTGAACTTCTGGTGATAGCAATGGGTAAGGTGATCTAGGAGAATACATATTCGGGTAACTGGTAGGAGATGGTAGACCGAACTGAGATGTAGATGAATGTAGTTGTCCGAAACCGTTATACTGAGGAGAAGGCAAACTACCATACATCTGATTGAAACTTGGAGAGGGTAGAGTGGGTGTCACAGGTACATGACCATTGAACTGATGGGGAGGAAGATTATGAGCCATTGGGCTAGGAACTAACCCTGGTTGTGGTAGATATTGACTAGGTTGTAGTGGCCCGTGCGTATTCATTTGAGGTTGCGGTCCAGGCATTATATATGACTCTGGCTGACACTGAGGCTGATGCTGAGACTGACGCTGAGCTGGCATATATGGCTGAGGCTGACGCTGAGCTGACATATATGGCTGAGGTTGAGACTGCGGCTGAGCTGACATATATGGACGATTTTCATGATATGGGAGTTGTTGTTCGTGAGCCGGCATATAAGGCCGATGTTCAAGACACGGCTGCATATGGTTACCATCTCCAAATGAACTTTGAAGATATCGCATATACTCAGAGATGGTAGACTCAGCTGTATTAGACCAAAACTGGTCCCCCTGACCCATCATTGGTTGCTGTTGTGTGCCTTGTGGCATACCCAGACGGGATGGAGGCGGTCTCATTAAGCTGTGAGGATGATGTTGTAGAGGAGCCATCGCAGGCCTGTTTATCTGCGCTAACGGTGATGGTCTAATCCTCTGCAACCGAGTATTCTGAGGCTTTGGTGAGTTGTTCTGAGGAGGCCGAGGAAGGCTTTCATGTGATAGAGAGCCAGTTAGCTGCTGAACAATACTTCTAAAGTCGTTCCTGTTAATGTTATAAACCTGAGGGTGCGGTTGAGGCCTCTCAGCCGCGGCTAAGTTAGCATGCGCAGCTAAACTTGGTTGTTGGTGGAGAGGACACTTTCTGATATTCTTCCCAATCTTATTCACACCCAAGTGATCATTCTCTCGAGGCCTATCCATCTCCACTAAAGTTACAACACTAACTAAACCTCACTACTAATTCAGAAAACATCCAATACGAATCCAAGAACACCCAGAAGAGCCCAGAGCCTAATTTCAGTCAGATCTTTTTATATTGTCAAAAGAAGAAGAAGAAATTATATGAACTTTAGATTCGATTCGCCGTATTTATATATTTTAATTCGTGTTCTGACAGACTGGAGTGACGTGGACATGATGTCACACTTGTCTCCAACGAACATTTCCCGAATTGTCTTTTTATGACGTCACTGATTGGTGTGTAATAGTAATAGGAAGGGACAAAACTGCTTATATTTTAAAAGTAGAAATGTTTGTTTTTCTATGCAAATAGATTATTCTCCTCATCTAAGAAAAGATATATTCCTTTTGTAAATTTTATTAATCCATTCTAATTCAAGAAGGGAATATAGGATGGTATCTTTATTTTCTCAATTTTAATTCTTTTTAGTCACTAAAATTTATCTGCAGTACATGACTTACAATTTTTTATGCATATTAATATTTATGCTAGACTAGCATAGTGAATATTATTTATTACAATAAAAATCAACATTTTAGTAACATTCAAAACTATGCTAGTCATACAATTTTTCTGAATTTTACAAATTTAATATAATTTATTACAATAAAAATCATCATTTTAATTAATTCATGTTATAATTTGGTTTATCTTAAAATTATACAAAAAATGGGAAAAGGAAAAATATCATAATATTACAGTTAGCAAAAGTAAAACCTTACAACAACAACAAATTAGTAAAGACAGCTTATATATCATTCTTTTGTTGATAATTAGCAAATATAGCAGTCCAGTCTGGATTCATGTTTGCCCTTTTCTCTACACCTATTCTGGCACCCTTTAGATAAGTGTTACCTAGAAAATAGAGATTCAGTGTACATTAACGATTTATTTGACCAGTAAACACAAAAATTATTGAAGGCAAGTTAGGAAAAAAATTGAAATGGGGTGAGAGAGGCTCGAACTCTCGACCTCAGGATTTCTCAGTAGCTATGAGACCTACGCGCTAGCCAACTGCGCCACCACCCCAATTGCTAAATTATTCAACAGAAATGTATCACCATAACTAATTTATCAACATGTTGGAGCTAATAATCTCACTTGTATATCTTTTTCATAGTTTTTCTCTCTGTTTCTGCATTTCCAATTCCCGTTGCTGCTAAAGAAGAAGCTATGGTATCCCTTTTGTGGTATTGAAACTGAGGAAGAAGCTAAACGTTACAACTGGCCTTACAGAAACTCATATTTATTGTGTTCACTGTTCAGTGTGAGTTTTTCTTTTTTTTTTTTGTTCAGTGTGAGTTTCTGTGCTAAAACGTCTACTTTTGACCATGGATGCATGAGAACAAAGAAGATTCAAGAGGCATCAATGACTTCATGACTTCAAGGACCGAGAAAGGCACACAAAGCCTCTACGAAGAAGAATAACTGAATATTTTTGCAAAAAAATTTCATGAGCTAAGTATTCAGAGGATCTTGCAATGGTAGATTTATATTCTTAGAGGATCTTGCAAGGTTATCGTTATAATATGAGAGGAAGGGTACAGGTTAACAACAACAAGAACATTAGAAGAAGCCATGGAAAAGGATTTGTCTTATTCCTTTATTGTCTCTCCAATTCTTATCTGATCTCTTTGTTTCATTAGATCCTCATAGCTCCAATCCCTTCTAAGACCACTGCTGCTTCTGACCAGCTTGGGCTCGTCAAGATCCCCATAGACCGAGACCTCCTCGCTATAGCGCCTGCTATGTTCCGTTTTGACCCGTCTCACTACGGGCAACAACGTTGATCTGTTCCTTACCATCTTTTCATATCCTGAAGTTACGAAGTTTCCTGTAATATCTGAATCCTCACAGCTTTCTATGTCTATATCTGAGTCTGATCATTGTAAGATGTGGCAGACTAGGCAGTTTAGGCTCATCTTTATAAGAGAATTGAATAGAAAGATGAGAGATTTTTGTAGGGTGTTTGATTTGCTTGTACTAATAAGAAAAGGACTAACATTTACGAACATGCTCTGTGGTGTGACATGGAAAACTCACTTCCCAAATGACAACCTTTGGGGGATGTTCCTTCTAGGTTTGTGGTTGCTTGATTAACAAGGAATCATAATTTGAATCCAAAATGAAACCTTTCTTGATGGTTTTGTTTTTTTTTTGTTGTTGAGGAATTAGGTGAAAAAAAAACAATAGCTTTTCTTTGTAAAATAGTGAATAAAGAGTTTGTTTTTAGTGTTTAACAGTTTGATGGATAAGACAGAATTTTACCGGCAAAGGACAAGCAATATACCTCATGCTATTACTATGAAAGCATACATTAGCATGTTGAGTGTGAATGTGATACCTTTTATAAAACAAATGGAGTATATTATTTGCATCACGAGTTATTTCCTTCTCAAAACAAGCTTATGTTTCACATATTATCATATTTCCAAATATCTTTATGGTTCCTCTTTCATTCATGTTTTTGTATTTTCAAAATATTCTTCATTCACTGTGAGAGGTGCATGTGTGACAAAGAAAGAATAGATAGGTGTATGCATTCTTAAAATAAAATGAGAATCAATCTTGAAAGTAGTGCTCTAATAGTTATGATCCTTTCGTTCTAAATAAAAAGAGTTCTGATTTTAGTCATTTGTATGTAGTTTCAGTATTTTCATATTTCAATAAGTGTTATAAGTCAAGTTCATCGGTTAGTACATCACTCATCAAACATAAATATCTAAAAAGTTGATGATATAATTTTTTTTTCCACAATGTTGCACATATATAACAATTATCAATGATACCCTTCAATATATACATGTTTTAGCAAGTAACTGGTGGTCTTTTAGAATATTCAAAATCATTAGTTCAGTTCTACTTGAAATATACTATTTGAATTTTTAACATGATATTATCAATGTCAGATGTTTTAGACAGATTATGCAATTAACATTTGAATTTTCAAAGTTTATAAAGAACAAAAGAACATATTTGTGCTTCTATCAAAAATTGAGGCAAAGATGTAAAATGATAAGCTGAAATGTTGAAGTAAAAAAATGCTAGCATATTAAGATCAAATAAAATGGAAATTTGTATAACATCAAATTTTGGGCAAAATCAATATTTTGGATTCAAGATAATTGGTTGTATAGAATAAGAAATTACAAATCATTCTACTGAATAACTCATCCATTGAAGTCAATTAAAAAGAAGTTTCTCAACTCGACAGAGCCACCTCTCATATTTATTGGAAGAATATATGTCTAATCATCAATGGTGAGAACGGGTAGACGAACATTTCTAAAAATTACAGTCATTTGATGCAACTCAACCATCCAAGTGGAGGTGATTACATCATTGGACAAATATGCAACTAGACATAAATTAGGAACCAAACTAAACCAAAACACCAGTCGAAACCAGTGGCGGAGGCAGCAAATCTATTTACATGGGTCAATTTGATAACACATATATTTTACAATGGTCATTAAGCTAATTTTATCATTTTTTTCTTTACAAAACACAAGAAAAATTTGTTTTTACAAAAGTTCACATGGTCATTTGACCACCCTCGTTGTATGATGGCTCCGCCACTGGTCGAAACATTCATTTCTTACTATGATCGACGTGGAACAAGTATTCCATATTCATAGCATATCTATTATTTATTTTATGCATTTTTATTCATGGTTTTCTTCTTGTATTTGGTACTGCAATCTTTGGAGATTTCCTCTTTGATAGAGACTTGATCAAGCCTAAAGATGAACATGAAGCTCAACTGCAGTTTGCTCGGTCTTAAGAGAAGTATTCCTACAATTTCTACAGTGATAGGCACTAGAGTTTTCGACATCGTTCATTGTGATCGATGTAGAGTGCCATGACAAATAATAAGTAAGTAGCATAACCACCATAAATATGTAGTATTTGGAATGGAAATCTCCTATTAATCCGTCATACTCTTTGTTATCTTTCTGATCAACACAAACAAGAGAGCAGTAGCTTGTGAAATCATATTGTCCATTGTCCCAATTAGTAAAAGAATTATTATGATATTTTTTTATTTCAGGACTCTTCGAAGTAATCAAAGACACTTTTTTCATAGAACAAACAATGGGAGTCATCTAGTGGTACAAGTTTATCGAATATGATATAACATAAACCAGTGAAAACAGATGGAGAAGTAAATTATTACTGGAACACGAAACAGAGACCATGTTTAAAAAAAAATAGACATTCATGTGATATAACAAAGAAAGAGTCATCGGTATACAAAGCACATAAACAACAAATTGCAGGTTTTTGATTCTGGGATTGTAAAGAAAATGAATTTGATTCCTGTGACTTCTCAAATGCGCAGAAGTCAATAGCCATGGGGATAAATACTGGTTAATTTTGTGAAGTGAGGCGGTTTCATCCACAGCAACATGGACTTAGGGGAAGGACCAAGAAGCGTGCACAACGTACCAGTAGTTTGAATGCATGAAATGAGAAATCTTTGTTTTCAGTAATGGTTCCAGAGTAAACGTCTGTTCATGGCTGGTGGAGCTAGGCCAGGTATGTCACGGATGTCTTTGTTGTTTGGGTTCACAATCTATCCAAAAAGACAAGAAGAGAAGATGTTACGAGTATGATAATGTGACACCATAACCGCGCAAATAGCTTATTGGAAGGAAAGATAGCAAAGATGAGCGTAGATGAGAGATGATATTAGCATAGAGGAGACAAATTAGCAGGAGAAAACTTCATTCCCTAATTGAATAACTGAAGAAAGAACTATGCAAGTGTGTCTATATACTTATATTTATATTATTTGAATAAGAAAGGAGTTGAGAGGTACCTTGACAATGATTATTGCTATGACACCAATGACAATAAGGAAAAGAAAAGCCATAATACATTTGTCTGTGGCCACCTGAGAGAATAAGAGCAGAAAGTCAGTAAAAGTGAGAAGAGGAAGCTGCAACGAAATAGGAACTGTAAAAAGAAGAAATAAGGAGAGATTTTGGAGACTGACCTGCCTACCAATTTCCTTGACCAGCTTGGAGGCCTTCTTGAGTGAGAAATGGATAGAATCGAGTTCATTGACAACTCTACTCATTTGATCGGTCTGAACAGTGAAAAGGTAAACTATCCTTAGGTCTCATAACAAGGAATTTTGTAAAGAACAACTGAGATTCAGAACAAAAACACCTTGTTCGGAAACAAAGGGGTGTGGCCTAACTACAAACCTGAGCCTTGAGAGCTGCTGAAGTATCTGTTCCCACATTTATAGTCTCCAGAACAATCTGTTATCAAAGCCACACAAAAATACAGTGAGATTATGCTTATCAGATGGCATAGCTCCACGTAAATCAGATAATATAAACGGGCAGAAGAGAGTAGTGACCTTTTTCCCTCTTTCAATGGCTTGATCAGTGTCATCCATCATGGAGTTTCCTTTATTCATTAGTTCTTGATTGGACATGTCTGAAAGGGATTAAGTTGCGAGTAAATACACTAGGTAAGGTATATTCATATAAACAAAGGAGTATATGTTCATTGGAGGATCCTTGAATTGAAAAGACTTACTTGAAGCAAGTAAGACATTCTCTTCCATGTGGTCTTCAGCAGGTCCATCGAAAAGATCGACTCGCTTATTATTACTTGCTAGACTGGATGAATATCTGTACAATCATCCCTCATCAATCACCACAAACATAATAACAAAACAAAAACGCAATTGTAGACATTATGTTAAACATGAAAATAGAATAAGCAAACATACTTCTTCTTAAGAGCAACATATGAGTTTAATTCCTTAACCTGCACAAACACATAACATCACCTGAGATTAGAGACTCTAAAATTACTGAAAATACTCAAAATTGGTGAAAATAGGCTACCATAGACTGTCGTCTGTCGTTCAACATCCGGTTGGTGTTGGCGTCATTTGCACTTTCCAAGCTTTTGACTTCCCTGTCGAAATCTTTAATAAGGCTGCAGAGAAGAAGAAACACATCATCAATCAATTAAAAACAGATATAAAGAAGGAAATGTAGAATGGTTAGAAGAAAGCGTTACTACCTCTTGCAGTCACGCATTTTGTCAGTGAGTTCTTCGAGCTGCCTACTCTGCCTATTAGCATCTTTGATCTTCTCCAGCTTCTGGAATCCATTTCTGTTGCCCAAAAAGACACAAACTTTAAGGACAGAAACAACAGATGAACAAATGGGAATGGGAAAGAGCTGAAAAAAGAGATTCTCACGACAAAGCACGGAAGATGTCATTGATTTGTCCCTCGATCTCAGCCAGCTCTTCGCTAACCGCCGATAGATCCATCTCTCTTCTTCAGATCCACCTAACAATTTTTTCTTCTATCAAAATGCCGACCACAAATCGACCCGCCCAGATTAGATCCGAAATGCCAAACAGCAAGAAGATCCAAATTGAATCAACTCGCTTGACCCTCGAACACAACGATCGAATCAATCTCAGTGTCAAAAAATTACAGAACAAACACGCAGCTCATTGGGATTCTTTTTTGTTTTTGTTTTCAGATCTACAACGACCAATGTGGATGTCTGAATCGATAACGAAGAGACAGGAATCAAAAAATCACGAGCACGAACTCTTCTCCTTACACGCAGATTTGTTTTTTCTTTTTACCTATTTTCTCTCTCGGACATTTTTTTTTTTGTTTCTGGGGAAAAACTGCGATACAGATAATAATCGGTGGGACCCGCCACGATGTCGTTGGTCAGTAGAGGACTCATATAACCTGGGACGTCGGATTTGTCAGCTCTCCAGATCTAACGGCTAATACTCTTTCCGTAGCTTTTTCCATCATTTTTCTTACTTTAAAATCAAAGATAATATTGCCTAAACTAAAACCAAATCAAACGTTAATTAATGAGTTTTTAGTAATAAAATATAAAAAATGGATTGCAAAATAATCTTTCAACTAAAGAAATCCTCAATTATGATTTCACTAACGTGTATTTCCTTCCATCAGATATTTTAGATGGAATATTACAAACGTTAACAAAATTAAAGCTAAATTTTTTTTTTTTTAACTTTAGCTGATGAATTGTTTTATTTTTTTTGTCACAATTCATCAGCTAAAGTTTCAACAAAAGAAATTTTTAGTTGATGAATTGTTTTACAATGATTCATCTTTAGTTGATAAGTTTTACTACTAAAAATTATTTTTTTTAAAAAAAAATAATAATATCACTTATGTATTATTTGAAACTCGTATATTCAGTTTAAACCTTTAAAACTAATTTATATATTCTTATGCATTAATTTATCAATTTTATAATCAATTTATAAAGCTTTATAAATATTTTTCAAATGATTAATAAGATTTAACTATGATTTTATAAGCTTTTATAATTTATTCTACTTATTAGGATGAAATAATACATGATTATTCGTGATGTTACTGAACTATGAAATAAGGCAATAAGACTTTATAAAAGAAAAAACACATAAATTTCTTGTTTTATATCACTAGTTACCAAATATCAAATAACTTAAGATTTCTAAGTTATATTAATTTTTAAGTAGTGTTGAAGAGAAATGGTTTTAAAATTTAATCTTCAAGTTGCATCCACTGAAAGTAAGATATCAGTCTTATTTTTCCATTTACACGATTTCCGACCACTGAATCATATTTTTCTTCTGCATCCAGAAAGTAATGCATAATTATTATTATTCTCTTTGATTTCCAAACCTATACGTTGTACTCTTGCCATATTGATCAATAAGAAAATATCTTTGATCTATTCTTAGTTCGAACTTTATTTATTTACTTCATGTTAATGTAATATCACAAATAATCATATTTTGATCTTATAAAATCATTGTTAAGCTTTATCAATCATTTATAAAAATATTGAAATACTTATAAAACTTTATAAATCGGTTATAAGATTGATATAGTAATGTATAATGATTTATAAATTAGTTTTTAAAGTTATAAATTGATCATAAAAGTTTTAAACAATGCATAAGGATAATAAAGGTGTTAAAACCTTTAATAATTTTAGTAATAAAACTCCACAATTAAAGATGAATTGTAAAATAATCCTTCAACTAAAACTCCAACGAAAAAAACTTCAACTTTAATTATATTAACATATGTTACCCTCCATCATAATATTTTTAGACTGGGGATGACAGACGTTTACAAAATTAAAGTTAAAGTTTTTTTTTATCAAATTTTTAGTTAAAAAGTTGTTTTACTATCCATATATATAGATGAAGGGTTTAATTACTATAAACCTTTAATTAATGTATACTACTTTTTCTTTAGATACATAAAACTGAATCTACACCAAATTTAGGGTTGTCGAGTCATATATGCATTGTTCAGTGTTAAGCGCATGATGACACAACACCTAACGTTTAGATCGGTTAATCGAATATCTAGATTATTAGTTAGTTGATCAAGGTGTTTAACAATTATAACAATATACTAAATATATAATATAATAGGTTTTTGACATCATATAATATAATAGGTTAAATATCACAATTTACAAATATAAATATATTCATATTGTTTATTCTCATAAGATTTTATATAATATATTAGTTATTATAATTTATAAATAATAAATTATTTTTATTTTTAGTATCATATTATATTTATCTAGGCGGTTTATAAGGTAATAACTACGATACTAGAGTGTGTAGCGTCTAGGCATAGGCTCTGCCTAAGCGGGCACTTAAAAGGATTTTTAAAACACTGTGTATACGTAATATTTTCATGATTGCAATTAATCCTAAGCATTTTGGTTTTTAATTTTTGGTTTGGCTAATTTAGTTTTTGGTCTTTCGATTTTAGAAATATAGAATTTGTTGTTATTTATGTAATTCAGTTATGTTATTTCGGTTTTTGCTTTGGTTTGGATAACAAAGTTAGAACTGGCTAGTATCCAATTTTTTTTTAATCCAGTTCAGTGTAAAAAAAAAAGTTAGTGGAAAATTTTGAATCAAATTTTGAAATTAACAGTTTCAATTGATATTGGAAATGGATTCATTTGTCTCAATTTGAATGCCATCTAGTGATACAGAAAAAACACTAGCAAAAGCTAGTGCAAATGTCATAGTCGTATACAATTCCTTGAAAGTTATAACTTCTCACTTTTATTATTGTTGTCCAATTTCATGGCCACTCATATGATCATGATGCCATGAATACAATAGTTATCTCTATCTTATTTTTATATGGATATCCTAATTCAAGTGTAATCTTTTATGGATCTTAGAATCATTAAGAGAGGGAGCATTGTAAAAAAAAAATTGGAATCATCAATTAATTGTGGACCCCACAACTAAAATCAAGTAGCTGCCTGTTTTGGTATGTCATCCAATCCTGAAATAGTAACAATTATATCTTTTTTGATGAGAGTACAAATCAAACCAAATCTAAGATGAAAATGGACCAACAAGCACATACAAGGGTGTTAGCGGATTCTCTGATGCTTAAGCGACCACTAAGACACATCAGCGTTCCTCCTTTTGTTTTATGTCAATATGATCAAGATTCATCCATATCATTATTGAAAAATTGTGGAATTAATCAATAAACAAGTGGATGAAGATTTGATTGTAAGGTCATGGATTGTGTTCACACAATGCATTCCATATGCAATAGACTTGAGTTCCTTAAGTTGAGAGGTATGTTGTCCGTTACAACTTACAAACAACATCACATGAGGTTTCTAACCACTTTATTATCGATTTAGCACCTTTTCTTATACTCAAATAAAATCTTTGTTATAATAATCTCATCAAAATAATATATAAAAAATAACCCAAAAGAGATGAAAACAATATAACAAAATAGCAAAAAAGAACATACTGTAAAGTTGAAGGACAACAAATAATAATTTAAAAAGAGATTTCATTGGTGTTGACCCAAAAGAAAAAGAGCTTTAGAAAAATATAGTAAGATAATAATTATTCATGCGTAGACAAAAATTAGAAAAAAAAAAGAAGGAAGAAGATAATTGATGTACTGTATACACAACCACCATCAACAGTTACAAAGAGATTATTATGCAGCCCATTGCTATCATCTCTCTCTCCCTCGTCTTCTTCTTCTTCCATTTTCTCTCTCTCTCATCCCTCTTAGCTCCCATTTTTCCACGAACTTCTTGCTGCTACTCCCACGAATCGTCTTGTCGGTGAGTTACTTAGAACCTTTTTGTTTCTGCATGATGTAGATTCTGGTTCTGTTCTTTCTTTGCGTGTTTGTTCTTTCGGATTGTAACTTTGAAGTTTGAAGATGATTCCCCTGGTTTACTCAACTTTTTTTTTTTTGGTTTACTCAACTTCTTAGGGTTCATGAAACTCAATTTGGGTTTGGATTAATCTGCATAAAGATGACAACTTTGATTGTATTAGCACTGATGGAAAAAATATGTTTTCCCCACGTTACAGAGCTGAAAGTGTTTTCCTTCAATAAAAAGCTATGACTTTGGGAGGTTGGGGTCAAAGATTCATCCAACCAGCTTCTTCTGAATCCGAAGACTCTGCTTTGGACTTAGAGAGGAACCATCACTGTAACCACATGAGTCTCCCATCATCTTCAAGCCCTTCTCCTCTTCACCCATTCACACTCAACATCCAGCACGCAGAGAGCAATGCCCCTTACTTCTCCTGGCCTACTCTCACTCGCCTTAACGACGCTGTACAAGACCGAGCTAACTACTTTGGTAATCTCCAGAAAGGTGTTTTGCCTGAAATTGTTGGGAGGTTGCCTTCAGGACAACAAGCCACTACCTTGCTTGAGCTCATGACTATCAGAGCTTTTCATAGTAAAATCCTGCGCCGGTTTAGCCTTGGTACTGCAGTTGGGTTCCGGATTACTCGTGGTGTGTTAACGAATACTCCAGCTATACTTGTCTTTGTTGCTAGGAAAGTTCATATGCAATGGCTAAATCCAATGCAGTGCCTTCCTTCTGCTCTTGAGGTTGAGTTATCTCAGTTCAACACAGCCTTTTTCAGATATTTGATCATATGATATTAATGTATTCGTTTTTAATAGGGTCCCGGAGGGATATGGTGCGATGTAGATGTTGTGGAGTTCCAGTATTACGGTGCTCCTGCTGCAACGCCAAAGGAACAGGTTTATAATGAACTTGTAGATGGCTTGAGAGGAAGTGATCCCTGCATTGCCTCTGGTTCTCAGGTATGTTGTTTCTCTGTTCTCCTTCTTCTGCAAACCTTAAAGTCTCAGTTTTGTTGCGCGTTGTGTAGGTTGCAAGCCAAGAAACGTATGGAACGTTGGGAGCTATTGTTAAAAGCAGAACGGGTAACCATCAGGTTGGTTTCCTTACTAACCGGCACGTCGCAGTTGATTTGGACTATCCAAGCCAGAAAATGTTTCATCCTTTACCTCCAAGCCTTGGACCTGGTGTCTACCTCGGTGCAGTTGAGAGAGCAACGTCTTTCATTACAGATGACCAGTGGTACGGCATATTTGCTGGTACCAATCCAGGTACAATGTCACTGCATATCTCTGTACAGTTCTGTGTAGTAACCGGCATATCTGGACTTCTGACTCCACGGTTCATGTCTTTATTCCAATGCAGAAACATTTGTGAGAGCAGATGGTGCTTTTATTCCATTTGCAGAAGATTTCAATACGAGCAATGTAACCACGGTGATAAAGGGCATAGGTGAGATAGGGAACGTTCAAGCCATAGACTTGCAGTCCCCTATTGATAGCCTTATTGGGAAACAAGTTGTGAAAGTTGGAAGAAGCTCTGGATATACCACTGGAACCGTAATGGCTTACGCCTTGGAATACAATGACGAGAAAGGGATATGTTTCCTCACGGACTTTCTAGTCATCGGTGAAAACCAGCAAACTTTTGACCTTGAAGGTGACAGTGGAAGCCTTATACTCTTAACGAGTCCAAATGGTCAGAAGCCACGACCAGTTGGGATCATTTGGGGAGGAACAGCTAACAGAGGAAGACTGAAACTTATAGCTGGTCGAGAACCAGAGAACTGGACAAGTGGAGTTGATCTTGGTCGCCTTTTGGATCTCTTGGAGCTTGATCTCATCACATCTAACCATGAGCTTGAAGGTTTAAAACTCTTTTATTAGCTTTTCCATGATGATGTTCTTAACTTTTTCTGTTTTGGCTTTGTGTGCTTGTAGCAGCTGCAAGAGAACAGGGAAACACTTCAGTAACAGCCCTTGATTCAACCGTTAGCCAGTCATCCCCACCCGACCCGGTTCCAGCAGGAGACAAACAAGATGAAAACTTTGAGCCATTTATCCCACCTGAGTTTCATATAGAAGAGGCTATCAAACCAACACCTGAAGTAGAGGAGCATCTCTTCCTTGCTCCTTTGATGTTTAGCGAGTCTACTTCTTCTGGTTGTAAAGGGAAAGAGAAACCAAAAGTTGATGATCTTGTCGCTTTAAAGAACAGTTCCGATGAAGAGGATAGTATATCGTTGCATCTAGGTGAGCCTAAAATAAAGAAACCCAAGTTTTATTAGCTGAAGCCGAGCAATGGGGAATAGAACTCTGAGGAGTAAGCCAAATTATATGTTGTAATTGTACATAGTATTATTATTCTTTGTGGACGTATATAACAGTCCAAGACTCTATCAGAATTGCATAAGCGTATGTTGTATGAAATTGGTAATGGCATTACCGAAATGGGACGTTAAACCCCACAGATATAAGCACATACAACATCATGACAATGTATATGGTAAAGTGAAATGTGTGGAGATATATGAGGAGATGATTGTAGTGAGGATGAAATGGAACAGGTTTACTTCAGTGATTAGAACAATGCATAAGGATGTGTCTGTGAGTTTCTCTTGTCCGCAAAGCGAAGGCTAAGTCCTTTAACTGTGCCTTCCTAATAAAGTTTTGATTTTTATGATCAGAATGTATATATGTCATGTTATAGTATATGGTCTAGTGTCATAATCCCACAATGTTGGTGGGGTTGTTGAAGCGAAATAGGTCCACGAGCATAATCATTCCAGAAAGTGATATTTTATGGAACAAAAAAAAAGGAAAAGCAAAGCCACCAAACCCTTTTTCTCGTAAAGAGTAGTATAATAATAATAAGGCGGTCGGTGAGTGCACTCTCTTTCTACCTCTCTCTCACTGTTGTTGTGTATTGTTGTGCTTTGAGATCTCCACGAACAAAATGGCTGCAAGATTCTTGTGGGCTTCTAGGGTTGCTTCTCACCTAAGGATCTCCGTCGCTCAACGAGGGTTTTCTTCAGGTGAGAAATCTCTGTCTCCTGCTGTTTCGTTTCTCTTATGTTTGATGATTGAATCTGAGATTGTTTTTTTATTGAAAGTATGGATCTTTGATCGTTTTGTAAGATCAGTACCGTGATGTATGAATTGCTTTTGTTGTGGAACTAATGTTTTGTCTGAAAACAACTTGTTTACAGAGAAAGTATATGTTCAAAACACCATTCTTTTTTGAAAGTTTGAATCTTTGCTTTGTAAGCATACTGGTTGTTCTCTTTTTGTTTTATAGTGGTTTTGAAGGATCTGAAATATGCTGAATCACATGAATGGGTTAAGATTGATGGGAACAAAGCAACCTTTGGCATAACGGATCACGCTCAGGACCACTTGGGTGATGTGGTCTATGTCGAGTTGCCTGATTTGGGACAGTCAGTGTCACAAGGTGAGAGCTTTGGAGCGGTTGAGAGTGTGAAAGCTACTAGTGATATCAATTCTCCGGTCTCCGGTAAGGTGGTGGAAGTTAATGAGGTTCTGGGCGAGACCCCTGGACTGGTGAGTACTCTTTTGAAATTCATATTAGCATTGATTCAATGGAGGTTGAATCTATCTGAACCGCAACTGAAAACAACTGCATTGACTTATGGCGTGGTTACTTGTTTCATCTGATACAAATGGCTGTTTAAATGATTCTCTTCTGGTGACAATTTTTTTTCTTTGATGATTTCATTCTATGCTGTAAGTGTCTTCTTGATTCTCGGGTGAAAAACTTAAAAACTTTGAGAATCTTGATATACTGGTAAACTAATATAGGTTATGATTAATCTACAGGTTGCTAATCTGATTGTTCAACATCATGAACTTATAGATTCTTGATTCTGTGGTTTCCAGCTGAGATTCTTTTGTTGGAAATTCACAGGTGAACACGAGCCCGTATGAAGATGGATGGATCATAAAGGTGGAGCTGAGTGATGCAGGCGAGGTAGAGAAGCTGATGGATTCTGACAAGTACTCCAAGTTCTGCGAAGAAGAAGACGCTAAGCACTGAGCCTTTTTTTCTTCTTCTGGAAGCTTCTGTTTGATCTATGTACATGGATGAATCAAGAAAATACTGAAGATTTCGATCTCTGCTTCTCTCTTCTTTTTAATATGTTTTTGTTCTCTCTATTGCTTGAATAATGGTAGAAAATAATAAGCTTTGGGAATTACATTGATCGTTTGATCTTTCATGAAATTTTAATGCCCCTTTGTTTCTCATTTTTCCTTCTTTGCTTCAGTTGAACTACATAATGATGTTTTTTTTCCTTCATTTGGGATCTTTAAATTGATATATACGATTCTTGGAATGGGCAGTTAAAAGCAAGTGATTAGTGATAAATTAGCCTTGGCGCGGCTCTATCAGCAGAGAAAATAAAGCTGAGGTGAAGAAGGATCTATCATCTATAGGTAAGACCAAGATTCCTGAGTTAGTATGAGACAAAAGTTAGGTGGATAGACTGTACCAACCGTATGAAACCTCAAAAGTTAATATGAAAGGAAAAAAAAACAGAATCTATGCTGCAATGATATGTGGGGGAAATATTTAGGAATCATTGTTTGCATATTGTGGAAGCCAAGCTTGTTTAAGCCCTTACGAGATGTGCCTTGTAATACAAGATTTATGTGTTCTCAACCCTTATTATTAAATAATATAATGTACACAAAATATAACTTCTTGCTTATTATCCCATTTTAAGTGTTCTTTTTACTACATTATAACCAATTTTCTTAAAACAAATAGTACTGAAATATGAATGGTTGAGTAACAAACACTAATATGAACAGGTACTAAATCTGGTAATCGCCAGGGTGACATAAGCAAAAACGTCAGAAAGACAGAAATAATTGGCAATGATTACACCTACAAGATGCTTTTATAGAGGTAATGGTAAATTACAAGTGGTATTTGTTGCCATCAAAATCATCTTTGATCTCTAGTTTTAATTTATTTTCTGAATATAAAAATTTGCAGTCAAGGGACTTATCTTCTAATTTCGTCAAAGCTACGGAAACTTATATCTCAACTAAGTTTGTTATTTTGCTAACATAATAATTTAATTTTTAAACTAAAACAAATAGTAGATTTTTACAAATCCGTCGCAACACACTTGTTAAGTGTTAATTATGCTATGCTTAAAATATTTAGATCATTTAACTTGTAATTCACAATTAATCCTAATATTCAAAAAATCATTAGGGGGTAACTATGCGCTTTATATATATTTTACATTTATATAAATTATTTTAATTTTTGAGTTTAATTATAAAATTATTAAAATTAATTATATATACAAAACTAAATAAATTAAACAAATTTGTGGATATATACTAATATCATTACTTAACTTCACATATTTAAACTAATTTATATCAATTTAAATCGATTTTAACCAATTTAAAACAGTTTAAACCTATTTAAATTGTATGAATCGATATAAATCAGATTTTAAGAAAATCGTTTCGGATGTGATCGATTTGCCGTCTAGAAAGACGCCTAGAACAATAATTAGAACCTTGATTAATCCTTTCTTTAGTCATTTCATTATTCTGTCGTATAATTATCAGTTTTGATATATAATTAGCAGAGCTTAAAGTATTTATGTTCATGAGATTTTCAACATAATCTAAGCAAAACTCTGGAACATGGTGTTTCTGGTATATATTTGGTGCATGTAATTTTTTTTTTAAAGAATTGTTTTTGTTATGGATTTATATTACGAAAGTGTATTTATTTTTATTTACCAGAAAAAAAACTCAAGAGTCAATCTTGTTAAAGTGTCATATTAAGATAGCGTGTGAAAAAAAAAAGATGTGAAAAGATCACATGGTGATTTCAAAAATAAAGCATTGCCATTAATTAAAATAGAGATCCATGGACCAAAAGAGCGAGCGTATAATGCGATGGATGATCGGGGTGTTATCCAAGTAACACATACACCAATCGTACTAAAATATCAAGATGATACACATTAATCTTCATAAGATGGATCAATATGGTTGAACCGTTGAAGTAAAAGAGGTGAAGCTTTTTAAAAACATATAATCTTTCGGCAGTTAGTTACGACCACTGAACAAACTTGGTTGACGAACATGGTTTATGAACCGCTAATGTAGTCTCAAATGCTCTCATTTGAGGAGCTGAGTTATAGCTTACAAATCAAATTTTGGAAATTAACTTTACTTTCATAGATAATTAATGTCGTTGACGGAAAAAATACTGTAAAAGAAAAAACTGTAAATTAAATCGAAGGTGTTATGGAATGGAAATGTGGACCAATAGTACCGAACCGGAATCACGACAGTAATCTGCTTAAGTCTTTTGACTTTAAGCTAAGTAACATTTCTTCAATCTCTTCTCACCTGAAAACCCCAACAGAAGCTTCCAACAATGGCGCGTAAATCCTCCCTCCTCAAACGAGCAGCCATTGCCGTCGTCTCTGTCATCGCCATCTACGTTATCCTCAACGCCTCCGTCAGTCGCTCCCTCCCTTCCTCATCCGATCTCCCACGCCAGCTCTTCCGCGAAGAAGAACTTGCTCCGATTCAACCCAAAGTTAGGGTTCACATGTACGATCTCCCCAAGAGATTCACTCACGGTATAATCGAGCAGCACGCAATCGTCCGTCGCGGCGAAGGGATCAAGAACCCCGTCGATGACGTCACCACGCTCAAGTATCCGGGTCACCAGCATATGCACGAGTGGTACCTTTTCTCGGATCTAAACCGACCCGAGGTGGATCGATCCGGGTCTCGTATAACCCGCGTGTTGGATCCTGCAGAAGCTGATCTCTTCTACGTTCCCGTGTTCTCTTCCCTAAGCTTAATCGTGAACTCGGGTCGCCCGGTCGAACCCGGGTCGGGTTACAGCGATGAGAAGATGCAGGAGGAGTTGATGGATTGGCTCGAGAGTCAAGAGTGGTGGAGGAGGAATAAAGGGAGAGATCACGTGATACCCGCGGGAGATCCGAACGCGCTGTATCGGATCTTGGACCGGGTCAAGAACTCGGTTCTGCTCGTGGCGGATTTTGGGAGGCTTAGGGCTGATCAAGGATCGTTCGTTAAAGATGTGGTGATACCTTACTCTCATAGGGTTAATCTCTTCGCTGGAGAGATTGGTGTGGAGGATCGTAACACGTTGCTCTTCTTCATGGGGAATCGATACCGCAAAGATGTAAGTTGAATCAGTCTTTCTTGTTGAAACCAGACTCTTGATTCTGTCTGAAACTGCTTCTTTTGGGTGTCTACAGGGTGGGAAAGTTCGTGATTTGCTATTCCAAGTTCTTGAAAAGGAAGAAGATGTAACCATCAAACATGGAACTCAATCCAGAGAGAACAGAAGAGCTGCTACGAAAGGAATGCATACTTCTAAGTTCTGTCTAAACCCTGCTGGTGACACTCCATCCGCTTGCAGACTCTTTGACTCTATAGTTAGCTTGTGTGTGCCCGTCATTGTAAGCGATAGCATCGAGTTACCTTTCGAAGATGTTATTGATTACAGAAAGTTTTCGATTTTCGTTGAGGCCAGTGTGGCTCTGGAGCCAGGGTTCTTGGTTGGGATGCTGAGGAAAATAGGGACCGAGAAGGTTCTTGAGTATCAAAGAGAGATGAAACAGGTGCATTCTCTATCTATTCAATCTCTTAGCCTCATTAAGTAGACGTTTCTCACACGTGAATGATGATGGGCATACAGGTAAGACGGTATTTTGATTATGAGAACCCAAACGGAGCAGTGAAGGAGATATGGCGTCAAGTCTCACAGAAGCTACCACTCATCAAGCTAATGAGTAACCGTGACAAACGCCTCGTTCTAAGAAACTCCACTGAACCAGACTGCTCATGTCTATGCACTAACCAAACTGGTCTCATAACTTCCATGTAGACAAATCTCTTTGTCTCTTGAGCGAGACTCATCAGATCGTGGAGGAGCTCGGAACTCTCTCAACTTCTTGGCCCCGAGACTTGCAGAAGGGGATATCCGCCTCGAGTGGCCTAACTTTTCCGGTAAGGAAACATGTAAGTAGACACGGAAGATAGATATTGAAATCATTCATTTCTTGTAGATTCCATTAGTTTTTTCGTACTTGTTAGCACACTTTACACGGACCCAACAGCTATTCTTTTTGACCTCATTGTTACTCTGCACATGTCATAAAAATGAAGTATGACACAGGCTTCAGTTGTTTGCTGTCAGTGTTTGAGATAATGTCTTACTCTTTGTAAAATTTTAGACCTTGGTCACTGGTCAATAGCTCAATAGTTCATCAGAAAGATAATAATTGGAAGTGGTATAACTTCTGGTATGAACTTGACCAATCCAACAAGAAAAAGGAACCGGTTTTGGAGACTTCTCAAGAAAATTTTAATACAGCTATTGAACCTTTTGCATTAATTCATTGTGGTGTTTGGAGTCACTATCATACTCTGTCTTCTTGTGGCTCTGTATAGTTTCTTACCATTTTCGGCGATTATTCTCAAGCCTTATGGATTCATCTCATGCTCGAGAAATTACGTCAATATTGCAGATCATTAAGGCTTTCCATACGGATAACAGAACATAGTTTATGGTATTAAGATCATATTTTCGACAACAAGGGATTCATCATTAGACTTTATTAGTTGATACACCACAGTAGAACGGTTGGTCGAAAGAAAACATCGTCATATAAGTATAGATTTTGAAATCCTTTTTTTTTTTCTTGTAGATTCCATCAGTTTTCTCGTACTTGATACTGTCACCCTTTATACGGACCAAAGTCTACATTTTGAAGTTTTTAACTTTTGCTTTAAAATGATCAAAGCTACTAGAAAACTATGTTCAAACTCATACTCTCTCCGTTTCATATTACTTGTCGTTGTAGGGAAATTTTTTATTTCAAAATAAATATCATTTTAGAGTTTCAATACAAAATTTATTAATAAGATTTTTCACTTTATTTTTCTATTAGTTGAAATATGGTTGGGTGTATAGATAATTGTGTTTTTATTTTGAAAATATACAAAATCATATGTTTTTTTTAATATGTGTGCATAAACCTAAAACGACAGATAATATAAAACGGAGGAAGTATAATAATTGGAAATGGTGTTACTGCTGGTAAGAATTTGACCAATCCAACAGGAAAAAGAAACCGGTTTTGGATACATAAAAAAAGTGGTTAACCCGGTTCGGTCCTGAATACCGCGTATATATATCATATGCTATACATGTGTTTGCCTTAAAACGTGTTAGCTTTGTCCCTGAAACATAGATGTTGAAACCCATACGCAGTCGCATAGTTTGGATTTTTTTCTTTCTACAAAGGGTTGCAACTTAAATAACGAGAATGTTACCACTCTGAAGACATATGAGAGATGAATACAAGTTCCAAAAACAGACTGAGTAGAAGAAGAGAAAGGGACAAGCCATAGGTACCAAGCTTCTACGATCACATTTGCCTTTGAACGTAGCCACATTCCATCTCTTGCCACTTTTATAAAGGCTTGACAGTCCATCCTCATTAGGTTGTCATGTTAGAAATGTCTGCAGGGTTCTTATATTGAAAAGCCTCTATCAACTCCGATTCATTTTAATGAGAACTATGACTTCGTTCTCATAAATACCCGAATAGGACTGAAATTTTTCACCTTGAAAACCCGAAAACTCAAAACCTGAATAAACTGAACCGAACTCGAACTGGTACCCGAATGTCCACCCTATCTCACACAATGGATGACTATATATAACGATTTTGAGAGTTCATGTAATATTTAAAAAAAAAAAAATTTTACAGAATTTTACAAAATGTCATTTTGATAAATTAACGGATGGCTAAAACCTTTGACGATCAATATATATATATATAAACACGATTTTGAAAGTTTATGTAGTATTTTTGAATATTTATTTAGTTCAGTATGAAATATGCACTACTATAAAGTTTGGAAATGAAAATGAACGACTCGTAAAGTGCATGTAGTATTTTCAAATTTTTGTTTAGTTCAATATGAAATACGCACTACTACAAAGTTCAGGTATGATAAAATAGGAAAAATTTCAGATTGAAATATGCATTTTCCCCTATTTATGTACTTCTAGATTAAATTCAATAATATTACAATAAATTGCATTTTCTGGGATGTATCTAAAAGTGTATAAACATTTAAATTTTAACAACTAGACTACAATGCTTCCAAATATAGTATTTTCTTAGAAAATGATAGATGATATAGTAATAGAGATTTAATATTTGTTAAAATAACTCTTGTTTTAATTTAATAAAATATATATTTTCTACATAAACTTTTATAGAAGTTATTTTAGTTAATTTGTAATTTAGAAATTTTAGTTTTATAAGAAGTATTTATATTTTTTAAACAATAGGGTATTTTTGAATTTTCTCATTTTAGATAAATATTTAATTATATTATATTAGTATTTTAAACTAATTTTCAATAGTTTGGTTAGAGCTAAAGCTGTCAAATGGGTGGATTGACCATGTCCAATTATAAATAAGTCTATTTTGGTGACATCCAATTATCCTTGCGGATTATAAATTGACAAAAATCACAAGACTAATGGACAATGGATGTTAGTAGATTTAGACTATGTGGACGTGGTTGGTCCAAAGGTCACAAAAAGCTAAAGTTTCTAAAATTTGAGCTTTCTTGCCAAAATCGTAAAATCAAGTTTTTCCGCCAGAACCGTAAAATCGAGTTTCCCGCTAAAACCATAAAATTGAGTTTTCCCGTCAAAATTGAGTTTTCTGCTATAATTGTAAAATCAAAATTTTCCGCCAGAACCGTAAAATCGAATTTCCCGCCATAACCGTAAAATCGAATTTTCTGCCAAAATCACAAAATCGAGTTTTCCGCCAAAAACGTAAAATCGAGTTTTCCTGCCAAAACCGTTAAATCGAGTTGTTCTGCCAAAACCGTAAAATTGAATTTTCCCATCAAAATTAAGTTTTCTGCCTAAACCGCAAAAGCAAGTTTTTCTATCAAAATTGAAAAATTGAGTTTTCTCACTAAAAACGAGTATTCCGTCAAAATCACAAAATTGAGTTTCTTGTCAAAACTATAAAATAAATTTCTCGCCGAAACCATAAAAAGCAAAATCTTATTTTTTCATGAAACCACAAAATTTATAATTAGAATTTAAAATTTCTTATATGGTCGATTATGTACCTTATGGCAGCTATGTAAACATGAGTGTTACTGAGTTTGGTCCTTGCTAAACTTGGTCCTTAATGAACATGATCACTCTCTATCCACAAACAATAAATGAAGAAATGAATATGGTTAATAAATGTGGACAAACCTAATTTATGGCTTTAGCCAGAACATTTTTAACACCACTCTAACTTTTATTTCAAAATTGAGTTTTGAATAAGAAATGCTCTAACCTCACTTTATTTTTTATTATAAAGTGAAAATGGATTTACTTCATAATTAAAATAATACATTTATTTTTGGTTCATTATTCTACTTTTTATTCAAAAATATAGTAAGATTAGAGTAAAATCAACTACATTATATAGTTATTCCATTTTATAGAAATAATGGATATTGACATTGAAAATGCCTTTAGACACCACAATTCAATGCTTCGTTAGGATAATTCGGTTATATTTTTAGGGTTGCTTTTTCATGAAAATTACTTTTTGGTTGGGTTAAGTTAGAAAAGTTATGTAGGTACCTCATGTCCCTCAATGGCTTTGACTATCGTGTTAGAACCTATGGTTTCACCATTGTTGATCCAACACTTTTAAATGTCCTAAACAAACTCTTAACGATATATTTTTATACTTTTTTTAATATCACACACACACATATATATATATATATATAATATAAAATATCACATACATTTTATAAACTACTTCAACTCCATTAATAACTACTCCCTCCGTTTCATTTTAGTTGTCGTTTTAGACTTGAACACACACATTAAGAAAACATTTAATTTTACATATTTCCAAAATAAAAACACAACTACCAATACACGTAACCACATTTCAACCAATAAAAAAATAGATTACAATAAAAAATCAATAAATTTTGCATTGAAACTATAAAACGACACTTATTGAAACGAAAATTTTACTCTACAACGATAATTAATCTGAAACGGAGGGAGTATTAAAGATAATTTTATAAAGTTAATTACATAACAATATTTGTTAATATTATCACCAACATTTTGACTACAATCAAGCATAATTTACTAAAATAACATTTAAAAACTATATTTTACTTATATTTTATTAAAAAATACTTATATTTTATAAAAAACTACCTATATTTTATATATTTTTTCTTATACTTTCTACAATTTTATTAAAGTTTATGTGTAAATATAATTTATATTTATTTAATTGATAATAATAAAAATTGTAAAAATATTAGTACTGTTCATATAGTTTTATTAATAAATATATTACACCATTTTATATTATATGCTTTAAGCAATGGTTTGGATGGCTTGTCCTTTTGGATGACCTTGGGTTTTGTTCTGGCTAGTAGTCGTCAACCGTGTATTGCAATTGTCCTCAGAAGACATTTTGTTCCGTTCATGTGCCATATCTGCCAGTGCTAACTATATTCACCTTTCATTGTTCAGAATATATGGGGTTTCCTGCTTAATTTTCTAGAGAAAAAATTGGGTTTCATACAAAAATATATAACTAAATGAGTAAAGTTCTTATTAAAAAAAAACTAAATCAGTAAATATAAAAATCTATCGGTTGACGTTTTCATGCTTTGTGAATTTCAGTTAGTGATTAAGAGAATTTCTTAAAAAACTAATTAGGTAGGTTCTTAAACAATTTATTGAAAAATGACCAAGCAAAGTTGTCTATGAATCTGTAATAAAACCTAAAAATTTATGTGGTTTTTAAGTATGTATTTTATTTTAAAACATTAAAACCTTAATCTTATGGATATTTAGGAGGATATGTTACGTCCATCCTTTATCCTAATGCAGTCTATTAGGTCTCCGTCCGGACGCTATAAAAAAAAAAAAAAGTTAAGTATCTTGTATTGGATAAAATCAAACTATATACCACTTTACACAATACTAGGACCATCCTTAACATCGGTTACAATTGTAGCAACAACTAAACCAACTTGTGTACTATTCTTTTTGATCTCGGTGGAAGGTTGTTAGTTCTAATACTGCATTTTCATTTTTTTTTCATTTTATATATCATTTCCAAAATCTATTTTTTACCCAATCAAACTTTTTAATAATTGGCCTTCCTAAAATTTAGGAAAACTTGTTCTTAACATAACTGTCAATTTTTAAACAAAAACCAAAAACCAGTTCTTTTCTAATTTTGTTGTTTGACACTTTTTTTACATTCATGTATTATTATTAAAAACATAACTTATGTAATCATGATATGGATAATACCTAAGACACTTTACTAAGATATGGATAATACATAAAACATTTTACTAAGGCATTCTTAATTACTAACAATAATCTCTTGAGCACATCTATATAAGGCATTTTACATCTATTCTTCTTATAACACAGATTTTATTAAAATTATAACAGTATTTGAATATATTTTATCGAATCGATGGTCACATTTTTAATTTAATATTATAAGTTACATCTATGCTAATCATAGTAAAGCTTTATTGTTCTAAAACTATTATACTATTTGAATGTTATTTTTATCTAATAATAAACTGATGTAAACAAATAACTCCTATAATATTTTTTAACTTATTATATATATATATATATATATATATTGTTGATAACTTTTGATTTTATTTAGGTAAATTAATTTTTGTTATTTTTTTACAATTTAATACATATGAGCTATATTTCTTTTCTTTTTTTGGTTTTTCTTACTCTTTCATGCTTATAATATTTCCGCTTCACGATAATTTTATTTTGTTTTTGTAATTTTTATTAAATTTTTCATAAATATTTTTGTAACATCTCAAGTTTTTATTTAAAATAATTTTATTGAATAAGTTTATGTGTGTTTTGATGATTGTATACATTTTATTTTTTCAGCCATTTCTGGTAATGTGATCTAGGCCTTGATTGTTGCTTTGCGTCATTTACATGCCATTGTTGTGAACTGTGAAGGCAACAAAAAGGGAAACTCTTTTGCATTTACACTTTACATGAAATGCTTTATGAAAATATGAAAAATGTTCTGTTTCTTGGAAATGAAGTTTACATCTTACGTTTGAAGCAATCAAGGCCTTAGTAAATGCAACTTGAACTTATGAGTGCTGCCAAAGCTATTGATTCATCATAATTTTTTTTTTTTTTTTTTGCAGTTCTCTCAGCTGCTGGTGGTCTAAGATTAAACCTTCCTCATATAAGCAATGGCATTACCATTGAATACACTCTTCATTATATTAGAGTTGATGTCTCTTCTCTAGTAACCATAAGTTTGTGGTTATTGTTACAGGTGTTGTAGTTATTGTCGCTGTTGTTATATTAGTCAGTTTATTTAGTGTACAGCATTACGGAACAGACCATGCTGGTTGGCTTTTCGAGCCCATTGTCTTTCTCTGGTTCCTCTCCATCGCAAGTATTGGTATCTACGATATATGGAAGCACAAGACTAGCGTCTTGAAAGCTTTCTCCCCGGTTTACATATACCGGTATTTCAAAAGAGGTGGTCGGGATCGTTGGGCATCTCTTGGAGGCATTATGCTTAGTATAACAGGTATAAAAGAACTGATTCTACCATCCTCTCACTCGTCGTAGAATGTACTTACTTCTCGGCCATGCTTTTCAAAGTCGACCAAGGCGGGTGGGTTCCGCTTGCATTCGCTGCAGCGTTTCTCTTCATCATGTCGGTATGGCACTACGGAACTTTGAAGAGGTATGAGTTCGAGATGCATAGTAAAGTCTCAATGGCTTGGATTCTTGGACTCGGTCCTAGCCTTGGCCTTGTTAGGGTTCCTGGAGTTGGCCTTTTTTACACTGAGCTAGCTAGTGGAGTCCCACATATATTCTCGCATTTGATAACAAACTTGCGGGCGATTCACTCTGTTGTTGTGCTGGTATGCGTCAAGAACCTCCCGGTTTACACTATCCCTGAGGAAGAACGGTTCCTTGTTAAAAGGATTGGTCCCAAGAACTTCCACATGTTCCGTTGCGTAGCAAGGTATGGAGATGGAGACTTGCACAAGAAAGACGACGATTTTGAATAACGCCTCTTCTTGTTCGTCCGCCTCAGAGTCCATGATGGAAGGAGGCTGTTCCGATAAAGAGAGTGAGAATCTTGCAACCGTTGATACATATGAGTCGATAGAGTCGGTGAAACGGGTGAGCGGTGGAGTAGACGAGCTGGACTTCATAAATAGGTGTAGGGATGCGGGAGTGGTGCACATAATGGGGAACACGGTGGTTCGAGCTAGGAGGCAAGCGTGGTTCTACAAGAAGATAGCTATTGACTATGTGTATGCGTTTCTTAGTAAGATTTGTAGAGAACATAGTGTTATCTTCAACATAGCGTTTCTTAGGAAGATTTGAATGTTGGTCAGATTTTCTATGTATAAAAAATGATATTAATCTATAAATTTAAAATCCATAAATTAATACACAATTAATAATTTTCAGCTTAAAATTGGACCAAATAAAACTTAAAAAACAATCAATTGGAGAAATGGCTGATGGTGTACTAGTTTTCTGCAGTAAAAATGAAGAAATCTCAAGATATTTGTATAAAATTATTAGACCAAAAATGATGCATATATGAGATTGCTTTTTATTGGAAGAAAAAGAATAAAAAATACAGAAAAAGAGTGATGTCATTATACCAAAACCAATTTACTTACACTCAATAATGATAATAATGGCTATACAAATATGGATACGTGTTT
This sequence comes from Sinapis alba, assembly GCA_012274485.2. Taxonomy (NCBI): domain Eukaryota; kingdom Viridiplantae; phylum Streptophyta; class Magnoliopsida; order Brassicales; family Brassicaceae; genus Sinapis; species Sinapis alba. Next base: position 36,279 of record MU105762.1, read on the forward strand.
AGGACTTCTTGTACAAATAAACACTCTCAAACCCGAAAGAAGACGCAAGATGTTTTTTATACACAAACCTTTTGAAAAAAGGGAATACGTACCGGAAATAATGAACATATATATTACTTGTGGATTTGCTGATTGGCGGCGTGGGCTTTTGTCTGAACCGCAGAGGACATGGTGCGGAGACGTCTGGCTATCTCAGGGAACGAAGGTCGAACAAATGGGTCAGGAGCCCAACACTGTTCCATCAGCATCCTCCATTCCGGGTCACAGTAGCTTGGCACGGTTGGTCTCAGTGTATTGTTCACTATGCCTCCTACAATGGGTAAAAGATTCAGACAACCATAACAGATAAGCTTCAACCTTGTTTGGTAAGAAAAGAAACGGAGAGTAAATGAGAGAAAAGTAAGTAATTTACCGATGATTGCCCCGTAATGCATATTGGCGTATGGTTCCTCACCGGTAAGAATTTCCCACAAGACGATTCCGAAAGAGAACACATCGACCTGTGTTGTAAATGAAGTATCCATGGCGAAACATTAGTCATTTAAAAGGGAAATGAAACTAAATAGATAGAAACTGTGTTGAGAGCACTGGGTTTCATACCTTTTCAGAAACTTTGCTGCTGCTGCCACTAAGTAGCTCGGGAGCCATCCAAGGGAGGGTTCCTCTTACACCACCAGTGACCAAAGTGTTCCTTTTTATCTTTGACAGACCAAAATCACCAACCTGCACAAACCAGCATCTCTCTATCACATAAACAAAACAACATGGCAATGCTGCATATCGAACTTGTCCAAGAAAATTACCTTGCATATAGGACGGGCGGGATCCTTTAAGTTGACAAGCAAGTTGTCACACTTCAAATCGAAATGTACTATGTTCTTTGAGTGCAAATACTCCATTCCAAAAGCTGCATCCATTGCAATGATAAGTCGCTTACGTCGATCAATCTGCCTGTAATTTCCCAAAATGTGAACTGGTATACATCTAAAGTTGTTTTAAGGAAGTAAGAATTCCAAAGAGCTGTGTAAATAGTTACCTGTTGCTGAGCAGAACATGTCTAAGCGATCCATTGACCATGTACTCTGTCACTGTTGCTAAAGTTCCTCCTGGCCCATCTTTCACTACGCCGTAAAATGCCATAACATTTGGATGATGTAGCTTGGAAAGAATTTCCGCTTCATGCCAGAACTCCGAGGTCTGCAATTTTCAATCATTGGTTGGTGAAACTGAAAATCAGTTAAAACTAATGCATCTTTCTCGAAAGTAAGCATCAATCTTTACTGGAGGAAAAATTTGTAGAAATCTTTACTGGAGGAAAAATTTGTAGAAATCTTTACTGGAGGAAACTTTATTTATTAGGGTTTAAAAAGGCGCCTCATATACCAAGGCGTTGAGGTTGTCCAATGACGCCTTGCGCCTAAGCGTCATGAGGCGAGCGCTTTAGCGTTAGGTTCTAGAAGGTAAGATAGGGTTATGGACCTTAGGGTAGCTCGTGTGTTTATCAGAAATCTATAAAAAATAACTAGGCTTTTTCTGTTATACCAGAGAATAGAAGGTAAGTTGGGCTATTTAGAAGATCCAATAGACTCAAAACCTATTGACACTCTTTTCTCTACACAGCCAACCTACGCTTAACCATGGAATCAGCCTAAATATATATCTATCTATGAACTCTAAAGATTAAACACATAAATCACGAGCTTTGATGTCATATATTCAAGAGGCGCTCGCCTCAGTCGCCTCACACATGACACAAAAGCGCACAAAAGCGGCAAAAGCGCTCGCTTTTTAGATTCCGCCTCGCCTTAAGGTCTTAAGGCGATCTAGCTATCGCCTCGTACGCCTCACGCTTAGGCACGCCTGAGGCACGCTTTTTTAAACACGTCAACTTCTTGCTCATAACAAATATCTAATAAAGTAGCTTCATGCAAAAGGAAAACGAACAACAAAAAGGCTCTGTTCTCGGGACAGATAGTAGTAGTGTCTTCTAGCAGTACTCTATTGACCCTAATTTGGGAGAACAACGGGGTGGCAAATGTACTTATATAAGACTCAGACAACCCAATTCTTTGAGAAAGAAAGCTCACCAATCTCTCTTGTTCAGATGAACGACCAATGAAACAGCTCCTTTTTATTCGTTTGATAGCAACATCTGTACCCCTCCATTTTCCATGATAAACAGTTCCAAAGGTACCAGAACCTAGTTCCTTTAGTTCTTCCAAGTCGTCATTTTTAATGACCTGAAACAGATATAAAATGGATACAGTCATCAGTGAGAAACCCAGGAGCAAGATTGACAAGTAATTCTAGTCTAAAAGCAGCATACAAAATATGCTCTTTCTACAAAATTCCTTAAAACAAGAACAGACAAATACCAAAAAATAAAAGGCAGCTAAATCATGTATGGGAAAGTCATAACTAGGTTGATCAAATATAAAATCCTTTTGGTACTTGAGTTGTACTGCTAAGGAGTAATACTTCTTTGTACGAAAGCTATCTTTGAAATGACCCAAACAATTATTCAGGACCTTTGATGTGATGCTGTTCAGTTCACTATCGTAGCTCAATCATTCACAGGTTATCTGGTAAAAAAGAGAGCGGCAAATGCAACACCTTGTAAACATGTTAAGCTATAAACTAAGGTATACCTGCAGAGACCTGATGCTACTTTCCTCAGCAACAAGGTCAATAAGAGGAACTCCAGTATTCTACATATCCAAGTATATTAGTTGAAACATGAGTTTTTCCGGTAGTTAATATTTTATCAGATTTTTCATATTTGGGTTGAAAACAAAAAGCGTACCACATTTGCATCTGTGCTTTCAGCACCTTTGAACTGTGACTGACCGTAATCTTCTTGTGTATCTGCTGTTCTCGAATCAGCTACGGCAGTAGTGGACACAAGCGGCTGGATATTCTCATCAAAGTGGATTTGTGGATTTAACCGAGTTGGAGCAACTTTCTCAGATTGCAATGGTGGGTAGCTATAATCAATAGGAACTCCGTCGGTATTTGTCAGGGAAGTGGGAAATCCAGGGTGGTCCTGATCCATAAGGGATAGATCCTTCCTCTCAAACTCATCCTGCGCCAAATTTCGAAAATACGACCAATTTTTAGGGTCAAGATTCTGAACATTTAGACTCACTCCAGGTCCATCAGCATGCAATGGCACTAATCCAGGGAAGCTTAGAGACTCTTTCACTTTCAATATATCAGCAAGAAAATCACGAGGAAACCTATCATTAATATCAACAACTATATCCCCGTTCTCTATGTGTCCTCGTGGAACAGCCTTAACTGAAGCCTCTGACTGACTTACGTGCTCTGGGGCGCTAGGTTCCAAGTTCCTTTTTTCAGATTGTGAGATACTACGCTCGGCTGTCCAGAGACTTTCAGGAGCTGGTCTTACTGGTGCGCTAGAATGAACATTCTGGGACTCCATATTTGCTTCATGAAAAGTTTCAGCTGATTCGCTGATAGGTAGGAATGCATCTGAAGTTGACTTGGCCATTACAAATGGAGAACCAAGAGAATCATCAGATTTAGACAAACGTTTAGTTTCTGCTATATCTCGTGGAATGCGCTCAGAATGAAAAACCCTTTGATGAATCACCGGGTGGTCGACATTACTCACATTAGATGAATTAACATCTGAAGTAACAAGCCCCGATGCAGAGATTCCCCCAGGCAGACAAAATTGATTGTCCTGATCGATTTTCATGCCTTCATTTGCTGTATCTAAGGCATCTGTTTTTGGAACATATTCCTGGGGTGATTTAAGACTTCTTTGTGGATAGACAAAGGAGCTTGGATCTGGTGTTGAGTTGGATATTTTCATGGAAATAGGAGCTTCTTCCTTGAGGGTGTGATCTGGGGCCATAGAATCACTTGATACAGAGGAGATGGAATACTCACTGACTCTTGTGGTGGTGGAGTGCTCTTTCTTCATCTTTGGTTCCTTTGCTGAAAGATTGTTCTCAACATGATCCTGGGATTTTTTAGGACTTTTCTCTGAGCTACTTGAATCTGGTGTTGAATCGGATATTTGTGTGGCAACTGGAGCTTCTTCCTTCCGGACGCGATCTGGGACTATCAGATCACCAGACGTAGAGGAAATAGAATACTCACTCACTCTTGGGATTGAGGATTCTCTTCTCATCTTTGGTTCTTTTGCTGAAAGATTGGTCTCCACAGTAGGTAGATTAGCAGAATCATTTACCTTCTTAAATGAGTCATCTCTTCTCATTTTGGCCTCTTTTGATGAAGCTTCTGGATCTTGTATATGAAAGATCTGCTCATCATGCGAAACTTCTTGCTCAGGTTTATGTGGATAGTGAGGCGCCACACTTTGAAGAGGCGTCTCAGGATTCACAGAATAAGGGATATAATGAGGCTGTGGTTGAACATGCAAAGGAGCAGACCCCTTCTCATCTATATAGCCTATGCTTGCCATATGAGCTGATGTGTAAACTTGGTGGTTACCAAGTCCGGTGAAGTGCACTTGCTGTCCTAGATAAGGCTGTGAAAATGGTTCATTTCCAGTAGAAAAACCTGCCACAGGTTGAGAAATTTGGCCCACTGATAAAGACTCATTACCAGTCAAGGGAGCAACCGAAGCTACTGCTGGTTCTGTGGCAGCTCGACTGATCTCCCTGTCAGTATTCCTGTGAAGTAGTTCATCCAAATTGTTCCCTGGAGCAGTTATACCAAGGGAACCTTTACGTGAACTAAGATCCATCCCATTGACAGCAACAACATACTGAACCTCGGAATCGCCCTCTGCAGCTTCCATACCGAACTGACCCTCCTCTATATCACTGCTTGAAAGCAAGAACATCCTGGCCTTCTCAGATCCTCCATTACCAAACACATTACATTCCTCCATCATGTTTTGTAAATCCTCATCAGAAGATACAGAGACTAAGGCATCGAGATCCTCGCCTGGCAGCTGATATTTTATGGTACGCACTTCAGGGAACATCTCTGACATTTTACGCATGAGTTCTTGGAAAGAAATAGCCTTGCTAATCCGTATGATACGCGTTTCACCGCCTACATATCTAAGCTTCTGATCCCTGGGGCGAGGTATGATTCTACCACCAAAACTACACAAGAACTTTGCCTGGGTCGAAGAGCTATCAGAAGCTCTTGAAGAAACCAAACTATGAAGCCTTTGACCAGTGTCATTTCTTGAAGAAATAACCGGGGCTGGCTGGACCAATTCATGGTAGCTCTTATCTTCATTTCTAGAAGGGGGCTTTCTCTCTTGCTCAAACGTATGGCGTTTTTCTGCTGTGTTAAGCACCGCGGTCGTGTTAGAGCCACTCTCTGACATCGGAAGAACCATCCCCATAGCACTTAAATTAACTGAAACAGGCACACCACTGGGCGGCTCACCATACACATTCGGGATGAACTGCGGTTTCATAATCACCCTATCTCTCATAAACTCAAAAGCAAATTCTTCACCAGTCTGTATCGAGTAGTTCAGCACTGGCCGAGCAGGGGTCGAAATACCATAATCTGGAGGTCGCACATTCATGTTAACGTTAGTCGAAGTATCGTGAGAAAATCTTGGATTCATAGAGCCAATCCCCTCATTCCTAGGGTCAGGGGCAGTATACCGAACGTGTTCATAACCCTTTGCTTGATCCATGTTATCTTTATCAAAGTGTCTATCCATCTAGTTTACCAGCTCCGTCACAGACGCTTGGAGTCCGCATATCATAGCCCAAGTCAAATCTTTGCGTATACATTCTTTGTAAAACATCCAACGTTTTGGCCGCACAACAGGACTTATAACATGAACAACTCAGACTCTCATTGATGTGCCTGAAATGAGATAAAGAGTAGAAAGTTTACTAAAGCATCAAACATATTCTTCAGGAAAAAAAAGGCACTCCTCAAGCACAGAGCCCTGAGATTTATGGGGCTTGAAGGTAAATAATCAATAAATATATTTTGTCTAAGCGAATGTTTCAAATCTACTTCCAAACATGAAACTAGCTAAAAGTGACTATTCAACTATTCAAGTCATCAACTATTCAAGAGAACTGAATCGGCTTCTTCTACAGAAGCAACATCAAGTAGCTCGAATCACTGAACTGAAATCGATTGATTAATCAACAGATCGAACTAAGAACACAACCACAACCTCAAATTCGCGTTGATGGAACCAAAACTTGAGATAAAAACCTTAGACCCAAGCCGATCAAGCATGAAAACAACTGAAACTATGAATGATGCAAGATCTGAGTATCATTTGAAGATACAAGCGAAATTCAAGCGGAAACACATCGGATCCAGAGATTTTTACAGCGAAAAAGATCAAAAAAGAGAAGAGTAAGCAGAGAAGGCGAGTGAGGAGGAGGTTTTTACCAGGAGAGACTGAAGGTTTGACGATCGATGAGTTGGAGGAGAAGACGAGTCCTTTAATCTTTCTTCTCTAATTTCGTATATTCTCCAGAGAAAATAATATATTGTGCGTTCTGCCAGATATTATTATCTGTAATTATATTTTAATACTAATTTATCAGAATTACGTTGTACTTCTATCATTTTATCCGCGATTCGAAATTCAAAACTATATAAAAATATTAATAGATGATTAATCAATTTGTTGGACGTAAATTTTAGATAATTATTTTTTCTAATTTTCTAGCAAAACTAATATAATTGTATATTACCCAAATTTTATGATTTGTAAATACACGTAAGAAGCTTACGTCATCTCCCAGACAACCATTAGAATGTTAGTTAATTTACGACTCTAGTCCAGTAAATTTTATTTTTTTATTAATTGTCGTACACTTTTACACAAAGAGAATTTTGGTTACTTTATATAAAATTTAAGTTAATTTGGGGAAAACAAAAGTTTTTTCGAAATATTCCAGGCGAAGATACAGGTGTATTCTAACTGTCAATAACATATCGTAATAAATGTACTATTCTTGATTAAAAAATTCCACACCTGATGCTGATAAAATATTAATATTAGTATTTTAAAAAAAAAATCAATTAGCCGCAAAAACCAAACACTACCGACATGCGCAGCTCCCCCGCCACCACCTCCGTGAGTACTCGCTCCGGCGAAACTCTCTTCGGCTATCTTCACAGAAAAACCGACGTTGCATAGCCTGTGAGTTCTCCTCTCTTTGTAGTCTTCTTCTTCGTGTCTTTGCTTCACATTCTGTTAAAACTTTTTAAAAGACTAGCTAGGTCTTCTATGAGCAATTAAGCAAAAAAAAAAAAAAAAAAATCTTCCATGAGCAGCAGTTCCACTGTATGTAGCTGTGTCCGAGTTTACTTGCAGTCCAAGCCATGTTAGAGTCTCAGACAGCTCCAAGGAGTCAGCCGCAGTCCTCAGGTTGGGTTTTGTTTCAGTTATATTTTGTATATAATAAGGTTTCTAATGTAATCTGGTCATGTATACATAAGCAAGCTTTGATATCTTTATCTGACAAGAATCATTTGTCTACTCTTGGCAACGGTCTGCAAGAGTAAGGGTATGTCTTATTTCAGAACTTTGAGTTGTGTTTCTGTCCTAGTAAGTGTTTCAAAAAAAAAAAAAAAGTGTTTCAAAAAAAAAAAAAGGATATAAATATAATTCATATTTTTTCTCATCTCTAGATACACTGCCTCCACTTTGGAGAATGCTGGAGTCTGTGTAACCAAAGTGGAGACACTTACAAATTGCAAGTTTTAACCTTATCCTCGCAGCTCTTTCTTTCTCGTTGATGTTCTTCAAATGTATCAACGATAGCCAGGGTTGGTGTCAAATTGAGTTGTGACTTTTTCAACGGTTATGCAGTTTGAGTTTGGTGTACATCAGCAAAAGAAGCTTGGAAAGAGGCATGCGAGAAGGGAATAGGAGCAATAGCAGAGAACCTGGAGGAGGGAGTATTAGACGCAATTGATTTTGCTGCAACAAAGTATGGAGTCTCTCTGCTTTTCACCAACGTTAGACATTTTCACCATTGATGATGGGATCATACAGTTTGCTCTTATGAAAGCATCTAAGAAATTCTGAAGTTTCAAAATGTATATGAAACCCATCTCAAGCATCAACCAGTTTTTCCTCTCTTTATTATTAGTAACCAATAAGATTTTTTTTGTATGCAATTTATTATTTTTGTTGATAAAGAATTTAAAAGCTTTCATAGCTCAGTTGGTTAGAGCACCCGTTTAGTAAGCGGGAGGTCTTGAGTTCAACTCTCAATGAAAGCATATAATTATTCTTTTTTAGATTTTTTGCATTTATTCAAATTGCGTTTATCTTTTGCATTGCATATAACTTTCAGAATAATAGATTGATGCCACAATTTTTTTATTCTTGACACGTTATACTATAATCTAAACAAGATTCAACAGTCTTCATTGCAGACGAGTAGAGTTTCTTATTTGCTTGACTAGTGTTTTGGCTATCAAGCGGTATGTATTGAGACATGTAGATTTAATGAATGAATCAATGATGATGCATAAGAGATGCCATAGGTTGCGAAGTGACAATACGTGAAGTCATGGTACTCAAAGAATATATAAGAAGCTTGTATCTTCTCCTTAATAAACACCTGATGTTAAAATTCTGTCACACAAGTATTGTCATGAAACCGCCGTAGTCGGGAGAGAAACTAAATTTGAATGCTTTTTGAAGTCAACGGAGACATCCAAAAATATTCAAAACGTAATGGGGGCAAAGAAGCCCATTTTAATTTGCAATTCTATTGTAGCATTGCGTCGGTGAGGGGCTAAGACGGCGAGGCAAAATCCACATCTTAAAGAAAATATATATAATCATTATTTATTACTCTCTACGTTTTAAAATAATTCTTGTTTTAGAAAAAAAAATTGTTTCAAAAAATCTATATTTTATATTTTCATGGATATAATAACAACAATTTGTAAATTTTAAAAAATATTAATTATATTTAGTGAATTTGATTGATTAAAAATTACAAAATATCTAAACACACAAAAAAATTATTATTAAAATTTTACGATTTTCTTAATAAATATAAAAATTCTTGAATATTGAAATGGAAAAAATATTAAATGAGTGATCGTCCGACATCACTATCACGAGTTGATCAATTATCGAATTGTACGCTAGCCATTTTTCACGTGTCCATATTAAACTTTTAAGGTTGTGGAGGGTTTCGCAGTTAAAACAGTTTTTCGCTTCAATCAAATTAATAAATAATATTAATTTTAAAAGTTCAAAGTCAATATTCATTTGTCTTTTTTTTTCTTAAGTGTTTCTTCTTTTCCTATCAATACTAAAACTGTTATATAAACTAGGAATAATGCATCCGTGCAAGCGCGGAATAGTAGACGAAATTCTTGTTTCATCTTTTAGTTGTGAAGTTTGCCTTTTGAATTAATCATTGTTTTTCAAAATTTTAATGTTATAGAGTTAGAGTTGTGATGATGAACTGTATGTATTATTCTCTACAAGGATAAAACTGTTACATGGATTTCATGTTGACACCAATTTACATGGACTTTACTAAAATTTTGATATTTTAATACTTTACTAATACTTTACTTCATTGTTTTCATTTTTTTTTTATATTTAAAATTCGTGTAACCAATTTACATGGATTTCATGTTGACACCATTAACAGCAATGTAAACACGGTAAATAAATCATTAGTGCTAAATCATAGTTACAATTACAAACTACTATGGTATCAAGGATAATAAGATTTCATTCATCGATCTCATTCGTATTAATACACAACTTTAATTATTATTTTCAGTTTAATACACAATTTTGTTGAAAAACCTGAAATATACAATCAGAACTGCTTTGCTCTTTTTATACCTCTACAAAATTTTGCAAAACAAATTTAAATGCACTCGTTAACACCATTAACGGCACTTTAGGCACTATAAACAAATCATTAATCTAATCGTGTAGTACTAAATCATGTGTATTAAACAAAAAGAAAAAGAAATCATGTGTATTATTAGGCAGGATCCACATCTTAAGAAAATATGTAATCACTATTTTATTATCAAATCAAGGAGTGGTCGTCCCAGGAAACACTACTACGAGCCTTGTAATGATGCTTAAATATCGAACTGCACTTACTTCAATGCTTAAATATACATGTAATTGGGGTCTAATTTAAAAGATATATACTCATTCCATTTCAATTTAAGTATCACTTTGATATTTTTACATAAATTAAAAAAATAATTGAAACATATTTAAATTGTTATTAATTACATCTATTTGACCAACATATTTAAGATAAATAAAATTATTTATAAAATCAATACAATTTGAAATTAATTTTAAGCTGAAAGTAAATATAATTTGTATTAGAAATCTAAAATAATACTTTTTGTGTAATAAAAACTAAATGATAGAATAACACTTATTACAAAAACATAGATAATATTTTTTTAGCACTGGATAAATCACTAATTACATTTTCATATAATCTATAATTCTATTAGATATAATGATTAACTATCAACAACATATACGATATTGATGAATAATTCTATAAATAATAATTTTACGATGAAGCTCTTTCCGAAATACTTGGATTCATGAACAGTTCTGTATGTATGATATCTTCGATGAACACTTTTTCCATAGCAAACGGCCACAATGTGAATATCCACGACCACAAGTACCGACACACGCCAGTGCCAAAGGCTTAAAACACGCCTCTGAGAAAAAGAAACCTCCAAAGCTTCCAAGGCTCCGACCAACAGGGCGCGGCTTCCCAAGATCCTTAGGAGAAATCAGAGAACCCATGATCGATGCCGTTCAGCAAAAGACCGGAGACCACATATCCGAGAACTCACAACACCAATCTGAAGCAAGAACTTGTACCCCGCCTCCACGCGCCACCTACTCTATAAACGAGCTAATTGAAAAAAAAACATTTGTGAAACCTTAAAGAGCCGAGCCTGCCGTCAACTACCCTCCACCTCCGCGCCTTGACTCCAGAAACCGGTAGAATCCAGACCGACGCCGAGCTTCCCCGCGAGCGAAGATCTAAGCCGGCGAACCTGCACGCGCACGCGCCGGCCCGACGCCGGGGTTGAGATTTACTTTTTTCTTGGACGGGAGAGAAAGATAGAGGAGAGAGATCAACTTTATTTTACAAAATCCATGTTTGATTCAAAAGATTGGAACAAATAACAATAACTCTCGAACACCTCATCGAGGAGGATGGTGGGATAAGGAGAATTGGGATTTGAAGATTTTCTTTCAAACTTAAGTATACTATTTTCAACTTAATACACAATTTTTGGAATAACCGAAACAATATACGATCAAAACCGTTTAGCACTTTTTAATACCTCTACTAAAATCCGCGTAACCAATTTAGATGGACTCGTTAACACCAGTAAAGGTACTTTAGACACTGTAAACAAATCATTAATCTAATCATATAGTACTAGATCATGTGTATTAGGCAAGATCCACGTATATAATATCACTATTTCATTATCAAATCAAGGATCGTCCGAGGAAACACTACCACGAGACTCGGTAATGATGCTCAAATATCGAACTGCACTTACTTCCATGCACGCCAGCTATTATTCACGTGTTCGTATTCGTATTTAAATATATTGTGGTCTAATATGTCTGCGTTCCAATCATCTATAAATTAACGTTTGACAAAGGAAGAGAGCATAACGAAACCAAAAAAACATATAACTTGAAGTATGGACCTCAAGCTCAAGCTCAAGCTCAGGCCAAGCTTCTTCTTCTTCTCCTTTCTGATTTTCATCTTTCTTCTCCAAAAACCAGAGTTTGGATCAGCATTTAGTCCTAAATGCATATCCACAGAGCGCCAAGCACTTCTCACCTTCAAACAATCACTTACTGATCCTTCTGGTCGACTCTCTTCTTGGTCCGGACCTGATTGCTGCAAATGGCGCGGTGTTCGCTGCGACCGCAGAACCAGACACGTCATCAAGATTGATCTCAGAAACCCGAATCAAACACTTAGGCCCTATGACCATTGGGAGGTGTATGATATGTGTGCCTTGGGAGGCAAGATAAATCCGTCTTTGACCCGTCTCAAGTTCTTGAGTTATTTGGACTTGAGTTCAAATGATTTCAACTTCACGGCGATTCCCGAGTTTATCGGCCACATGGTTAGTCTAAGGTACCTGAATCTTTCTTTCTCATCGTTTCTTGGTGAAGTTCCTATGAGTTTCGGAAACTTGTCGAAGCTCGAGACTCTTGATCTATACGCTCAGTCGTTTAGTAGAGATGGTCCAGATTCCTATACTTTATCTACTTTGTACGCAAGCAACCTCGGGTGGCTTACGGGTATGTCTTCTTCACTGACTTACCTCAACATGGGTCTTGTGAATATGAGCCGTGTCGGTGCAACCTGGTTCGAAGAATTCAGTAAACTCTCGAAGCTGAAAGAGTTGCATTTGTTCAACTGTGAGCTCAAGAACTTACCTCTCTCTTTGCCTTCGTCTGCGAATCTTAAGCTCCTTGAAGTTCTTGATTTGTCTAGAAACGATCTCTATTCGCCGATACCCAACTGGCTATTTGATCTCACCAGCCTCAGAAAGATATTCCTCCAAGCGGTTCGTCTCCAGGGGTCGATTCCTTCCGGATTCAAGAAGTTTCAGCTTCTAGAGACACTCGATCTGTTTGATAATGCACTCACGGGAGAAGTTCCAGCGGTTCTTGGAGATCTTCCTCAACTGAAGTATCTTCAGCTTTCTATGAACTCTTTCCAGGGTCAAATCCACCGGTTTCTTGACGCCTTGTCCAAAAACAAAGGCAATAATAGCTTGGTTTATCTCGATCTTCGTTTCAACAAGTTAAATGGAACATTGCCTGAATCGCTTGGAGCGTTGAGGAATCTACAGATTCTGGATCTTTCATACAATTCCTTCACGGGTTCGATCCCTTCCTCCATAGGAAACATGGCGTCACTGAAGAAACTTGATCTATCAACAAACAGCTTTTCAGGTGCCATTCCCCAGAGCTTGGGAGCGATATCTTCACTGAAGGAACTTGATCTTTCGTTCAATAATCTGGAGGGGAGAATACCGAAGAATCTAAAGTTTAAAGATCCGTTCATTTACGTTGCAAATGATTTACTCTGTGGGAAACCACTTCCTAAAAAGTGTCCAAAGAAGAAGCAGCAGACTGTTATAGTTAATTGAGCATAAGGTGCTAAGACAATGTATCTGTTTCCTTTTCCAATATTAATAATAAAGTTACCAGCTCTACGCTGACGATGTTGTAACCACTTACATGAAATAGTTTTATCTGCTTGAGTCACGACTTCTAGATTCTACAAAGAGCATTTTTTTCATTGTATTTACCAAGAAAATGCATCCCCAAGCAAATAATATTTTTAAAACAACTAGGCCTAGACCTGTGAAAGCATAGGCTCCACATGCCACAATATCCAGTAACAGTGCCTCTCCACTACCTAGTGACAACAACAATACTTTCAGATGCATCACTTACAGAAACCTTTTCACATACAGCCAATTCAAAGCTTGTGGGGGTAAAACTAAATAATTAAGGTAGAACAAGAACAATGCACACATTCAAAGAGCCACTTAAGTTGCTCTGCACATACTCTGAGATAGATCCCATAATGTTCTCACACGTAATCACCTAAACCGACCACGGATGAACCCAAGAGGCAGCTCCAACGAATGGATTTCTAAACAAAAAGTAAAAAAAAAGCAGCAAGCAAAGCAACGCATTCGTCAATTCTAGGATCGATACTAAGAAACCTAATCTAAATCAACTGAAAGAGATCAAACCATGGCACATCAAAAAATGAAGAAACATTACCTTGAAGAGAGAGATAGGTTTGATCTCCCCGATGATAGAGATAAACAGTAGATCTCTATCGTAAATGGAATTGATGTTCAGGAAATGACGATTCCAACTCACTAGGATCTTCTCTCTAACACCCTCCCTCGAAATAAGTTTGCCAATGACCATTAATTTCGATCGAATCCAACATACCTCCGTGATAACTTTCATGAACTTTCAATTTAAAAATAATTGGTGATAAATAGAAATCTTTTTATATTTTCGATGTAGGATTTTCTCTCCAACATTAAACCTCATACGGCCACATGTCCATTACAGTAACCTGTAACAAATCCTTTCTCTCCAAAAAAAACTTTTGACCTCAAGGTATAAAGTTCGGATACTTCCTCTTTGGAAATCAAAAAGAAGTTCCCAGGTTGCTTCCTCCACAAGTTCATTGGACCATTTCACCAACACCATAGTTGCGGCTCTACCTTGTCGTTGAACCATTTTACGCTACACTTTCAAGTCTGGTTCTTTGATCAATACATCCAAACTGGCCAAAGGTTGTTGAGTTGATTCCTTAACATTACCCATAAGCTCTTTCAGTTGTGAAACATGAAAGACATGATGTATCAGTGATGTCTTCGGTAATTCCAGCTTGTAGGCAACTTTCACGCATCTATCAAGGATCTTGTACGGTCCAAAAAACTTGGGAGACAACTTCTGATATCTCTTATCATCAGTGACTTCTGTCTATAAGACTGCAATTTCACAAAAAACATAATCTCCTTTCTCAAAACTTCTTTTTTTTTTTTTTTGTGAGATCTGCATTTCTGGGGATTATAAGTCAATGTTTCCCTTAAATATGTGTATGTTAAGGACCAGTCCTGCACGCAATCGTATGTATACGAATTTTCTTTACGAATATCTATTTAAATCTTGCGAAATATATCCAAATAGTTAATGTTATCTGAACATACTTTTAAAATTTTAATTTTATATATTTCACTTCACAATCAAATTTAAAGGTGATTCGTTCAAATGACCCTAAATAAGTTTTTTCACTAAAGACCACACAAGAAAAAATGATCAAAATTAACTGATAGAAATCCTAAATTTTCAATTTGATTCGTGAAGAGTAAAAACTGACTGATTTCTTACTAATTAATCGAAGTAAAAGTCCAAAATCCATCAGAATTTCTAAAACAGAACAAGAGTCTAACTAAGACTCAAATTTCAAAGAATTAAACAACATTACAAGAAGTCTCAGATGATTCAAGAAATTGCCACAAACAAAAACAACAAGAACTCTCGAACACTTCCACGACCAATGAAGAGGATGGTCGGATAAGAAGAACTACGATTGAATATTTTATTCAACGATCGCATTCCTAAACCCTTAGCTTGTGTATACGATGGAACCGGTCATGAAACTGCCGTTGTCGCCAGGGAAGTTAAATTTGAATGCTTTAGAAGAGAAAATTTTATATTAATACAACTTTATTAACTATTTTCAAAATTATTTTGGTATTTTAATACCTCTACTAAAATCAGCTTAACCAATTTACGTACATGGACTTGTTGACACCATTAACCGCACTGGAAACATTGTAAACAAATCATAAATCTAAACCATTTAGTACTACATCATGGTTAAAAACTAACTTTTGTTTAATACTCCCTCCGTTTCGCAAAGAGTGTCGTTTTGAAGTTTTATTTTTGTTTCACAAAGAGTGTCGTTTTCAATTTTCAATGCAATTTATTAATGTTTTCAGCTTAATATTTATTGTAAAATACTCGCTCCGTTTCATATTAGTTGTCGTTCTAGGTTTATGCACACATGTTAAGGAAACATTTAATTTTACATATTTTCAAAATAAAACACTATTACCAATACACCTAACCATATATCAAGCAATAGAAAAATAGAACAAATAAAAATAATAATAAATTTTGCATTGAAAACCGAAAACGACACTTATTTTGAAACAAAAATTTTACTCCAAAACGATATATAATTTGAAACGGAGGGAGTACATTGGTTTTATAAATATTTTTATTTATCTAAAATACTATTGGTTGAATAACTATCATTATTAAAATCATTAATGCATTCTAATCATTCTCTTAATATGTGTGAAAACTATCGAAATGACACTCTTTAAGAAACAAAGGGAGTATATATAGCATCGTTTGGTACTATTCTTGTATCTCCAAGAGCATGATTAACCCTAAGGAAACCCATATGGATTTCTTAAATTTTCTTTTTTTTTCTTTTTTTTTATTTTAAAAGAAAAAATTAAACCAATCGCGGGCCGCCACGTATCGGTGGGTCCCATGAACAGTGTAAGAAACCCATAAGAACCGATTCTTTATTAACAACCTTTAAAACCGGTTCTTACACTATTCATAGGACTCATACCCCTAAGAACCCCTCTAAAAACCCCCATGGTCTAAATCTAATACTAATTTTCGATGGAAGCCTAAAACCATTCTGTCTTCTTCTCTATGGCATCCAAAGATTATTAGAAAATTATTTTGGAGGTCTAAGAAGCCCTTTTTGAATTTGCAAGTCCAATGGGAACTGAGTCCGTGAGAGTAGTAGACAAGATCCACATCTTAAGAAAATATAATACTCCAGTCACTATTTTATTATTAAATCAAGGTTGTCGACAATTTTTTTTTTTATTAAATCAAGGAGTGGTCGTCCGAGGAAACACTACCACGAGCCTTGCAATGATGCTCAAATATCGAAATCGAACTGCACTAAGTTCCATGCACACCAGCTATTTTATCACGTGTTCATATTCATATTTTAATATATACATGTAGTTGTGATCTAATGTCTGCGTCTCAACACATCTATATATATATATACACACGTTTGACAAAAAGAAGAGAACACAACGAAACCAACAAACACATAACTGAAGTATGGACCTCAAGCTCAACTTCAGGCCAAACTTCTTCTTCTTCTCTTTTCTGATTTTCATCTTTCTTCTCCAAAAACCTGTTTTGGGATCAGCAGCATCGAGTCCCAAATGTATATCCTCAGAGCGCCAAGCTCTTCTCACCTTCAAACAATCACTTACTGATCCTTCTGGTCGACTCTCTTCTTGGTCCGGACCTGACTGCTGCAAATGGCGCGGTGTTTTCTGCGACCGCAAAACCAGCCACGTCATCAAGATTGATCTCAGAAACCCGAATCAAACACTTATGCATAACGGTGAATTAAAAAAAGGTAGCCTGGGGGGGAAGATACATTCGTCTTTGACCCGTCTCAAGTTCTTGAGCTATTTGGACTTGAGTTCAAATGATTTCAACTTCAAGGTGATCCCCAAGTTCATCGGCCGCATCGTTAGTCTAAGGTACCTGAATCTTTCTTGCTCATCGTTTTCCGGTGAAGTTCCTGCGAGTCTTGGGAATTTGTCGAACCTCGAGTCTCTTGATCTCTACGGTCAGACGTTTCGTGACGATTTGTTCACGATAAATTTGCGTGTAAGCAACCTCGGGTGGCTTTCAGGTCTGTCTACTTCACTGACTTACCTAAACATGGGGTATGTGAGTCTGAGCGGTGCCGGTGAAACCTGGTTAGAGGATTTCAGTAGACTCAAAGCTGAAGGAGTTGCATTTGTTCAATTGTGAGCTCAACAACTTACCTCTCTCTTTGCCTTCGTCTGCGAATCTTAAGCTCCTTGAAGTTCTTGATTTGTCCCGAAACTATTTCTATTCGCCGATACCCAACTGGCTATTTGATCTCACCAGCCTCAGAAAGCTATTTCTCCAATGGGTTCGTCTCCAGGGGTCGATTTCTCCCGGATTCAAGAAGTTTCAGCTTCTAGAGACACTAGTTCTCTCTAGTAATGAACTCTCGGGAGAACTTCCCGCGGTTCTTGGAGACCTTCCTCAGCTGAAGTATCTCGACCTTTCTGAAAACTCTTTCGAAGGTCAAATCCACTTGTTTATTGATGCCTTGTCCAGAAGCAAAGGAAATAGCTTGGTCTCTCTCAGTCTTAAATTCGACCATTTAGAAGGGACATTGCCTGAGTCGCTTGGAGCATTGAGTAATCTGCAGATTCTGGAACTTACAGGCAATTTCTTCACGGGTTCGATCCCTTCCTCGGTAGGAAACTTGGCATCACTGAAGAAACTTGATATTTCTTTCAATTCCATGAACGGGAAAATCCCAGAAAGCTTGGGGAAGCTTGAGGAGCTTGTGGATCTAAACTTGATGGAGAACAAGTGGGAAGGTGTTCTGCTGAAGTCTCATTTCCTCAATCTTAGAAGCTTGAAAAGCTTCACTCTCACAACTGAATCAAACAGATCTCTTATCTTTAAGGTGCCATCTACTTGGGTTCCTCCTTTCAGACTGGAGGTGATCAACATCGAGAACTGCCAGATCGGCCCGTCGTTTCCAATGTGGCTTCAAGTACAAAACAAACTCAACTCCGTCACACTCAGGAACACTGGGATTGCGGATAAAATACCCCACAGCTGGTTCTCGAGAATAGCTTCTCATGTAACTGAACTGTATCTAGAAAAAAACAGAATCAAAGGTACATTACCTCAAAATCTTGTGTTCCCAAAATTAGTAGCCTTTGATTTGAGCTCCAACAACTTTGAAGGCCCTTTCCCTCGCTGGAAAACAGACGCACCATATCTTTATCTTTACCAGGACAACTTCTCGGGTTCTCTTCCACCTGACATTGATGTCTTGATGCCAAGAGTGAATAGGATAAACTTTTTTCGTAACGGCTTCACAGGAGAAATCCCATCGTCTCTATGTCAACTCACAGGACTGGAAGTCCTCAATCTAAGAAACAACCGTTTCTCCGGTAGTTTCCCAAAATGCTGGCGAAGTTCATCCCAGCTTTATGAAATTGACGCGTCTGAGAACAACATATCAGGCGAAATACCAGAGTCTCTGTGTGTGTTACCTCGTCTTAGTGTCTTGCTTCTGAACCAGAATGCATTGGAAGGTAATATCCCAGACACGTTTCAGAACTGCTCTAGCTGTACACACATTCATCTTGGAGGAAACCATCTGACTGGGAAACTTCCATCGTGGCTAAGTAAGCTGTCTTCTTTGTCCATGCTTCGTTTGCAAAGTAACTCCTTCGATGGTCAAATCCCAGATGATCTCTGCAGCGCCCCGAGTCTACACATTCTGGATCTCTCAGAAAACAAACTATCAGGCCCGATTCCAAAATGCATCGGCAATCTCATTGCCATTGTGCAGCATAAAAGCGTCGACGAGTACTATGAATACCAAGATATACGCGATAGCATAAATCTTTCTGGAAACAACATAAACGGAGACATCCCAGCGGAGATCTTGGACCTCACTTACCTTCGAATCCTGAATTTATCAAGAAACTCCATCGCAGGAAGCATTCCTGGGAATATTTCAAAACTTGGTCACTTGGAGATGCTTGATCTATCAAGCAACAAGTTTTCTGGTGCCATTCCTCAGAGCTTGGCAGCAATATCTTCTCTGCATATGCTGAATCTATCTTACAATAAACTGGAGGGGAGAATACCTAAGCAGGTGAAGTTTAAAGATCCGTCCATTTACATTGGAAATGAGTTACTCTGTGGGAAACCACTTCCTAAAAAGTGTCCGAGGAAACAACAGTCTGTTATATTTGATTGAGCATGCTAATAAAATGTACCTGTTTACTTTCCCAGTATTAATAATGAAGTTACCAGCTCTAAGCTGACGATGTTGTAACCACTTACATAGTTACATGAGATAGTTTTGTCTGCTTGAGTCATGACTTCTAACTTCTACAAAAAGAACTCTTTTCATTGTATTCTATTCACCAAGAAAAACCTTGTGCATAAGCAGGTCCATGGCATCAACGCATAGCATCCCACATAATCTTTGAGAAACAGCTAGGCATAGACCAGTGAAAGCATAGCCTCCATACGCCACAATGTCAAGTAGCAGTGCCTCTTCTGGGTACCCAGTGACAGAAACATTACTTTCAGAAGCATCAATTGCAAAAACGAACCAACCAATACTTTCAGAAACAGCAAATACAAAGCTTCTCTGGGTTAAACCTAGATCGTTCAGGTTGAACAAGAACAGTGCACACATTCAACTAGAGAAAGAGCCACTTTGGTTACTCTGCACATACTCTGAGCTAGATCCCATAACCGTAAGCACTGCACCTGCCCAGCAGCTCCAACCAGTGGATTCCCAAACAAAATCAAAAAGCAAAGCAGCGCATTCTTTAATTTACATCGGCCTTAAGCTGTTAATTCAAGATAACATTTTCATCTAACAAGAGCAGATTCTAGAAGGATTGTTACTCATCAATATCATGACAATCATCATTCATTTTGAAACATTATCTATATCAACTGAAAGAGATCAAAATTAAAAGGTTTTAAGTAGAAGTGGGTAAAGCTCTTTAATAATAACAGTTAGGATAAGTTTTTGTTTGACAAAAAAAAAATTCTTTCTAATTTTATTTTGATAGCTATAATAAAAACATGGAAGCTAATGAAACAGAATCATATATATATATTATGAGAGTTTTCTCTCTTCCAAAGAGGTCCTATGTAGGTCCCATAAAAAAAGGTTTGTGTTTGTGTTTTAGTGATGAGTTTTCTTATTTATGAAATTGGCTTATTTATTTTATTTTAGAAAAAATGGATTTATTGATTTACTATGATTATCGTTTTAAAAATTCGTATAACCCGGGAACGACGTGGCCAAAAAGAGTAGAGTTGGAGCAATATGTGGTGCAAGAGTGGTGGAGGGATCTCAGTGGAAATAAATGGGATATAGAGAGAAATCAAAGAAGACGCGATAGGTGATTGTTATGTCTGGGGAGGGAAGCTGAGGAGACAGAGACACAGTGGCGATTGTGGTGGAGAGGAGGAGGTTGCGACGGCTGATGGAAGCGGGGAGAATCAGAGGGATGAAGATGGATGATGATGCCTTGGTGGATGATTGCAGTATCAGATGTGTTGAGAGGTCATGGTACGAGAAGCTATGGTGACAGCATGAACGAAGACAATGGTGACATGAACGGGGCAAGGTTTTAGAAGCCATGATGCAGAAATCGAAAATCACATTTTCCTATACCAAAACGATAAAATCATGTTTTTTCACTAAAACCGAAAAATCTAGTTTTTCGAAAAATGAAAATTGAATTTTTTAACGTAACCACAAAAACAAAAATTGCAAATAATATGAAATTTAGAATATTTACACTTTTACAATAAAAGTTAGGTTATTTACATTAAAAGGCATCTGAGTCCTATGGATAGCTCAACTTGCATGATTCTATTTGGACAACACCCAAATGGAACCGAAATATCTAATCTAAAATTATCCAAACCACAATTTGGTGGTTCCCATATGTATCTATACTTATCCAAACTACCCGATACTCCTGACCCTAACCGGTGCTCGCACATGCTAGTTTCCATCGTGAAAACCAAAATTTCGTAATGTCGAAACTATTAAAGAGATAAACATACTAATATGTTTTCCCTATCTTTATGGGACTAGATATACATGTAACCTTTATCTAGATAGATTAGGAATAGCTTATGCTGTATATATACACAGCTCCTTGTATCAATAAACTCACGCTTTCATAATATATTTCATGGTATCAGAGCTATAAAGATTCTGACCTATTTTTTTTTTCTTACCTCTAAATTTCTACAATGGCCGATGATACCAACTCATCATCGACTGATACTACTACGATCAACGCGACAACTACAGCCATCAATGCTGTGTCGCCTTACTACTTAAATCCCTCTGATAATCCAGGGGCTCTCATAACTTCTGTTTTGCTTAGTAATGAGAATTATTCGGAATGGTCAACAGAACTTCGAAACTCGCTTCAAGCAAAACAGAAAACCGGTTTCATAGACGGGACAATTTCAAAACCTGCAACGGAGCCGGATCTCTCTCGATGGTTGGCTGCTAATTCAATGATTGTTGGATGGATTAGAACGTCAATTGATGCTAAGGTCCGTTCGACAGTCACGTTTGTACCTGAGGCGCATAAACTATGGGAAACACTTC
Source organism: Sinapis alba (assembly GCA_012274485.2). Taxonomy (NCBI): domain Eukaryota; kingdom Viridiplantae; phylum Streptophyta; class Magnoliopsida; order Brassicales; family Brassicaceae; genus Sinapis; species Sinapis alba. The sequence continues at coordinate 58,109 of MU105762.1, forward strand.
GCCTACGTTTCTCAGTTAAAAACGGAACTAGGATCCATCAACTACAAGATGCAATTACAAATTGTAGACAAGATGGGCAATCGGTTCTTGAAGACGCACGGTTTGCTTCTATACGATCACGTATAACAGATGAAGAACCCCTACCAGACATTAATATTGTCTACTCTCGTGTGATTCGCGAAGAACAGAACTTAATCTCATCCAAAGCAAAAGAATTACGTTCAGATGCTATTGGATTCACTACAAAAACAGAAACTAATCAAAGTGCTGCTACTACAACTCTAGAATCTACAGGTTATCGCTCTCGAGACCCTATGCGTTCGTGTACACACTGTGGACGAAAAGGACATGAGGTTTCTGAGTGCTTCTTACTACATGGATATCCTGAGTGGTATCAAGAACAATATCAACGACCCAATAACACTTCACCAGCTCAAAGCTTTCGTGGAGGACGAGGAGGTCGATCAAGCGGAAGAGGACGTGGTCGTGGTCGTGCCTCACACACAACGGCGTCCATTAGCAATGATCAGATAGCCTCATTGATTACTCTACTCCAGAACCAGCAAACCAATCTCTCCTCAGAACGGTTGACGGGTAAAACAAAAATTACTGATGCTATTATTGATACAGGCGCGTCTCATCACATGACGGGTGATTTGTCACTTCTTCATGATGTCTCGGATATACAACCTTCCTCGGTGACATTCCCGAATGGACAGCGGTCCAAAGCTACTAAATATGGAGCACTACGCCTAAGCAAAGATTATGTCTTGCATGATGTTCTCTTCGTGCCTGATTTTACTTGCACACTAATCTCGGTTTCTAAACTCTTAAAACAGACTGGTTGCATTGCAATATTCACTGATACTTTGTGTGTTTTACAGGACCGTTTTTCGAGGACTCTGATTGGAGCAGGTGAGGAGCGTGAGGGGGTTTACTACTTTACGGGGGTCAAAGTCGCACGGGTTAATGCAGCATCAACGTTGAAGCCTTCTTCTACGGTACTGTGGCATCGGCGTCTTGGACACCCATCCTACAAAGTGCTTTCTACTCTACCAGTTTTTGATAGTTTTAAAATAAATCCTAGTGATTTTAGTCAGTGTGACATTTGTTTTCGTGCTAAACAAACAAGAAAAGTTTTTCCTGAGAGTTTTAATAAAGCTGATGCACCGTTTTCACTTATTCATTGTGATGTATGGGGACCATATCGGACTCCGTCGTCTACTGGTGCAAACTACTTCTTAACCATTGTTGATGACTATTCCAGAGCAGTATGGACATACTTAATGCTGGAAAAATCAGAAGTCTCAACAATTATTCAAAATTTTTGTGTCATGACTGAAAAACAGTTTGGTTATAGTGTCAAGATGGTTCGTTCGGATAATGGAACTGAATTTATGGTGCTCAAACCGTATTTCACCAAGAATGGCATTCAACTTCAGACCTCTTGTGTTGATACGCCACAGCAGAATGGACGGGTTGAAAGAAAACACAGACACATCCTTAACATAGCACGAGCTTGCTTGTTTCAAGCTCACTTACCTATCGATTTTTGGGGTGAGAGTATCATGACAGCTGCTCATATTATAAACCGGACGCCATCATCAGTACTGGAGGGAAAAACACCGTATGAACTTCTTCATGGCAAAGCCCCTGCATTTGATCTTTTGCGAGTCTTTGGGTGCCTTTGCTATGCTCATAGACGTGCAAGGGACAAGGACAAGTTTGGAGATAGAAGTCGCAGGTGCATCTTTGTAGGATACCCATTGGGAACTAAGGGATGGAAGCTGTACGACCTTGACCGCAACGAGTTCTTCGTTACTCGGGATGTTACTTTCTTTGAGGATACATTTCCTGGCATCAAAGATGCATCGTATGTCACGCATCCAGGGTTACAAGTTAATACGCCTAGTGACGATTGGCTTGAACCAACGCTTGCATCCAGGGGGAGTACTTCGTCTTCATCTCCAGCAGGAGATAGTCACCTATTGCCATCTACTAGCAATAATATACCGGCCACTGGTGTGCCATCAACGCCTGAGTCATCTACTATGGCTGATTTGTCTTCATCATCAGAACCATCTTCTCCTCCTGCGCAGAATACATCTTCTCCGTCTTCACCTGATATATCTCCTGTTACTGCTACAACTCCGGGTTTACTTGAGGTTCTTGGTCGAGGCCAACGCATTAAGAAACCCTCTGTTTTACTCAAAAATTTTGTCACAAACTCAGCTCATGCGACAACCCCCCCTCATGCTCACACAGACTCCGATCTTGACTCCTCGATAATGGTCTCAGGTAAGACACCGTATCCTATTGCTAATTATCTAAAAACCTCTGTTTTTACTACACAACATCAGGCTTTCCTCGCCACCGTTACAACTGAAGTGGTTCCAAAGACATATTCTGAAGCTGTCCGTGATCCTCGGTTTAATGGGGCGATGAAAACAGAAATCACAGCTTTGGAAACACAGCATACTTGGGACGTCACCACCCTACCACCAGGGAAAAAGGCCATTGGTTGTCGATGGTTATACTCCAACAAATACAATGCTGATGGAACCATCGAACGTCCTAAAGCTCGACTAGTTGCTCTTGGGAACAGGCAGCGAGAAGGCTTTGATTACAAGGACACATTTGCTCCTGTTGCCAAAATGAATACAGTTCGCTTTCTACTTGCGGTTTCAGCAGCTCAAAGGTGGGAAGTTCATCAAATGGATGTCCATAATGCGTTTCTACATGGGGAATTGGAAGAAGAAATATATATGCAACTACCACCTGGCTTCAAATCGGATACGCCTAATCAAGTGTGTCGTCTCCGGAAATCATTATATGGTCTAAAACAAGCACCTCGCTGTTGGTTTGCTAAACTAAGCAAGGCACTTCTGGCGTTTGGTTTTGTGCAAAGCCACGAAGATTACTCTCTCTTTACCTATGTCAACAACACGAAGAATATATGCCTTCATATCTTAGTCTACGTAGATGATTTTATCATTGCAGGCAATGATATCTCCATCATACAACGGTTTAAAAACTATCTTCATACGTGCTTCAAGATGAAAGATCTGGGGAAACTGAAATACTTTCTTGGGCTCGAAGTTGCTCGTGGTCCGGATGGTATCTTTGTCTCCCAACGCAAGTATGCGCTGGACATCATCACTGAGTGCGGTTTACTGGGAGCAAAGCCGTCACCCACACCTACTGAACTAAATCGCAAACTGGTCATGGCTGATAAGACAAATTCACATACGTTACTGGTTGATCCTAGTAAGTACCGACGGCTGATTGGTCGTCTTATTTATCTCACTTTCACTCGGCCAGACTTAAGCTACATTATTCATATATTATCACAGTTCATGCAAAAGCCACTCGAAGAACATTGGTCTGCGGCCCTTCGTGTAGTTCGATATTTGAAAGGCACGTCTGATCAAGGAATTATGCTACCATCAAAGTGTAACTTACAGATTACAGCATACTGTGACGCAGATTGGTCTTCATGCCCTGCTACTCGACGTTCCCTTAGTGCCTATGTTGTGTTTCTTGGTGATTCTCTCGTATCCTGGAAGACAAAGAAGCAGCGAACAGTCTCTCGATCCTCAGCTGAAGCCGAATATAGGGCCATGGCTGACACTACTTGCGAATTGAAGTGGCTCAAACGGCTGCTAGGCATGCTCGGCTTCTCACATAATGTACCGATACGAATGCACTGTGATAGCAAGTCAGCTATCCACATAGCTACAAATCCTGTCTTCCATGAACGGACTAAGCATGTCGAAAATGATTGTCATACTACTCGAGATGCCGTTAAAGCCAAACTTCTTTCACTGGAACACATTTCTACCAAAGAACAACCTGCTGATCTTCTTACCAAAGCTCTTCCTACTCCGACGTTTCAGTACTTGATGTTCAAGTTGGGAATTCGCGATACCTCATTGCCAACTTGAGGGGGAGTAAAGAGATAAACATACTAATATGTTTTCCCTATCTTTATGGGACTAGATATACATGTAACCTTTATCTAGATAGATTAGGAATAGCTTATGCTGTATATATACACAGCTCCTTGTATCAATAAACTCACGCTTTCATAATATATTTCAACTATCTTAAGCAAGTCAAATGGGAATTGCGTCGGTGGGAGTCATAGGCAAGATCCACATCTTAAGAAAATATATAATCGCTAATATTATTTTATCAAATCAAAGAAGTGGTCGTCCTAGGAAACACTACCACGAGACTTGGTAATGATGCTCAAATATCGAACTGCACTTACTTCCATGCACGCCAGCCATTATTCACGTGTTCGTATTCGTATTTTAATATATACATGTAGTTGTGGTCTAACATGTCTGCGTCTTAACACATCTATATATACACGTTTGACAAAAAGAAGAGAACACAACGAAACCAACAAACACATAACTGAAGTATGGACCTCAAGCTCAAGCTCAGGCCAAGCTTCTTCTTCTTCTCCTTTCTGATTTTCATCTTTCTTCTCCAAAAACCTGATTTGGGATCAGCAGCATCTAGTCCTAAATGTATATCCACAGAGCGCCAAGCTCTTCTCACCTTCAAACAATCACTTACTGATCCTTCTGGTCGACTCTCTTCTTGGTCCGGACCTGACTGCTGCAAATGGCGCGGTGTTCGCTGCGACCGTAGAACCAGCCACGTCATCAAGATTGATCTCAGAAACCCAAATCAAACACTTAGGCCCTATGACCATTGGGAGGTGTATGATATGTGTGCCTTGGGGGGTAAGATAAATCCGTCTTTGACCAGTCTCAAGTTCTTGAGTTATTTGGACTTGAGTTCAAATGATTTCAACTTCACAGAGATTCCGGAATTTATTGGGCAGATGGTTCGTGGTGAAGTTCCAGCGAGTCTGGGGAATTTGTCGAAGAAGCTCTAGACTCTTGATCTATACGCTCAGTCGTTTTTTGACGATGGTCGACTTTACAATTTTGCATTTATTTTGTGGGCAAGCTACCTTCAGGTCTGTCTTCTTCACTGACTTACCTCGACATGGGGCATGTGAATATGAGCGGTGCTAGTGAAACCTGGTTAGAGGAATTCAGTAAACTCTCGAAGCTGAAGGAGTTGCATTTGTTCAACTGTAAGCTCAAGAACTTACCTCTCTCCTTGCCTTCGTCGATGAATCTGAAGCTCCTTGAAGTTCTTGACTTGTCTCGAAACTTTCTCGATTCGCCAATACCCAACTGGCTATTTGATCTCACCAACCTCAGAAAGCTATTCCTAAACTGGAATGATATCCATGGCTCGATTCCTTGGGGATTCAAGAAGCTTCAGCTTCTAGATACCCTAGATCTGTCTATTAATGGACTCACGGGAGAACTTCCAGTGGTCTTTGTAGACCTTCCTCACCTGAAGTATCTTGACCTTTTTGAAAACGCTTTGCAAGGTCAAATCCACAGGTTTGTTGATGCCTTGTCGTCCAAATAGAAAGGAAATAATAGCAGCTTGCTCTCTCTCAATCTCTTTTCCAACAAGTTAGTTAGTACATTGCCTAAGTCGCTTGGAGCGTTGAGGAATCTAGAGATTCTGGAACTTTCAGGCAATTTCTTCACAGGTCCGATCCCTTCCTCGCTAGGAAACATGGCGTCACTGAAGAGACTTAGTCTTTCTGATAATTCCATGAACGGGAAATCCCAGATAGCTTGGGGAAGCTTGAACACTTGGAGGCGCTTGATCTAGCAAGAAACAGGTTTTCTGGTGCCATTCCTCAGAGCTTGGCAGCGATATCTTCACTGAAAACACTTATTCTTTCGTTCAATAATCTGGAGGGGAGGATTCCTAAGGGTCTGAAGTTTACATATCCATATTACTACATTGGAAATGAGTTACTCTGTGGTAAACCACTTCCTAAAAAGTGTCCAAAGAAGCAGCAGACTGTTATAGTCAATTAAGAAGCTAGCACACGCATGATTATTGTGGGGTTCCTAGCTTAATATAAAAACCATATTTAACTTTTTCTTAGTTAAAGTTAAGAGACGGTTTTTATATTAAGCTAAGAATTTCGCCCTAAAAACACCGTAATAATCATGGTCTTATCAAGTCAATGTACTTGTTTTACTTTCCAATATCTTTCTTATACAATAAATGCCACCTGGCATCATGTCTTTAACTTTCTAAAATGTTTTATGATATCGGGTCTTCTATGTAAGGCTTAAGTTAACCCAACAAGAAGAAATAATCAGACTCTCTCTCTCTACCTTTTAGAGAGAGAATTTTCTCTCGTCGTCCCTCTTCACAATATCAAATCCTACAGAGGGAACGAGTGATTCTTGAGTCTTTTTTGTTTTTTGTTTGTAAAATACTTCGATCCTTTTGATCGATTATCCTTTCCGTTTGCGGATCTACTTTTCGCATAGGCGATCTCTTTTCGCTTGACGATTCTATTTTGTGGTGTTTACTGTTCTTCTACTCTCTTTTACAAATCAATTCCGGCTGTTTTCTTTGATCTTCTTCTTTTCTATTGGACATGCTCAATCTTTATTTCCAGACGAAATCAATCTTTGTCATTAGAAAATATTAGGCAAAGTATTCAGAAGGAATAGAGTTTTGAGATTTGCATATTAGTTTCTATGATTTGAATCAGTTTAAGAAAAGTCAAAGCTTGCTTATGCAAGTGTTTTGGCAACAACTGTTCTCAAATCGTTGAAGCTATATGGAGTTAGCCACATCCAAGGAAAAGATCGAAGGTCAATTGAAGACAGAGGCGCACAGGAGAGAAAGGTATTCAGGCATGGTTTTGTGACAGAGAGATAAGATTGGAATGTGATTGTTCGGAGACCACGACGGCGGAATTCTGAAGCGACGGTGCTATGAAGCGGCGGTGTTCTGGAAAAATTGTATTTGCCGCTTTTCGTATGTTCAACGCGTGTCAAGGTGAAGAGCTAAGAGGGTTTTGAAACTCAACACGTGTTCTGCCGAAGACTCCAAATCCATTTCACTCGGGTTGTATTTTTTAAATTCTGTTTGGGTCTTGTTCTATGTAAAGCCTGAATCCTAATGTAATGTAGCCCATGGGCTAAATCAATGAATATATGTTGACAAAAAAAAAAAAAAAAAAAAGTTAACCCAACAAAACCCTGCCCACAAAAGAAATAATGATACGAATTTTTGCCTTCTCCGAATTAGTGAGAAGTGTAACCCGTTATACTATCGTCTATTCTTTAACTTTCTAAAATGTTTTATGATATCGGTTTGATCATAACAAGTTATACTATCTATTCGATAACTATTAGTTGTTTTATTTAAAGGTTGTGAATTCCAATTAAGTTTAAATATTGTGTTTTTAAAAAATTGTCAATGTATATATGTGTCTTTTCAATATGCAAACTCTAAAAAATAATAATTCTAAGAATTGTATCTTTTCAAGAAAATGAGATATCATTAACTTTAATAGTTGTCTTATCATAAAAATGATATATTATTTTTTAAATCTTGTTAAAGAAAAATTAGAATTATAAAATAGCTAAAGTTTCTTTCTATAACAAAGTTGTTTTAAAATGATAGTGCATATTCAAAATATGTTGTAAATGTATTATTTTTTTTAAAAAAAAACTATATTTATATTGAAAAGTTGTGATTATTCAAAATAACAATATTTTAATTGAAAAGATGTGATCTTTAAATTTAAAATATGTGACTGTTCATATAGATTTTTGAAAATATATAAATAGTCTATATCCATATCATTGTCAAAGTAAAATTTTCACTAAAATAGTTGGACTTTTTCATATAATTAAGGTTTATAGTAAATTTTAGTATTGATCTAATGATAATTTTTTTAATATATTGATCTAAGAAGTGTTTGCTTAAAAGATGTATATTAAGAGTTGCAAATTAAAAGAGTGGTTACCAATTTAACTTCTCTTTTGTAACTTCCATTTAGTTATTAAATATTTTTTATTGAACATGTTATTTGTCAAAAAAACTAAACTGTTACAAGTTTAGTTAATACTTTATTTTAATCTGCTAAATACATCTCTATAATTCTCTTCTTCATATTTTAAATGAAAATAATGACAGCATCTCTATACATCTCTTACGTATTACTACTTTATAAACTAACAATTTAACAAATCTAACACATATATCTTACAAAGTTACATTAAATTTTCAAGAAGTAATTACTAGGATAAACCATTGCAACTCTTGATAAACCATTACAACTATAGATTTTGATGATGGACTATTGCAACTTTGGGTATTAACCATTATAATTTTTGATTAACCTTTCAAATATGTAAAATAATGTGTTTTCATCTTAAATGTTGCATTAGTTTTTAAGAGATTGTTAAAATGTATAAAACGGAGTCTTTTAATAAAGAAGTGTATTTTTATTTTAAAATTACAAAAGGTAAGAGATTGTAAAAATGGTATAAGAATTAGTATCTTATCATAAAGATAAAGATGTATAGTTTTTTTAAAGTCCTTTTATATAGATATATATTTTTTTATAACATGAATGAGACTCTATTAATAACAATGTATAAGATAAAAATAATAAAGAAAAAAGAAAAATGTGTGCGTGATATAGTAAGAAGAATATGTTAGCAGATAAAAGTTCTTAAAATTGACATGCAATTGTGTTTTGTATAACATATGTTTTACATGGTTTTAAACAAATCATAGATATTTAACTTATCATTATAAGTTATCTTATTAATTTAGTAAATGTTTATATTATAATATATGTGTTTGTTAAACTATTTTTAAATATTCAGTTGTATTTGAGTTTTAAAAATATTTTAACTAAAAGGATAATAAGAGATATATCTTATTTGGTATGGACATATTTATAATATTTATACAATCAAATCTATAAAACAATATATATATATATATATATTTTAGTATTATCAATAAAGAAATATAACTGCATGCAAGATATATATTTTTGTAATATATGTATTTTCTCGAATGAAATTGTAAAAAAAAAATTTAAAGTTTTTAAAAAAAATAAAATGTATTAATTTGTTTTATAAAATGAGTTTCCGTGCGATATCGCACGGGTTCCTTACCTAGTTAGCATAATACCAATTCAATAAAAACAAAATTTGTATAATAGTCCCGCCGTGTGGGGCGGGTAAATCTAACGACTACTCACCACTTCTCTGGGGTATATTACTTTGCCCTTATTACCTTCAAATAACTCAGAATCGCTTGTCTTTTTAGTTGACCTTATCTCATTTTCGAAAGTCTTGTGTTTGAATGGGTCAATGTGAAAGATAATAGCCCCCAATAAAAGTTTGGAAGATATTCACTATACATTTTACTCACTCTTTGTACTCATTTCCTGCAAAAAACGAGAAATATGAAACTCTTTCTTTTCCTTTCTTTCAGTGCTCTCATGTTACTTGAAGCATTCGGGAATAGCCATGAAAGTGATAAGCAAGCATTACTCAAGTTCAAGTCTCAAATTTCTGAGGAGAAGAAAGTTTTGCTGTCTTCATGGAACAACTCGTCCCCTCTCTGCGGATGGAAGGGGGTTACATGTGGCCGCAAACACAAGAGGGTTACTCGTTTAGACCTCGGGGGATTCCAATTGGGTGGAGTGATATCGCCATTTATTGGTAATCTTTCGTTTCTCATATCACTTGATTTCAATAATAACTCCTTTGGTGGAACCATCCCTCAAGAGTTGGGAAACTTATTTAGACTTCAGTACTTGGATATGGGCTTCAATTTTCTGGGAGGAGGGATTCCAGTCAGTCTGCTCAACTGTTCTAAATTGTCCATCTTTGCTTTATTTGCAAATAATCTTGGACAAAGTCTTCCTTCACAACTAGGATCATTGAGGAAGCTTGATACTTTAGATTTTACTAGAAACAACCTGAAAGGAAAACTTCCTGTATCTCTAGGAAACTTGACATCCCTCACAGATCTTTCCTTTGAAGAAAACAATCTGGAAGGAGAAATTCCTGATACCATAGCTAGATTGACTCAAGTGGTGTTTTTTTCGTTAGCATTGAACCACTTTTCTGGTGTTTTTCCTCCTGCAATTTACAATATGTCCTCACTTCAGCATTTGAACATGTATGGTAATGGTTTCTCTGGGAATCTAAAGCCTGATTTTGGTAATTTGCTACCAAACCTTCGAGATCTGTCTCTCGGGAATAACTCCCTCACAGGAGCCATTCCATCAACACTTGCAAATATTTCAACTCTTCAACGTTTGGGCATGAACAAAAACAATTTGACAGGAAGTATTCCTCTGAGCTTTGCAAAAATACGATATTTTCAAATACTAGGCCTTAATGACAATTCTTTGGGAAGTTTTTCAGCTGGAGATCTTGAATTTCTTGTTGCTTTGACTAACTGCACCCAACTGCAAAGAGTAATTGTGGGATACAATAGGCTGGGGGGTGACTTGCCTGCCTCCATTGCCAATTTTTCAATGAACCTCAACAAGTTAAATCTTCAGAACAATTTCATATCTGGAAGCATTCCTCATGACATTGGGAATCTCATAGGCCTACAAACAATTTGGTTGTCCGAAAATCTATTGAAAGGACCAATCCCAACCTCTTTTGGGAAACTTCCAGGATTGGTGGAATTAAGTGTCCAAGCAAATAGGATGTCAGGAGAGATACCATATTCTTTAGGCAACATCACTCGTTTAGAAATACTCAATTTGTCCAACAATAGTTTTGAAGGAATCATTCCTCCAAGTCTTGGTAAATGTAGCCATTTGCTAGAATTACATATCGATAGTAATAAGCTGAATGGTTTTATACCTCACGAGATTGGGCAATTTTCAACACTTTTTTCTCTAAGCATGTCAAATAATTTCTTGACTGGCTCTCTACCACAAGATGTTGGACGACTTGGAAATCTTGGTAAGTTATCCGTTGCTCATAATAAGCTATCAGGGAAACTCCCTAATACTTTGGGAAAGTGTCTCTCACTGGAAGAACTTCATCTGCAAGGAAATTCTTTTGATGGAATCATTCCAGATATAAGTGGGTTGATGGGTATTAAGGAGGTTGATTTATCAAGCAACAATCTCTCTGGAAGAATCCCTGAATATCTCGCAAACTTTAGCTTGTTGGAGTATCTCAATCTATCCTTCAACAACTTCGAGGGAAATGTGCCAACAGAAGGGAAATTCAAAAATGCCACTATCGTCTCAGTATCTGGAAACAAAAATCTTTGTGGAGGCATCTTGGAACTACGACTAAATCCATGTTCTTTACAACCAGCAGGAAATTCAAAAAAGAAACTTGTGATTGGGGTAAGCATAGGCATATCTTTGCTTTTGCTTTTGTTCATGGCTTCAGTTTCTGTTTGTTGGTTAAAAATCAGAAAGAAGAAAAATACCAATGAGGCAACTCCTTCCACTTTGGGTTTCTTTCATGAGATGATAAGTTATGGAGATCTTCGAAATGCGACAGATGGCTTCTCTTCGAGTAATTTGATTGGGTCAGGCAGCTTTGGTACCGTGTTTAAAGCCTTTCTCCCTGCTGATAACAAGGTTGTTGCAGTGAAAGTACTAAACATGCAGAGACGTGGAGCAATGAAGAGCTTTATAGCAGAATGTGAATCTCTGAAAGACATTAGACATCGTAATCTTGTGAAACTGTTGACAGCTTGTTCGAGTATTGATTTCCAAGGAAATGAATTCAGAGCTCTAATCTATGAGTACATGCCAAATGGAAGCTTGGATATGTGGTTGCACCCAAGGGAAACAGAAGATATTTCGAGGCCCTCAAGAACGTTGACACTTTTTGAAAGGCTTAACATAGCTATAGACGTGGCTTCTGTTTTGGAGTATCTTCATCTTAGTTGCCATGAAGCTATTGCTCATTGCGATCTTAAACCAAGCAATGTTCTTCTAGACGATGATTTTACCGCCCATGTTAGCGACTTTGGTCTTGCTCGGATCCTTCTCAAATCCGACCAGGAAACTTTCATTAACCAACTTAGCTCGGCTGGAGTCCGAGGAAGCATCGGGTATGCGGCACCAGGTAAAACTATCACACATATAATGTTTGAATGAAGAAAGCTACTACTCTTTTCGTTGCCGAAAGTAAAATTTTCTATATATTTTTTTTTGTTCCACAAAGATAAATTTTTTATATCTTTAAGGTACGTTGATAGTTATTGGAAAGTATATGGTAAAAGTAAATAATTAATTTAATTGTAATTATTTATCATGTATTTAATATACGTAAATATTTTAGAAAGTTCTTCTTTTGAGAATGGAGAGAGTATATTTCTTTCTCCAAATTTGTTTGATATGACTTATGGTGCAGAATATGCAATGGGAGGAGAGATATCAGTACATGGTGATGCGTATAGTTTTGGGATTCTCATTTTTGAAATGTTCAGTGGAAAACGACCAACTGATGAGATGTTCGGAGGAGACATTACCCTCCGTAGCTGCATAAGGTCTGCATTGCCAGAGCATGTTTTGGATGTGGCAGACGAATCGGTTCTTCACAACGGCCTTAGAATTGGCTTCCCTGTTGCTGAGTGCTTGACAAAGGTTTTAGAAGTGGGAGTTGGGTGTTCTGAAGAGTCTTCAGCAAACCGCTTGGGAATGAGCGAGGTTGTAAAAGAATTAATCTCAATCAAGGAGAGGTTCTTCAAAGCCAGAAGAGGAGCTAGACATTGAAGTGTGTCTTGTATGCGTTGCTCCTCTACAAACTTGAAGGCTTGTTGATGTATAATATTTCTTAATAATATCCTTTGAATGTTGTGAACATAATGCTACGCTATTAGCAGACAAAAGATGAATGTTGTGTTAGAAATTTGCTATTTGGAATTTTGGAATTTCTATCAGTAAAACATTGCTTTAGCAATTTGATATATCTAATTATACATGTTTACTAGTATTTGTTAATAGAATTTTTGCCACGATTTTGAATTTTTCTTTTGTTCTCTCGCCGTAGTCATTATCCTCTATCTTGATCTTCTTCTGATGCTTCTTTATTCTACTGATAAATCCACACAAAACCAAAGAAAATTATGTCAACTATCATGATCTTTACCACACATGCATAATCGCTTAATTACATCAGACCAATCCCCATGACAATCTCAAACAAGATCATGTGTTCTCTCTCTCCAGAAGTTCATCATTTATTGTTCTTCTACATCCGCAATTTTTTCGGATCACTCAGACAATCAAGACTACCATCTCATCTCACCTCTAGAACCCTAGAATTTTGATTGAAGTCAGAAATTGGTTCTTGTTACCCTCACAGAGATGGATATAATAATATGATAATTAGCTAGCTAACAAAATCTATTCATGGCCAAATAACAAATTATACAAGCATTTTTTTGTTTAGCCGGGTAAATGTCTTTATAAATCAAAGTGGTGCAAATTTTGTTTTGATAATTTTGAACACATATGTTAGCACAAAATATGACATAATATAAGTATCAAATAAGTTTGGCCAGCTAACAAATATATATTTTCGTCTATTAATTTGCTTAAGGGTCTACTAAATTTTCCTTGATGTAAACAATATAAAAATACAAAATACGAAATTGTGTATGCCTGCTTACTCAACTATTTCTCCTGTCTAATATATTGTCAAACTAGTAAATTTTTTATACAATTCTAAAGAAGCAATCAAATAATGTATTTTTTTGTCCTAAAGAGAGTGAGAGAGTGAAACTTCTGATAGATTGGGAAGACTTTAACTATTAACCACATTTTTATACATAATCCCTTTATGAAATATTATTAACCGGCCAACAACGTTATGATATTACATAACCACCTACTATTTTGGTTTATTTACAATGTACCAATAAGTTGACGTGGCTTCCCTAAGATATAAGGAATATCCATCTCCGCACATGATGTGTCTAGACAAAATCACTTTATTTTCTCATCTAATACTTTGTAATGCTGGAAAAAATTTGTGAAACAAACATAAAGAACCAATCAAGTAATGTAAATAACTGGTATTAACATACATAACGGTGTTCCAAAACATTTATAACCAAAAAAAAGTTGGAGCACAAACTGTGGAGTTTCACAACTCTCTAACTAAACACTTAAACATACTACTAGAAAAACATTGTACTAGACGTCAGATTATTTCTAGTTCGATAGGATTGAAAACCATTGCTTAAAACCCATCTAATGGTCTCACTCTCTTCTGAGCATGTCTCCTTCTCTATTACATGCACTGTTTTGACTATGTTGGTTCCTACTTTGTTCCACCCAAATGTCTGCTGAAGCATCCACATTTTCCACGTTGTTAGTATTTGTTCCAACTGTAGTAGATTGTTGTAGAGAAGGTATATTAGAATATGTCAAATCTTTAAGACATTGGCTCCTACAATGTTTGTAAAAAGACATAAAGTTAAGTAAATGGCTTAATATGACATGATGATAACAAGTTGGTTATATGAAGTTTAACCTTAAAAATTAGAAATATCATTTGTAAATTCTGTTTGACAAACTGACTAACATGTAAATAATTGTGATTATTATAGTACATGTTGGTGTGTAACCGGCTAAAATTTTATCTGTCCTTTTAAACATAATATTATTAGCTTCAACAAAATGAAATATAAATATTTTAAAATGTTATAACCCGGATAAAACATTCACAACTCAGCTAAAAATAATCTTAGGTATAAAAAGAATGATTAGACGGCTAACTAAACACATAACACGAAACGTCATTCCCTGAAACAAAAACAAATAGAATTGAAGCAAAAGATGTCAAGAAACTCTTATGGAATCTGCCCAAAATACTAATTTTTGCACAATTAATATATTGATTTAGGTCGTAGGTTTACAGCTTAAACATATCAAAAGGGTAAATATACAACTAAATTTCACTAGAAAATGACGCATAAAGCTAAACTCTTTTTCAAGAATTAAGTCAAGAGACAAAACCGCAAAGAAGTCAAATCAGAAACAAGAAACTCATATCACAAAGAATCCCCAATCACACAGATGCATTTACAATAATAAAAAGATAACAAAAATCCAGATAACCTGCAAAGTCCCAAAGCTCATGCTTGTAGATATCAACCTCCCCAATTGCATCGAGGCTCACAGTTTTACCCAGATCATATCTCTTCAAGTAATAGCTCACGAGTTTCTCGTCAGTCGGATGAAATCGAAACCCAAGAGCAAGCGAAGCCACCACCAGGGTAGTTTTCGGCGAAGTTGCATAAAGTAGTGAGGAAACAACGGCCATAGATTTGCGACCCAATAAAGCAAAAACTGTACTTATTTTTAGGGTATGGTGGAGGTTGTGAATTATTGTTCTCCATTTTCTCACGAACTCGCCGTCAGAATCGTATGAAGAGAGATATGGTTTTGAAACTTGAAAATTTTAGTTTGAAACTCAGCGGTTAGTTGAAAACCAATATGAAAATAAAGGATTTAGATTAAAAAAAAATGTCATAAAATAGGATCTTTGCGTATCTAAACATAAGATTTCACCCACTCAAACACACATAATTCATTGAGGTTGGCGTATAGGAGTATCAATATCATATGGAAATTTACAGTGTTCAAACAGTTAAAATTGATATCTCTTGTCCTAATTAGAGAAAAAGACTTGGTAGGAGTTCAAATTTCCCTTAAAGATATCAGTAGAATTAGCTTTTACCAACGTCTCTTTTGAAATTAAACAATAAGAATTGAAATAAAATATACACTAACAGATATGATAAAAGAAATTGTGTGGCACAACACTGCCACATATCACTTCATGGTTGGACATATATGTCTCCATGTGACAATGGTCAATCGCCTATGGTCCTCTTAAATTGCCTATGTTCCTTTCACTTTAAAAGAAACATGAATTTTCGATTTTACTCTTTTTTACTTTTGAAAATTAACTTATTTAAAAAAAATCCAAAAATTAAAATTTTCAACTTTTTAAATTTAAATTGTAATTATTGATGTACGTCTGGTCGTGGTTTTACTTAGTTGTCCAGAGTTATATTTCATTATACAAGGTATTACTGAATTATAGTTAGTTGTACTGAGTTTTATTATATGAAACACTGAAACCACATCGGCAAAGAAGAAACAGTACCTTGGGGAGAGAGCGACCGTTTGAACTGCCAGACTGTGATCAACGACTAGTCGGATTCAAAACAATTCTTCTTCCATGCTTGTATCAGATTCTAATTCTACCCGGAAATTAAGAAATATTTCAAAGTTGACCTTTACATTTTAGTTTTCAACCAAATATACCTCCACATTTTACTTGTTGACAAACTCACATTCATAGTCTTATTTGCAATATTTTATTTCAGTTAAGAAAATTTCTCCAATCTTTGATACTGAGTTTATAATTCTGGCATGAGTTAGCTTTTGATATTGCCTTCTCTTTTTTGTTTCATGTATCTATGAAATATCGGCGATGATTAATGTTCACCTTACTCATTTTTTTTAAAGTTTACTTTCCGTAGCTAATTATTTGCTTTTTTGTTTCCTTGTTCATTGTTTGAATGTTTGATCATATAATGTTTCACTCGTATTAACCTACCAAATATTAAAAATCGATGATAAGGATTAAAACTAAGATTTGTTAGTTTTTCTATACATGTAGCTAGTTGATTAAGTATACCAAAACTGGCATTGATGGCTTACATTTTTAGAATTTAGATATGTAATATGGGCAACTGAACAGGTTTACATAAAACTTACGTAAATTCGGACACCTTTGCATGGGAGATTGGAAATTCATTAGGAATTAAGAAAAAAAATGTTACAACCCAGGTGATGATTGTTTACATGGTTTTTGGATTTTAGATTTTAGTTTTTAGCTTTTGGTTTTTGGATTTTAGTTTTTGGCTTTTCAATTTTAGTTTTTGATTTTGCTGTAGATTGTAGTTTCTAGAAAAACTTGAATGGTAATTTATTTTTTGGTTTTTAGTTTTTGGATTTTGACTATATTTAAATTATTATTTGTGTTTAAAGTGAAACTAATAAAATTAAAAAGATTACAATCAAATATTAATATTGAATAAATATAATACAAACTATCGCCATATAAAATAATTATGTTTTATTTAAACAAACTATAAATATAATTATTTTAAAATCTATGGTAAGTGTGTGAATTTATGTAATTCAAAAATATAAGATAAAATTTAATAGCTATAAATTTAAAATAAAAATTAAAATGTAGTGTAAAAATATAATACTTATAACTTTATAGGTAGAAAAAATTAATTAACTTTTTATAAGGTTTATTGTAAAAGAAATTATTTAAAACATTATTAAATTAATTTACCTAATCAAAACTCCAATTTTTATTTGTAGTGAACATTATTGGTCATATTTTTGTTTATTTGTGCCTATAGATGGTATATATAATTGTTATATATGCAAAATAATTATTTTTTGAGAAATATAAAAGTAGTTTTTAACTTAAAATTATTATAATATTAGAAATAATATCAGTATATCATTAAAATATGAAAAGCTTACATAAAGTAAAATTTAAAAATTAAGTTAATTTCAGGAAAATATTCTTAAATATATTATTTATTTATTTTAAACAATACTAAACCATTAGCTATCATTTTATTTATTTTTCTTAAATTAATTCATAATATAGTAATATTTTTAGTAAACAAAAAGAACTGAAAATCCATAGTACAAGTTTTGAAGAAGACCCACAAAACCATGACTTTGTTTTTCTTTTGTTTAGAAATAGATATTTGTTGTTTTTAAAAAAATAGCTTCTCTATATTTTTTATTAGTGATTACTATAGATGTTAATACATGAATATATAACTATTTTAACAAAGAAAAGTTTTAAAAAAAAAAAACTTACGACAGTTTGCAAAGAAAAACCAAGAAAACATAGATTTTAGTTTTTGTGTAGAAAATATAATTTTTTTCAAAATCTGGTTTCCCTAGATTTTAGAGAATCTATTTTAGAAAAATTTTTGATTGGCAAAAAAATAGTTTCTAAAGAAACAAAAACCAAAAACCATTTTAAAAACCATGTGGACGTATCTTTCCCTTTAAATTGTTTCTTTTTGCTTAATTTATTTTTCATATGCTAAAAACATTATAAGAATATTAACTTGAATTTTTTTTTAAATGTAAAATTTCACTTAATAATAATAGAACGATCCTTCGCCGGCTCTGGCTCTCTTCTCAATCAGGCTACCACAGCGTAAGTTTTTCTGTTCATGGATAGGAGAAGGCGAAATCATTTTAATCCTCTTATGTCAATTTTGTAACACTGGATAAATCACCAATTACATCATAATATAATTTCTAATTGTATTACAAATAATAATTAACTACATGTAATATATATATAATATTTATTAAATGATATTTTAGGAACTTGAATATGGGTTAAATAGGCTAATAAAAGAGTATGTAACTACTGAATCACTTCGATTTACATAAATTTTTTTTCCATCTATACTATTAAATCAGGATCTTATTTAATTTTAACCCATATAATATCCTTATATTTACATCTTATGCCACTGATTTTTCAAAACAATTGATTCTTTTAATAAGGGCGTTTCGGTAAATTAAATTTTTAATGCTTTAGATTTATTGTTTTTTATTTTAATTGGATTTTGGCTCTCTAACATTGTGCTTTAATAGGCCCACGTTTGAACATCATATTTGTGTGTCAATCATAATTAACAACATGATAATTAAGGCCCAACGTATTTGTATTGCTCATAATTATAGGTTTGGTTAAAATATAACGACCAATTATAAACCGGTTATAGTTTTACTGGAATTATACAAAACATACATATATGTACATATTAATTTGTGAAAATATATTTTTATAAGCATGGGAATTCAACAATATTATGAAGAAATTCGATTCATACTATTATTTTTTATATATGCAGAAATGGTAGTTGACTGCTAATCCCTAAAAGATGAATCTAAACCCCGAAATACATATCTTAAAACCCAAAAACATAACCTAAACCCTAAAATAGGTTATTTTCGCTTTCTATGATACATAATCATTACTCTAACAATATTTTTTTACTCGATTTATTTAGTATATTCCATCTTCGTAATAATATTTTTTCAAAAAATAAAATAAAAATATTATTATAAATTTTGAATCATAGGGTATATTCTAAAATTTGTTAGTAGTTCGTTTACATTTTATGATTTAACATGCTAACTAGATTTTATCATGCTAACTAGATTTTTGGTAACAATATTTTATTTCTTAATTATACACGATTTTAGAATGTTAACAAAACATTGTTTTAATTAATTTGTAATGAGTTTGTTTATAAATTGATATTATCTTTACAAAATTATCTTTATAAAATATACGTAACATACATATATTTACATATTAATTTGTGATAATATATTTTTGTGAGCATTGGAATTCAACAATGTTATGAAGAAATTCGATTCATAGTATAATTTTTTATACATGTAGAAATGTTAGTTGAGTGCTAATCCCTAAAAGATGAATCTAAACCCTGAAATACATATCTTTAAATCCAAAAACATAACATAAAACCTAAAATAGGTTATTTTTGTTTTCTATGATACATAATCAATACTCTAACAATATTTTTTTACTCGATTTCTTTAGTATATTCAATCTTCGTAATAATATTTTTTCAAAAAATAAAATAAAAATGTTATTATAAATTTTGAATCATAGGGTATATTCCAAAATTTGTTAGTAGTTCGTTTAGATTTTACGATTTAACATGCTAACTAGATTTTTGGTAACAAAAATTTATTTTTTAATTATACACGATTTTAGAATGTTTACGTAACATTGTTTTAATTAATTTGTTATGAGTTTGTTTATAAATTGATATTATCTTTATAAAATTATCTTTATAAAATTATATTTATTAAATTGGGTCTATATGACCACAAAAAGAATAATATAATTTAATACTAATTTCCAGCATATACAATTTTAGGATTGTTTCTAAACATTTTTTTAAATGTTAATATTGCATTCTATAAACATTCTTAATGTATAGCTATTTATTAAATGCGGGTCATAGACCACACATTTTGTTGGTACAAATTTGTTTCATTTAGGCAGAGTATAATATTTGTTGTATTTTCACATCCTTTTCCTTTGGCTATTCGGGATAATTTCAAATATTTTGTTTATATGAACAAAAATTAAACACATGATTATTAGATTTTTTTTCTTTTTATCAATATAATTTTTAATATAATTTATTGGAATATTTATAATGGAAGATGTAATCTCTATCAAAATAGTAATATAATAGTTTATTAACAAGTAAAATTGTAAAAAAATAACTTTTAAAAAAAAATCACTACATAATAAAATTTATTGATCAGAGAAATACCACTTTAAATTCTTCCAAAAAATCAAGTTCAATTTTGTAAACATAAATACTCATTCATAAAATAATAATAAAGAAAAATGATAATTTTAATTTTACTATAAAATAAAATTGTAAAAAATAACTTTAAAAAAAAATCACTACATAATAAAATTTATTGATTAGAGAAATACCACTTTTAATCCTTCCAAAAAATCAAGTTCAATTTTGTAAACATAAATACTCATTCATAAAATAATAATAAAGAAAAATGATAATTTTAATTTTACTATAAAATAAAATAAAATATAAATATATATAAATATTACTTCACAAATGGTTTTCAATTTTAAAAAAAAAATTAGAGAAAAAT
Organism: Sinapis alba; assembly: GCA_012274485.2. Taxonomy (NCBI): domain Eukaryota; kingdom Viridiplantae; phylum Streptophyta; class Magnoliopsida; order Brassicales; family Brassicaceae; genus Sinapis; species Sinapis alba. The sequence continues at coordinate 78,783 of MU105762.1, forward strand.
AAATCCCCGCTTTTAAAACGCGGATCAAAATCTAGTTTGTTATTATAGATTGAGATTACATCATCAGTGACTTCTCTTCAGTGCCTACCATGGCCTAAGGCTAATAAAGCTAGGGCTATAGACGTCAAAATAGAATAAAAATTTAAAGGCATCTTAATTACCAAAAGGTGTATGTAGTTCAGCAGTTGTGTACTTCTCCCTTGTGTTAAGAATACAAAATTCAATTCCAGAGGTGTGCAATACAATATTTTGCTTTGGGCAACAATTTACACTGGGCCGAGCTTGCTTCTCTTAGAGATTGGAATAACCCAAGAAGAACAAGAAAAGAACACATCCGATGAATCTCTAAAACTCAGTCCTCACAGCACACTAAGCAAGAACCGGAATCCCCTGCTGAGACCAGAAAAATTTAGTCGGGTCAAACCCGGCTGTAAGAAAAATAAAGCTCTCTTACGTATTTAATTTAGTACTCCATCTGTTTCACAATAAGTGTCGTTTTAGCATTTTGCACACAGATTAAGAAAACATTTAATTTTGCATATTTTCTATAGAAAAACATCATTACCCATACACCTAATCATATTTCAACCAATAGAAAATTAAACAGGAAAATAAAATCAATAAATTCTGCATTGAAATTCTAAAATAACACTTATTTTGTTAACGAAATTTTTTCTCTAAAACGACATTGCACAACGAAGGAAGTATTATTTTTTGAACAAAAACTTAATTTAGTATTTCTCGAGAAACAACAACAGAGAATTAATTAGTACCAGACAAAAGAGTAGTGCCAAAATAAAGCTTAATGTTCGATCGAAAGGTGAAACATGTCGGTGGATCATAATCATATACAATCCTTCATCAATCCGAATACGTGGATCATAATCATATACAATCCTACATACCGGTCCTTTTAGATACGAACATATATATCATAATCATATACAATCCTACATACCGGTCCTTTTAGATACGAACATATATATGTTATTGTAAAGTCTTATTATAATACTATGTTTTTTCTTAAGTTTTTCACGCGTTCTGTGCTGCTAGGAACGTATTGAAGGCGTACCCCGCCTATTAGTGTATAGATCCTTCCCTCTTCTATGAAGTTGAAGTGAAGCAAGCGAGATTTACATCCCTGGACAATATAGGGGTTCCTCGGGATTTGCGATCCCAGGTAAGATCGGTTCAGGATCAGTCATCTCTAGCTTTAAGCAAGCGTGGGGTGATACACGATCGCGGTGAAGTCAGACATGAAACGAGGTCTTGGTCGAAAATATGACACGGCGTTGTGGTGACGTCTCAGCCAAACCTCTTTGTTCCCTTGCCAAGGCCTGGGCATTCGGGTACCCATTCGGGTACCCATTCGGGTACCCATTCGGGTACGGATCGGTTCTTTCGGGTATCAGATTTTTCGGGTTTTGAAATTAAGTTCCATTCGGGTATTCCAAATTTTCGGGTCGGGTTCGAGTCGAGTCCTCCCGGATCCGGGTGGGTTCAGTTCTCATGTATAAGAACCGGAAAATAACCAAATAACCAAAGTATCTAAAACGGGTTCGGGTATTTGTACCCAAAATAACAATACTCACCCGGTTCGCTTCTAATTTTTGTATCCATATTACCCAAATTTATCTAAAAACAACCAAAAATACCCATTAGACATAATTTTGTTTGGGTATTTTTTATTCAAACTATCATATTTTATCTGAAAATACTTATAAGTACCAAAAATAACTACTATATTTAACTTAAAATTCTAATTTAAAATATTAAAATAATTATAAGTATAATTATAACTAATATTTATATATATATATTTACATTTCGGATATCTTTGGATACTCATTCGGTTTTCGGTTCGGGTCGGGTCTGGTACCAGTTCTTCGGATATAGCAATTTAGGACCCATTCGGATATTTACCCTGGGTCTAATCGGGTTCGAGACCCTGATTTTCGAGTCGGTTTCGGATCAGTTCTTCGGGTCCGGATTTTTTGCTCAGGCCTACCCTTGCCAACAGAGAAGTTCTTAGAGCACCTGCAGTGGCAGTGGGAGTCTCTCGTCAAGCGTTTCGTAAAGAGACTTTTGTATGAATTTCTCAAATTTCGAAAGATTCTTCCTTTAAAATATTACTCCCTCCGTTTCATATTACTTGTCGTTCTAGGTTTATACACACATATTAAGAAAACATATGATTTTGTATATTTCTAAAATAAAAACAGAATTACCTATACACCTAACCATATTTCAACCAATAGAAAAATAAAAACAATTACCTATGAATCTTATTAATGAATTTTGCATTAAAACTCCAAAACGACACTTATTTTGAAACGAAAATTTTTCCCTACAACGACAAGTATTATGAAACGGAGGGAGTATTATTTTTGATGAAAGACTTTCCAACTACAGACTTCCGCTCTTAGACCACTTCCCGAACTCACCGGTTATTGCACAAGTTCCACCGCCTCCACTGTTGGGAGATTTTAGAGAGGAGGCAAAAGATTATGATAATAATTTTTAAAAAAACAAATTACAAAGTTGTGGATATTAATAGGAAGATAACTACCCATTAACCCATGATTAAAAACAAATAATTAAAGTCCTAATAAATAGAAAACACTCCACGTTAAACTAAACCACAAATCCAATATTTCCTATTTTCTAGATTGACTTTCAATCAATCAACACTCCCCTATTCAAAGTTCCACAGTCCTAATTTTTTGTATTGTTTCGGCCATAGAATGCTATTTCTATAGCTTCAACTTGTTCAACACATAAATTAGCTAGTAACGTGCTTTGTAGTTGCTCCTTCAGCCACATACTCTGCTTCAGATGATGATAGTGCCATGGTTTTTTGATTCTTTAAACTCAAAATAACAGCACTAGACCTAAAACTAAAACAACTTCCTGAATTGCTTTTAAAACAAATCATTAATCTATTTGTTTAGTACTAATTAAACATGTGTATTAGCCAAGATCCGCATCTTAAGAAAATATATAATATCACTATTTTATTATCAAATCAAAGAAGTGGTCGTCCGAGGAAACACTAGCACGAGACTTGTAATGATGCTCAAATATCGAACTGCACTTTACTTCCATGCACGCCAGCCATTATTCACGTGTTCATATTCGTATTTAAATATATTGTGGTCTAATATGTCTGCGTCTCAACACATCTATAAATTAACGTTTGACAAAAAGAAGAGAACACAACGAAACCAACAAACACATAACTGAAGTATGGACCTCAAGCTCAAGCTAAAGCTCAGGCCAAGCTTCTTCTTCTTCTCCTTTCTGATTTTCATCTTTCTTCTCCAAAAACCAGATTTTGGATCAGCATCTACTCCTAAATGCATATCCACAGAGGGCCAAGCACTTCTCACTTTCAAACAATCACTTACTGATCCTTCTGGTCGATTTTCTTCTTGGTCCGGACCTGACTGCTGCAAATGGCGCGGTGTTTTCTGCGACCGCAAAACCAGCCACGTCATCAAGATTGATCTCAGAAACCCGAATCAAACACTTAAGACCTTTGAGCAGTACGGTGAGTATAAAGAGGGTAGCTTGGGGGGAAAGATACATCCATCTTTGACCCGTCTCAAGTTCTTGAGCTATTTGGACTTAAGTTCAAATGATTTCAACTTCACCGAGATTCCCCAGTTCATCGGCCGCATGGTTAGTCTAAGGTACCTGAATCTTTCTTGCTCATCGTTTTCCGGTGAGGTTCCTGCGAGTCTTGGGAATTTGTCGAAGCTCGAGTCTCTTGATCTGTACGCTCAGTCGTTTATTGACAACGATGAAGCTCCAGTTTCGTTTACGTTGCGCGCAAGCAGCCTCGGGTGGCTTTCTGGTCTGTCTTCTTCACTGGCTTACCTCAAAATGGGGTTTGTGAGTCTGAGTGGTGCCGGTGAAACCTGGTTAGAGGATTTCAGTAGACTCTCGAAGCTGAGGGAGTTGCATTTGTCCAACTGTGAGCTCAAGAACTTACCTCTCTACTTGCCTTCGTCTGCGAATCTGAAGCTCCTTGAAGTTCTTGATTTGTCTCAAAACTCTCTCAGTTCACCGATACCCAACTGGATATTTGATCTCACCAGCCTCCGAAAGCTATTCCTCCAATTTGCTTATCTCCAGGGCTCGATTCCTTCCGGATTCAAGAACCTGAAGCTTCTAGAGACGCTAGATCTGTCCCATAGTCAACTCAGAGGAGAAATTCCAGCAGCTCTTGGAGATCTTCCTCAACTGAAGTATCTTGACCTTTCGGTAACCTATTTGCAAGGCCAAATCCACAGTTTTCTTGACGCCTTCTCCAGAAACAAAGGAAATAGCTTGGTCTACCTCAATCTCCAATCCAACAGTTTCAATGGGACATTGCCTGAGTCGCTTGGAGCATTGAGGAGTCTACAGATTCTGGAGCTTTCATCCAATTCCTTCACGGGTTCGCTCCCTGCCTCGGTAGGAAACATGTCGTCACTCAAGAAACTTGATCTTTCTTACAATTCCATGAATGGGACGATCCCAGAAAGCTTAGGGAAGCTTGAGGAGCTTGTGGATCTAAACTTGATGGCGAACAAGTGGGAAGGTGTTCTGCTTAAGTCTCATTTCATCAATCTTAGAAGCTTGAAAACCTTCACTCTCACAGGTGAACCAAACAGATCTGTCGTCTTTAAGGTGCCATCGACATGGGTTCCTCCTTTCAGACTAGAGCAGATCATCATCGAGAACTGCCAGATCGGCCCTTCGTTTCCAATGTGGCTTCAAGTACAAAACAAACTCAACTCCGTCACACTCAGGAACAATGGGATTGCGGATAAAATACCCCACAGCTGGTTCTCGGGAATAGCTTCTCATGTAACTGATCTGATTCTAACAAACAACAGAATCAAAGGTACACTACCTCAAAATCTTGTGTTCCCAAATTTATACACCGTTGATTTGAGCTCCAACAACTTCGAAGGCCCTTTTCCTCGCTGGACAACAAACGCAACAAATATTTATCTTTACCAGAACAACTTATCGGGTCCTCTTCCACTTAACATTGGTGCCTTGATGCCACGAATGGGATGGTTATACCTCTTTGACAACAGCTTCACCGGCGAAATCCCATCGTCTCTATGTGAAGTCACTGAACTGTACAACCTCAATCTAAGAAACAATCGTTTCTCCGGTAGTTTCCCAAAATGCTGGCATGATTCGTCCCAGCTTTTTACCATTGACGCGTCTGAGAATAACATATCAGGAGAAATACCAGAGTCTCTATGTGACTTACGCGATCTCACTTTCCTGCATCTGAACCAGAATGCATTTGAAGGTAATATCCCAAACATGTTTCCGAACTGCTATGACATTCAACACATTGATCTTTCAGGAAACAACATAAGCGGAGTAATCCCTACAGAAATATTGGACCTCTCTTACCTTCGAATCCTCAATTTATCAAGAAACTCCATCGAAGGAAGCATTCCCGGGAAAGTTTCAAACGTTGGTCGCTTGGAGACGCTTGATCTATCGAGAAACAAACTTTCTGGTGCCATTCCTCAGAGCTTGGCAGCAATATCTTCTCTCCATACGCTGAATCTTTCATTCAATAAACTGGCGGGGAGGATACCTAAGAATCTGAAGTTTAAAGATCCGTCTATTTACGTTGGAAATGAATTACTCTGTGGGAAACCGCTTCCTAAAAAGTGTCCAAGGAAGCAGAGTTAATTGAGCATAAAGTGTTAAGACAATGTATCTGTTTACACACCATATTAATAATAAAGTTATCAGCTCTACGCTGCGATGTTGTAACCATTTACATGAGATAGTTTTATCTGCTTGAGTCACGACTTCTAGATTCTACAAAGAGCATTATTTTCATTATATGACCACCAATATTTTTACACGAAATTATGATACCAAAAAATTCTTTCATATTCTATCGTTTTTAATGTTTTGATGTGTACTTATTCTCCAAACTAGGGCTGGAACTTTGGGTACTCAGATCGGTTCTGGGTAGGATTTGTCCGGTTCCGGATAGGATTCATCCGGTTCCGGATAAATCGATTATTTAAAAACAATATCCAATGAATAGTTAGTCGATTTATGGTTTGGTTTCGGATCGGTTTGGATATATAAGTTTATACCTGAAATATTATATATAGAGAAATTCCCTTAGATAGTCATTTTTAGTTTGTTCTTCACAAAATAGTTCTTAAAGAAGAAAATAACCAAAATAGTTCTTTTAGAAGCTAAATTTTTTATTTATATGCATTTATACCCCTAGGGTTAACTAATTTATACTTTAGGGTTTACAGTTAAATAGTGGGTTAGGGGATAGGGTTTCAAACTTTAAGAAAAAATGAAAAAAATGAAAATTTCAAAAAAAAAAATGTTATTTTGGTCATTTTATTTTTCTAAGGTTATTTTTGTGACAAAAACTTAAAAAGAACTATTTTAAAAAAATTTCCCTATTATATATATATTTTAATTAGTTTTTTTTAAGAAATATAAATCAAGACCGGCTATATATTAATAATATGTAGTTAATTACAACATTAACTACAAAATTGAGGTGATTTAGTAGCACATGTAACTTTTGCCTAATCAACCTCGGTTTGACGCCCAGGAAACACAATTATGTGTGTTTTAAACATATAATTCGATTAAAATGGGTACTTATGGGTGAAAACTAAAACCAAACCAATACCTATGGGTAATCAATATTAACACCCATCAGTTAAATATAATATGACCGAAACCAAACTAAACCGAACCAGTCCATTTTGGGTCTTGGGTCGGATCCAGTTCGGGTATTTGGTTCCGGTTAAATGTCTCAGCCCTACTCCAAACCTTTGTGCGTTTATGGGTTTTATGTATGATGAATACATATCATAGAAAACAAATTCACTTTCTTATAGAGAAATACCATAGAATAACCCTAAAAAGATTTTGTCACAAAAATAGTACACAAAGAAGAAAATAACTAAAATGTTTCATGTAAGAGGTAAATATGCACTTATATCCCTAGGGTTAACTAATCTAGACTTAGGGTTTGGAGTTAAGGGGTGAAGTTTTGGGGTTATTTGAGAGAATTGCCTTTTTACCCTTTTTTATATGTAGTTCGATAAAAGTAAGAAATAAAATTAGAGATAAAATTCAGTTTAAAAAAAATAAACAACAACAAAATTTGTGATTTTTCATATAAATTTGTATATATAATAATTATTAATTTATAATTTTAGTGGGACCATATATTTTACCTACGAGTTCTTAAAATAATATTATCTTATTATTTTATTGAATTATTGAATTATGTTATTTTTTATCGGCCAAATTTAGGACTGGAGAAAATTGTTAATTTATCTTGTTTATTAATTTATTGAGTATTAATTGATAGAGTTTTCACCAAAATTAGAAATATATTGAGTTTATTTAAGTATAAATTAATATTTGTAGAACAAATAATCTGATTAATATTTAAAACCAAAACTATTTCGGTTTTAACTGGATCGTGGACATATAATTAAATTTGAACTGAACCCAACCTAAACTTGAATCGAATCCGCTCCGAAATTTTATAATATCTGATTGGGGTTGAAATTCACGAATCTGAAAACCTAAAATCCGAAAAAAATCCAAACCGAAATTCGATATACGCGTTATCACCATTAACGATAGTTTAGACACTGAAAACAAATCATTAATTTAATTGTTTAGTGCTAATCATGGGTATAAGGCAAGATCCACATCTTAAGAAAATATATAATCACAATTTTATTGTCAAATCAAGAAGTGATCGTCCGAGGAAACACTACCACGAGCCTTGTAATGATGCCCAAATATCGAACTGCACTTACTTCCATGCACGCCAGCTATTATTCACGTGTTCGTATTCGTATTTAAATATATTAGGTCTAATATGTCTGCGTCTCGACACATCTATAAATTAACGTTTGATAAAACGAAGAGAACACAACGAAACCAACAAACACATAACTGAAGTATGGACATCAAGCTCAACTTCAGGCCAAGCTTCTTCTTCTTCTCCTTTCTGATTTTCATCTTTCTTCTCCAAAAACCTGATTTGGGATCAGCAGCATCTAGTCCCAAATGTATATCCTCAGAGCGCCAAGCTCTTGTCAATTTCAAACAATCACTTACTGATCCCTCTGGTCGACTCTCTTCTTGGTCCGGACCTGACTGCTGCAAATGGCGCGGTGTTCGCTGCGACCGCAGAACCAGCCACGTCATCAAGATTGATCTCAGAAACCCCAATCAAACACTTAAGACCTATGAGGATTACAATGAGTTTAAAAAGGGTTCGTTGGGAGGCAAGATAAATCCGTCTTTGACCCGTCTCAAGTTCTTGAGCTATTTGGACTTGAGTTCAAATGATTACAACTTCAAGGAGATTCCCGAGTTCATCGGCCGTATCGTTAGTCTAAGGTACCTGAATCTTTCTTTCTCATCCTTTTCCGGTGAGGTTCCTGCGAGTCTTGGGAATTTGTCGAAACTCGAGTCTCTTGATCTCTACGGTCAGACGTTTAGTGACGGTCCCATTACGAATTATTTGCGCGCAAGCAACCTAAGGTGGCTTTTGGGTCTGTCTTCTTCACTGACTTACCTCAACATGGGGTTTGTGAGTATGACTGATGCGGGTGAAACCTGGTTAGAGGATTTCAGTAGACTCTCGAAGCTGAAGGAGTTGCATCTGTTCAACTGTGAGCTCAAGAACTTGCCTCTCTCTTTGCCTTCGTATGCGAATCTGAAGCACCTTGAAGTTCTTGATTTGTCTCGAGACTATATAGGTTCGCCGATACCTAACTGGATATTTGATCTCACCAGCCTTAGAAAGCTATACCTCCAAGAGGTTGATCTTCAGGGGTCGATTTCTTCGGGATTCAAGAACCTGAAGCTTCTAGAGACGCTAGATCTGTCTAATAATCTGGGACTCTCGGGAGAAATTCCAGCTGTTCTTGGAGATCTTCCTCAACTGAAGTATCTTGACCTTTCGGTAACCTATTTGCAAGGCCAAATCCACAGTTTTCTTGACGCCTTCTCCAGAAACAAAGGAAATAGCTTGGTATACCTCGATCTTAACTACAACCATTTAGATGGGACATTGCCTGAGTCACTTGGAGCGTTGAGGAAACTACAGATTCTGGATCTTTCAGACAATTCCTTCACGAGTTTGATCCCCTCCTCGGTAGGAAACATGACGTCAATGAAGAAACTTGATCTTTCTTCCAATGCCATGAACGGGACGATCGCAGAAAGCTTGGGGAAGCTTGATCGCTTGGAGACGCTTGATCTATCAAGAAACAGGTTTTCTGGTGCCATTCCTCAGAGCTTGGGAGCGATATCTTCACTGAAGAAGCTTGATCTTTCGTTCAATAATCTGGTGGGGAGAATACCTACAAATCTGAAGTTTAAAGATCCGTCCATTTACATTGGAAATGAGTTACTCTGTGGGAAACCACTTCCTAAAAAGTGTCCAAGGAAGCAGCAGACTGTTATAGTTAATTGAGCATAAGGTGCTAAGAAAATGTATCTGTTTATTTCCCAATATTAATAATAAAGTTACCAGCTCTACGCTGACGATGTTGTAACCACTTGTAACCACTTACAGGAGGTAGTTGTGTCATGACTTCTAACTTCTACAAAAAGAACTCTTTTCATTGTATTCTATTCACCAAGAACAACCTTGTGCATAAGCAGGTCCATGGCATCAACGCATAGCATCCCACATAATCTTTGAGAAACAGCTAGGCATAGACCAGTGAAAGCATAGCCTCCATACGCCACAATGTCAAGTAGCAGTGCCTCTTCTGGGTACCCAGTGACAGAAACATTACTTTCAGAAGCATCAATTGCAAAAACGAACCAACCAATCCTTTCAAAAACCAAAAAATTCAAAACTTCTGGGGGTTAAACCTAACTAGTTCAGGTTAACAAGAACAGTGCACACAATCGACAAGAGAAAGAGCCACTTTCGTTGCTCTGCACATACTCTGAGCTATAGATCCCATAACCGTAAGCACCTAAACCCAGTACGGATGAACCCAAAGGCAGCTCCAGCAAGTGGATTCCCAAACAAAAGTAAACAAATCATTAATATAATCGTTTAGTACTAAAATTCACATAACCAATTTAGATGGTGACGTTAACACCATTAACGTCACTGTAAACAAATCATTAATCTAATCGTTTAGTACTAAAATCATGTGTATTAGGCAAGATCCACATCTTAAGAAAATATATAATATGACTTTTATTATCAAATCAAGGAGTGGTCGTCCGAGGAAACACTACCACGAGCCTTGTAATGATCAAATATCGAATGCATGCATGCATGCCAGCCAGTTTTCACGTGTCCATATTGTATTTAAATATATACATGTAGTGGTGGTTTAATATGTCTGCGTCTCAACACATCTATATATGACAAAAAAAGAGAGAGCATAACGAAACCAACAAACATATAACTTGAAGTATGGACTTCAAGCTCAAGCTCAGGCCAAGCTTTTTCTTCTCCTTTCTGATTTTCATCTTTCTTTTCAAAAGACCTGATTTGGGATCAGCATCTAGTCCTAAATGCATATCCACAGAGCGCCAAGCTCTTCTCACCTTCAAACAATCACTTACTGATCCTTCTGCTCGACTCTCTTCTTGGTCTGGACCTGACTGCTGCAAATGGCGCGGTGTTCGCTGCGACCGTAGAACCAGCCACGTCACCAAGATTGATCTCAGAAACCCGAATCAACTAGTTTACTTCGATGAGTCTAAAAGGAGTTGCTTGGGTGGGAAGATACACCTGTCTTTGACCCGTCTCAAGTTCTTGAGGTATTTGGACTTGAGTTCAAATGATTTTAACGGCCTGGAGATCCCCGAGTTCATCGGCAGCATCGTTAGTCTAAGGTACCTGAATCTTTCTTTAGCATCGTTTTCCGGTGAAGTTCCTGAAAGTCTTGGGAATTTGTCGAAGCTTGAGTCTCTTGATCTGTACGCTGGATCATGGCCTTCGTTTGATTTGCGCGCAAACAGCCTCAGGTGGCTTTCGGGTTTGTCTTCTTCACTGACTTACCTCAACATGGGGTATGTGAGTCTGAGCGGTGCCGGTGAAACCTGGTTAGAGGATTTCAGTACACTCTCGAAGCTGAAGGAGTTGCATTTGTACAGCTGTGGGCTCAGCAAATTACCTCTGTCTTTGTCTTCGTCTGCGAATCTGAAGCTACTTGAAGTTCTTGATTTGTCTGAAAACTCTTTCAGTTCGCCGATACCCAACTGGCTATTTGATCTCACCAGCCTCAGAAAGCTATTCCTCCAACGGGGTGATCTCGAGGGCTCGATTCCTTCCGGATTCAAGAAGCTGAAGCTTCTAGAGACCTTAGATCTGTCTAATAATCGACTCACGGGAGAAATTCCAGCGGCTCTTGGATACCTTCCTCTACTGAAGTATCTTGACCTTTCTATAAACGATCAACAAGGTCAAACCCACAGGTCTCTTGATGCCTTATCCAAAAACAAAGGCAATAGATTGGTTTATCTCAATCTTCGTTTCAACAAGTTAAATGGAACATTGCCAGAGTCGCTTGGAGCGTTGAGGAATTTACAGATTCTGGATCTTTCAAGCAATTCCTTCACAGGTTCGCTCCCTGCCTCGGTAGGAAACATGTCGTCACTGAAGAAACTTGATCTTTCTTTCAATGCCATGGACGGTACGATCGCTGAAAGCTTCGCGAAGCTTGAGGAACTTGTGGATCTAAACTTGATGGAGAACAAGTGGGAAGGTGTTCTTCTAAAGTCTCATTTCGTCAATCTTAAAAGCTTGAAAAACATCCGTCTCAACACTGAACCAGATAGATCTCTTGTCTTTAAGCTGCCATCTGCATGGGTTCCTCCTTTCAGACTAGAGCAGATCAACATCGAGAACTGCCAGATCGGCCCTTTGTTTCCAATGTGGCTTCAAGTACAAAACAAAATCAACTCCGTCACACTCAGGAACACTGGGATTGCGGATAAAATACCCCATAGCTGGTTCTCGGGAATAGCTTCTCATGTAACTGAACTGATTCTAGAAAACAATAGAATCAAAGGTACATTACCACAAAAGCTTGTTTTCCCAAAGTTAAACACCATTGATTTGAGCTCCAACAAATTCGAAGGCCCTTTCCCTCGCTGGACAACAACAGCAACACAGCTTTATCTTCACCAGAACAACTTCTCAGGTTCTCTTCCACTTAACATTGACGCTTTGATGCCAAGTGTGGAAAAGATGTACCTCTTTGATAACAGCTTCACTGGAGAAATCCCATCGTCTCTATGTGAAATCACCGGACTGCACATCCTCAATCTAAGAAACAACCGTTTCTCCGGTAGTTTCCCAAACTGCTGGCAAAGTTCGTCCCAGCTTTCTGGAATTGACGCGTCTGAGAATAACATATCAGGCGAAATACCAGAGTCTCTCTGTGAGATACCTTCTCTCAATGTCTTGCTTCTGAACCAGAATGTATTGGAAGGTAATATCCCAGACACGTTTCAGAACTGCTCTAGCCTTACACACATTGATCTTGGAGGAAACAAGCTGACTGGGAAACTTCCATCGTGGCTAAGTAAGGTGCTTCCTCTGTCCATGCTTCGTTTGCAGAGTAACTCCTTTGATGGTCAAATCCCAGATGATCTCTGCAACATCCAGAGTCTACACATTCTGGATCTCTCAGAAAACAAACTATCAGGCCAAATTCCAAAATGTATCGGCAATCTCATAGCCATTGCGCAAGGGGAAAGCTCCGAGGGGTTTCAGAATATTGTCTCCACAGTTACAAGGACTAGTAAATACCAAGAGATACTCGATAGCATAAATCTTTCGGGAAACAACATAAACGGAGAAGTCCCAGCGGAAATATTGAATCTCTCCTACCTTCGAATCTTGAATTTATCAGGAAACTCCATTGTAGGAAGCATTCCCGAGAAATTTTCAAAACTTGGTCACTTGGAGACGCTTGATCTATCAAGCAACAGGTTTTCAGGTGCCATTCCTCAGAGCTTGGGAGCGATATCTTCTCTGCATATGCTGAATCTATCTTACAATAAACTGGAGGGGAGAATACCTAAGCAGCTGAAGTTTAAAGATCCGTCCATTTACATTGGAAATGAGTTACTCTGTGGGAAACCACTTCCTAAAAAGTGTCCAAAGAAGCAGCAGAATGCTGTAGCTAATTGAGCATAAGGTGCTAAGAGAATGTACCTGTTTACTTCCCAATATTAATAATAAAGGTATCAGCTCTACGCTGACGATGTTGTAACCACTTACAGGAACCTGGCCACATAGGACTTCTAAATTCCGCAAAGAGACTCTTTTTATAGTATTCACCAAGAAAATCCATGTGCATAAGCATAGTCCATGGCATGAGGGCATAGTACAAGTATCCCCACATAATCTTCTAGAAAAACAGCACTCGTAAAAGCATAGACTCCATACGCCACAAATTTCCAGTAACAGTGCCTCTCCATAACAAAAGTGACATGAACATTAATATCAGAAGCATCACTTGCACAAACAGCCAATTATGTTGAACAGGAACATTGCACATATTAAAAGCCACTTACGTTGCTGTGCACATACTCTTAGCTAGATCCCAAAAAGAAGAAACCGTACCTTGGGGAGAGAGAGATCGTTTGATCTCCCAGACTGTGATCAACGACGAGTCGGATACGAACCTCGGGAGTTTCTGGGCTTTCAAATTCATGAGTTAAGAAATATTTCAAAGTAACCTTTACATTTTAGTTTTTAACGAAATAGACCTCTACATTTTACTTCTTGACAAACTTACATTCATAGTTGAGTTATTAACATAAATGGTCACATTTTGTGTTTTTATTACACCATAAAGCACAATGTGCTACTGAAGTAGTTTATTATGGTTAAAGACCTATTTAACCTCAGAAAAGCTAAACCAGAGATGGACATTTAAGTAAATTAACACTTTATTTCTAGTTAGGTTGGTTAGGAGATTTGAAATTCAAAAATATTAGGTAATAGATAGTGGACTCGAAATAAAGTTGAAATATGTTTATATTTTATCATTGGGTCCATAAAAAGATATATTTAATCTGATAAAGTTATTTTCACAGAGAAAAACAGAGAGACGGTTCTAACGGAGAAAGTGACGAACGAACTTGCCGATTGAGAACGTTTATATGGTGGAGACTGACGGAGAAAACGATGTCGGCGAGAAAGAAGTGAGCATTAAAGAAAAAACAAAAAGGTTAGATCTTTTTTGGTTTCGAATGCGTTCGGGTTTAAACTTCGGATTTAGGGTTTTGGTCCGCGAAATGGCTCCAATTTGGGAGTTATCTAAGATTATTGATGTGTTTTGTGAATTCTGGGTTTTGGGATTTTTTGTTTTGAGATTTGGGATATGAGAAAGAGTTTTGGTTTGGGGGTTTGGCTTGAAGATAGTGAAGAGATGGAGACGACAAGGTTCAGATGTGGGCATTTGAAGCAATACCGGTCTTGCTTAGGTGTTTAGGGGGGGGGGAGCTGAAGCTGATGAGTTATGTCAGTGAGAAGCTCCCACAACACATAGGGATGGTTTTGGCGGAGGTGCAAGAGGCTAAGCATGATCCTCATATAACTATTTGTACATTTGTACGAACGATTAAGGTTGTACACATTACATGTGATGTACATGTGTACAACAAGAACGTATGTGTACATATGTACTTTGCATACTATGCTTGTATGGTTTGCGGTTGAGGTGTGTATTGATTTTGCTTTGGTTTACCGTGTTTCTAAGTTTGCAGTTGACTGTGCAATCTATGATGGAGTGTGGGGAGGACAAGTAGGATGGTTGGGGAGAATTTGACAGTGAGATTTCTGATCGTAAAGTTGCTAACATGGTCCAGCTTCTGAAGATTAGACAAAAATTCAGGAAACATAAGTGGAGAGGTGGTGATGCATTTGAGCCTTAGTACATGTGTACAATCAAGTGTGTACATGTGTACAAGAAAATGTGTACAAGAAAATGTGTACATGTGAATAACATTGAGTGCTTACATGTGTACAAGCGAGTATATATACAATTTGTTGGTGTTGAAGGATGAATGTTTTTGGCATGATACTATGATATTTTCAGATGTTTTGGGCATGTAACATAAAGTAGCAGGATGGTTGTTGATTCTAAGTAAAACTCTTTGCATTAAAATGTATTTTTGTAGTGTACATATACGCTAAAATTGTACAAAGTAATGACCAATGTAGGAAAATTGTAAGATCTCTCTTTAATCAAAACCAAAAAATTACTATCATGGTCAATGATTCACATGTACACAAGTTCATTTGTACAATGATTTCTATATACATCGTATAATTTTCATATATTTGCAAGTTTAAGTATTTGTAAGGTCTATATTGTCAATGTGTACACATGTATTTCATTGTCCACATGTACACCAGTTCATCGGTACATCTATTCGATTTGAAAAGCCAATATCATCTAATATCATTTACAATTATCTAACATAAAGTAATTGATTTATTGCAGTGACCAGATTTTTTAGGAATAAGCTTGAGAAGGCATGATTTGTAAGTACTCTTGTGGGTGTGCTATTCAAAATTACTGATTTTTAATTTTATGATGTATCATGTGTACAACTTAATATTATTATCATGTACACATATTCAGTTGTACACATGTACAACAATAATACATTGTGTACACAACAATTCTAAGAAGGTATGACTGGTACAAAAATAATACATTGTGTACACACTAAAATAATACATTACAAGATATTAAAATTCAAGCCTTGTTTGTACGCATGTACACGTCACCGGATCAAACATAGAACATAAACCAACATTATACTTATGGAATTTTAGCCGAATAAAAATATTATTCTTACAACCTTGATACATCTATATCATACAATCAAACCGTAAAAAAAACTTACACTATCTGATTATCATAATACAATAAGTCTACAAAATGCTAAAATAACACCCAAACATGTATATATTAGTTCCCAATTTGTTCGCCACTACACCTCGTACATATGTACATACATTTATTTATCCCTGTGTGTACAATCACCCACCCATCTCCACACATGTACATGTATCTCCCGGCGGTACATGCATACAACTATATGCATAAATTAAAAAACACAACAAATTCAGAAACAGGCCCGTCGTGTACGTTAAATGTGACAAATAGATTCATTTCTTTATGTGTTTGGAAATGGTGGTAGAAGTAGGACACATACCCGTCGTGTGTCAACATGACCGGTGGTGTGGAGATCCCAGTTGCATTTTTTGTGTTCGGCAGCCAATAGCTGAGTGAGGCGGAGAGGGGAACTGCAGTGTTAGCAAAAAACTCTTTCAAGACAATGTTTTGCAATTCAAGCAACGACATTGTGGCGTGGAGTGTGATGATCTTTGACATGTGATGTTTGTCGATAGAGAATGTTGATGCCATCGTTGGAGATCTTCAATTCGCCGATGATAACCATGATCTGCCATAAAAGATAACTAGAATAAGGAAACATAGAAATCATGGTTAAAGTCTTGGAGTTAAAGTAAAAAAAAATCATTAAATAAGCTTAGTAAACAAATCTTGACTTAGAATCCAATAATCACGAAGGTATAATTTTCTTGATTAATTATCAAGTTTTTTTTTTTTTATGAACAATTTGCAGATGATGGCGATATGGATAACCGAAGAAGGTGAAAAAAAAGTTGATATGGACCGTCGATTGTATATAAATCGAATGGTTATTGTGAAATGACAAATACATATCTTTTCTAGATCTAATTAGTTTTGATCTGGGCCGTTTATATCTTGTCAAGATCAATGGTCAGGGATAAAACCCGCCAAAAAAAAAAAGCTAGTTGGAGAATTTATGGTTGGATTGAAACAAAACAATTATGATTTAGTTAGGACCCATCTTCAGTTTTTAAGAAAAGTGTCTTAGTGACATAATGTGTCCTACGATGTAATTAAAGATGAGAAATGTGACTTGTTGTGTAAATCTTTCTTCATAGTTTTATTTTGAAATATTTTATTTCTTTTATAAGAAATTTCTCCTATCTTTGATCTACGTCACTGGAATCAAAAACGGATACGCGAAAGTGAAACCGTATGAAAGCATCGAAGTGAGATTTTTCAAAAAAATTAAGAATGAGATACGCGTTAAAATCGTATATTCAATATATATATATATATATATATTAAATATAATAAAATTTTATTAAATTTAACAAAACATATAATTCAAATTAAAAGAAAACATTTATGCATTTATAATAATTTAAGTGATTTTGTATTATAATATTATAATTGTGAAAATATGAATAATGTAAGTATAAATTTTATCCAATTAATTAATTTTAATATTTAATAAATAATTTACACAATATATTTAAATATATATATATGTTATCTCTAGTAAAAATTCAGTGCATAAATATAATTTTTAGTATTAGTTTTAATATTTGCATATTACTATTATCTCTATTTTAGTATTATTAAATTTTAGATTTTACATAAAAGCATAAAAATATGATTTTTTATTTATTTATGATATTGCATTTTTTAAATAGAACTATGATTCCAAAACGGAATTGTAAACATTCAACGTGTTTTTAAATATGATATTTTTGAAACGTTTTGGAAGCGAGATTCCAGAAGGTTTTGATTCTGATTTCGGTTCTGAAGCGAGAAGCGGACATCCGGTGAAGCTTCGGTGCAATTCAGCATTAAGCTTATAAATCTGTCATGAGTTAGCTTTTGATATTGCCTTCTCTTTTCTTCATGTATCTATGGAATACCGGCGATGATTGATGTTCAGCTTACTCATCTTTTTAAAAGTTTACTTCCATAGGAATTATTTGGTTTTATTTTTGTTTCCTTGTTCATTGTTTGAATGTTTGATCATATTAGTGTTTCACTCATATTAAGCTACACAAAATATTGATAATCGACGATAACAAGGATTAAAACTAAGATCTGTTAGTTTTTCTTTACATCTAGCTAGTTTTTTTTTATGTAGCTAGTTAATTAATTAAGTATACCAAAACTAGCGTTGATGGCTAACATTTTTAGAATTTAGATATGTAGAATGGCTAACATCTACATAAAACTTACGTAAATTCGGAACACCTTTGCGTGGGAGAATGGAAATTCCTTAGGAATCTAGAAAATAAAATTATCTGAATGTGGAAAACGGTCCAAACCCTTTACAAGCAAATTCTATATATGTTACAAGTTACAACCTATTGTTCCCAGGCATGTGGACGTATCTTCGCTTTTAAATTGTTTCTTTTTGCTCAATTTGTTTTTCATATGCTAAAAAATTATATGAATATTATAATTTGAATTTCTTAAAAATGTAAATTTTTTACGTAAATTTCTAATCTTTTTCATTATTCGTATTTTATACACTGTAGGATAACCGTACCGGTTAATGTAAAAATCGTCGGACCATGTGATGGTGAAACCCTACGGCATATAAATAAATCAGTTGATGTAAAACCGGTTACATTTTCATTAAAAATGTAAAAAATCATGATTAATTTTATTCATATGCCGTAGGGTTTCGCCATCACAATGGTCAATCTTTTTACATCAACCGGTTGTCTTGGTAATCGTTTTAAAATTCACTCTGCCCCACCTCTAAATAAACTATCAAACTAGTTTACAAAACTAATTTATAAATCCTAAATTAATTATTCTCAACACAACTTTAAACTTAATAAAATTAGAAATATTAAATTATTTGATATTTGGCAATAATTATATAAAAAAACTTGTGTTTTATATCGCTATTACCAAATCTCAAACAATTTAGAGCATGTTTATTGATGGTCTTTTAAGACGGGTCTCTTAAATCTTGCTAAAAGACCCACCCTAAGAACCCCTCAATAAACATGCTCTTAGTATTTCTAAGTTATTTCAAATAACTTGTGTCTTATATCTTTAATGTAGTATCACAAACAACTATGCATCATTTTATCCTAACTAGAAAAGCTTATAAATTAATGTTGAACATTATTAATCATTTTTAAAAATATAAAATATTTATAAAGCTTTATAAATTGGTTATAAGACTGATAAAGTAATGTCTAAAGATTTATAAATTAATTAGAAGAGTTTAAAATGCATAAGTAATAATAAATATTTAAAACCGTTAATAATTTTTAATGATAAAATCTATCAACTATTTTTAAATCGAAAGAATATTGTTCATTTAAGTTTTCAACATTATGACCTTTTAACTTATAAATTTTTAACGTCTATCACATTTTGTTATGATATTGTAGACGAGAAGTACTAGACGTTAATATAATTAAGACTAAAAGTTTTTTTCATCTAGTTTTGGTAAGAGATTGTTTTACCATCCATCTTTAGTTAATAGATCTTATTACTAAAAACTCTTACAAAAAATGTAATAGAACAAGTGTCATATTATTATAGGTTTATTCTATTTTAGAGAAAAGTAGCCAAATATGTTAGAAAAGGTTGTAAAACAGATTATTCAAATTAAATAAGTATTACAACGCTAATATGATTGGTTTCACGCACGTGGACTTAAACTGACTAGAGAATCTCCAGAGACTTAATTATCTTTACCTTTGTATCTTTTATGGTGTAAATGTTAAGAAATTGGTTAAACTATTATATTTTTAATACCAAATTTCATGTTTATTTAAACCATATTTACTTTTAATTTTAAAGAAATAAATATACTTATATACATGAGATCGACTAATTTAGAATTATGTTTTAGATTTGAGGGATGGAATTTTGGAGGATGGAGTTTAAAACTTTTAAAAATAAATAAATAGATATTTAAAATTTAAAATATATTTTTTAAATAGTTTCAATTTTTTCGACTTTTAAAATAATTGTTTAAAAAAATCAAAAAGAAAATGTTATTAAAAATTTGAATTAAAAAGCTTATAATTTAAAAACTATAAAAAGATTATTTATTTATTTATTTATTAATTATTATTATTATTTAATTAATTACTTTTTTATATATATATATATATATATATATATAAAGTAAAGGTAGACGAGTTTTTTGGCTATTTAATGAAACTACAGAGGAGAAATTTTAATTCTACTATAAATGTGAAACTTTATGTATATGTGAAAAATATATTGAGAAATACCGTAGAAGGGTCCTAAAAAGTTTTTGTCACAAAAATAGGACACAAGGAAGAAAAGTGACCAAAATATTTCATTAAAGAGGTAAATATACACTTATATTTTTCTACCATAAATGTGAAACTTTATGTATATGTGAAAAATATATTGAAAAATACCTTAGAATGGTCCTAAAAAGTTTTTGTCACAAAAATAGCACACAATGAAGAAAAGTGATCAAAATATTTTATTAAAGAGGTAAATATACACTTATATTTCTAGGGTTAACTAATCTAAACTTAGTATTTAGAGTCAAGGATGAGATTTTGGGGTTAGAGTTTCAAATTTTAAAAAAATAAAATTTTAAATTTTTCAAAATAAAAAAATAAATATTTTTCGACCAAGATTTATGAAATACTGTAACTAATTTCTCTTGATTACATTTAAATAAATTAACAATGATTTTAGGATTCATTGGCCAAATTCTAAAATCCCTTGGTTACTTTCTTTTTTAACAGGATTATCATTCCAAGGGTTGGAGCCAAAAATACAACCCTCCATGAGGACTATGTCCTAGGAAAAAATGTCTGAAAATTTTAAGAATTTAATTTTCAGGCAAAACTAAAAACAACATAAAACAAGAAGAAAAAAAGAGCCCACCAATAGGTGGTACTACAGAGCATCTCCTTACACCAGAAAGGAGAAAATGCTTGCAACCAAAGCTTGAAAGCTATGGGGAGGACACATCCTTCAACAACAAGTTCTTCAGCCATCTGAAACCTCCCGAAGCCACATAAGATTGGGTTGAGTGATTATTTTTAAACATACTGATACAACTTAAGTTATGTTTTTCATATATTATTTAGTAGTACATATTTTTCCAATATTTCACCTTACGCAAGGCGCAGGTCTCATCCTAGCATATATATTATAATACAAGTACATTTGTGAGGATTGCGGGTGCACAAAGTCATTTGTGTAAGACTCCTACGAGCAGTGTGATTGTGGATGCATAAAGACATTTGTGTAAGTCACCGACGAGTAGTGTGATTGCAGGTGCAGAAAGACATTTTCTTAAGCCGCTGGCAATCAGTGAGATTGATGGGGTACAAAGACGTTTGTATCAGTCGCTGATGCGCATATTGCGGAAGTGCAGAGATGGACTATTGTATGCCTGGGTTTATACATATATTCTTATGAAAAAATGCAGGGTGCATAGAGTAGATTTGTCCTATCAACACATTGTTTATATTGTGGATTAGGCATATGTTTGTTCTGTGATGTGTACTAGGTACTGTGTTTGTTTCATGTTAGAGCTAAATTTTCATAGTGGTAGTATTATTTACTTAGTCAGTGGTTTGCGTGTCTAGCATCACATATCTCACTGAGTAACTCTCATGTTACTCACCCATCTTTCTTCCTTTTGCAGGTAAGGATGACGAGTAATCGGATATTTAAACGGTTTAAATGTCTTAGGATGATAGTGGTTTTGTTTCGGTTTTCATTCAATTTATTTGACATATTTCTATAATTCAATTTTTAGGAAATGAAGGAACAATTTTAGTTTTGATATTTCAATTGATTGTTCGAAGCATGTTGATGACAAGATCCAGAGATTTCTTTGTTAGAGAAGTTTATGCAGGAGAAGATTAAGTTAGTGGTAAAGCAGGTGCACCTTGTGATTCTGTCTCCATCACTCGCAAAGCCGGACCTAGAATTTTAAAGACTAGAAGTCCAAAATAAAAAAAAGTGACCAAAAAAAATATTTCAGAAGAAAAGATTCTAATTCTAGTTTCTGTTAAAGAACAATGACTATTCAATCATTACGCTAAAAATACTATTTTGAAAAATTGTGGCCGATTATATTGATATTATATGTCGGTCGAAAACCCATGCTTCTTTTGCTTCGGCCCAGGGCCGACTCTATCACTCGTGACAAGAGCAAGATAACCGTCACCTCTGATGGCCAATTCTCCAAAAAGTATTATGAATTTAGTTTTCCTAAGATGTTTGGCTGTAGGTCTTGGGAATGGCTTTGATAATAATTTTTTGTTCATCTTCTTGGGTTTGAGTCTTGCTGCTAAGATCTTTTTGGGTTTGAGTCTTCCTGCGAAGATATTTTGTTCAATCACGTTGTTTTGTTGAGTTTAGTCCTTCTTTAAGTAAAGCTTGTTTGCTATGTGTATGTGTAGATACAAGTAGTTGACTAAGAAATACTTGAAGAAGCACAATATAAGGGATTGACGCAGAGTTATTGCAGCCAACAAGGAGAAAGTCATGAGTTTGATGATGTTAATGACAAAGAGATTGCGGTGGTGATTGAAGGGAATGATGACAATAAAGAAGCTGCAATGGAAGAGCTGAAAATAGTGGCAGGAGCTTCGTTCAAAAGAGTGCTAATGTCCCAAAAAGCAGTAGTTAGGGACAAATCTGCTCAAAATAGATAAGACGCAAGTCCAACCCAATTTAGAAGAGGCTAGCATAGCCTTGCTAGAATCTCTGAGAATAGTCAGTTCATATCTCTCTCCCATCGCTCATGTACATACGCATAAAGAAAAAGATAATATCATGGGAGAACACAATGGGTTTCAGACTTGAGAAGAGTTGCTTGGTACATCGATCAAGAAGAGAACACCATTGTTTAGGCGTCTTTCTGCCTTCCTTGTTGTCGTTATTTATGTCAGTCATTCTCTTTATCCATGATTCTCTGTCGATTCTTATATGCACTGGTAGGTGGTGTTAAAGTTATTACACGTATTCAAGTTAATGGTATACTGACGAGTACGTTCTAGAAAAATGAATCATACTAAGAGTAAAATATACTAAGAAAAGGTTGATTATGTATTCTACCCTGAGTATATCATAGTAAAACACTTTGTATTCATTTTATAAGCTAGTTAGATAATCATAATGAGTTATACTAATTCAACGTAAGAAATTAAACAAAATGATTTCAATATTTATTTATTTTTGTAAAAAAATATAAATACTCTTACTTGTGTTTACGATATAGGTTTCATATTTTGAAATTTTAATTTTTTATAAAACTATTTTCCATTACAAAACAAAAACGTAAGACATGTCCAATATAACCTAAAAGTCAAAAAGTTATATTGGGATAATTAAAAACTTAATGTAACTTATTTTGCCAATTCTCCCTTAAATTATTGTATCTCCAAAATGTAGTCAGCAAGTCTCAAAAAATTTGCCACGTTTAAATTAATGACTTTGAATTGTAACAAACGATATCACAAGTCTTAAAGTCACTTTTTGCAATGGACTTCATATTCATAAGGCCAAATATTAAGTTTAATTCCTGAAAAGGTTACTTATTATATATTAATAAATTACAAAGTATAGATGAAAATTCAATGATTTATGAAAAAATATTTAGCTAAAGTTTTCAAATTTGAGATAATGATCTCATTTAAAAAAAAAAATTGTTGTATTGTTCATTGATATATTTACTTAAATATTACTGATAGCCATGTTCTTAGAGCATCTTCAACTTCGCTATATAATTTACTACAAAATAGAATAAGAAATAATAGAGTGAGGTTGGAGATGTTTTTACAGATTGGAACAAACATTTACAGCACACAGAATGTAAACCTATTAATTAGTTCTAGTGACATTTAGCTTTCTAAGAATAAAAACATTGCCTAAAATATCAATACATTTTTTCAATATAAACTAAAAATAACGTGAAAACCCACGCTTTTACTTTAGTTAATTCTAAAGTTTGTGCATAATGTTGAACTCGCTTCTAATTCAGTTATGGTTGGTTTTGCCAAATTAAACACCTCAAATTTAAATCAAGGTTCGATTTCAATAACAGATGAATAAAGCTAATATGTCTCCAAAATACGGTCTGGAAGTCTTGAAAAAAATCCCACGTGTAAAATATTAGATTACTATTTATAACAAACCATATCACAAGTCTCAAAATCACTTTTTGCAATCGACTTCATAAATATTGAGAAAGTAGACTACTATTTATAACAAACCATATCACAAGTCTCCAAATCACTTTTTGCAATCGACTTCAAAAATATTTAGTTTAACTCCTTAAGAAAATACATATTAGTATTAAAAACCATATATTATAGATAAAAATTCAAGTGTTTATGGAAAACTATTTAGCTAAAGTTTTCATATTTGAGATATTTACTTCATTTTAAAACTATTTTTATCATATTGTTTGCTGAGATATTTACTTAAATATTATCATAGCCATGTTCTTAGATTTTTTTTTTTTTTTGCTAAGAATGTTCTTAGAAACTGGAACAACCAATTATAACACGCAAAAATATAAACCTTTCATATTAATTATTTCTAATGACATTTAGCTTTCTAAGAAAAAATTGCCAGGAATGTCAGTACATTTAAAAAATATATATAAACTAAAACTAATTTGAATAACAACAATTTTTAGTGTAGTCGGGTCTAAAGCTTGTACATAATGTTGGAACTCATCACCAGAGATTTACACTGAGACAAGAAATGAAGCCATTTATTATTATAGATTGAAATTACATCAGTGACTTATCTTAGAGATTGGACTTATCTTAGAGATTGTATACCACAAGAAGAACAAGGAAGATCTTAAGAGCACCATTATCCCACAAACCTTTTTTGGATTTCTTAATTTTTTTTTATTTTTTTTTGCAGTATGATTAAAAAAAATTAAAAAGGCAATCAATCGCGGACTGCCACGTGTCAGTGGGTCCGCGAACAGTGCAAAAGACCTTCACCAACCGTTTTTTATTTATCACACAGAAGATACGTCTTTTTTTTTTGGACCACCCAACCATAAGAGACGTACTTCAACGTGCGATAATGGTTCTCTAAGATCACATCCGATAAAACTCTTATCCGGTCCCCACAGTACATTAATCACCAAATTAATCAAGAACCGGAATCCCTTGCTTTTGGTCGAACCCGACTTTAATCTTAACCAAACTCAAGTAATTCCCATTAAAATACGTCTCCCCATAAACTTTAGACCATGTTTAACGCACGATCTTTAAGGGGTTTTTAAGAAAAAACACTGAGTGAGCCCCACAAAAAAGGCAAAACCGATTGCCAAAGACGCGAGATAAAGATCGGTAATGGAAGGGTTTTTCAACTGTTTGCCGGCCTCACTGACACGTAACGGCCCGCAATTGGTTGCTCTTTAATTCTCTTTTTTGGATTTAAAAAAAATAATAAAAAACTCTTAAACTAACTATAGCGATAATTATGCTCTTAGCCTCTTCGTACGTCGCGTTATACCTAGGCGTGGTGACTCTGATTTCAATGTCTGTGATTTCAAGTTTTCAACGTCTCTGTAGTTAAAAAAAAAAGCTCTATCGGATGTAAGAAGTTATTGTGTAAATATTATAGGGATATAGTCGTATTATTAAAATTAGGTGTTTTAACTACACATGCGAACTAAATAACTTTAAAATATTTATAAAAAGATACATCATCAATTCAAATACTATTAAAATAAGTTATTATTCGTACACTTAAATATTTATTCTAAATATTTTATTCAAAGTTTTTCATCATGATATGATATAAATACTATTACTACGTAAAATCAATTTAAAAACATTTAAAATTTAAAAAATTTAGTAATGAATTTAAATATTATTTTTTATATTGGAAAGTTTTATTGTATAATAAAATTATATTTTATCACGTGAATTAAACTTGAAAACATTCATACATACATAAATTAAAACTCCAAAGGACTCCAAAACCGTACCAACTTATCAACGCAAGAACTCAACCACAGAAGAACAAGAAACCATACAAAACCTAGAATTAACTAAAGAGGAGGAGGAGATCCTCCTTCACGTAGCGGCCGTGAGGAGCACGGCCCACCATGGAGGGAGATCAACGACTATAGAGTTCTCTTCTTTTCTCCTCTGTGCGTCGGCTTCCAGATTCGTCTAGACACTTATGTTCAACCAATCAATCCCATAACTTTTGGAACAACCATTTACAACATAAACTTAGCATGTATATTGTTTACGGTGAAAAAATTCTAACTTTACCTCAAATTTGATATTATTTTAAAATTTTATTTTTAAATGATAAATTATTTGTGATGCGTTTGTTTTTAAGAAGAAAAAATTTGTCAGAAATGTCAATACATTATATTTTCGATTTGTATAACTAAATATAACGTGAATAACCATGAATTTAGTTTACCTTGATGTAAAGTTTGTTTATAAGGTTGAACTCATCATAAGAGATTATTCCATTTTATTATTAATAGATTGAGATTACATCAGTGACTTCTCCTAGAGATTTAATTGGACTAACCACAAGAAAAGAACACATCCGATGAATCTCTAAACTCAGTCATGCACTAAGCAAGAACCGGAATCCCCTGTCGAGACCGGAAAAAATTAGTCGGGTCGAACCCGGCTTTAACATTAACCAATCTCAAGTAATTCCCTTTAAAGTACTTCTCCCCATAAACCTTAGCTCCATCGAACGTTGCGTTATACCCCGGCGTGGTGATTCCGATATCAACGTCTCTGTAGTTCAAGAAAGCCTCTCTTGGATTCTTGGAAACAAACGGAGTCATCGCCTTCTTAAAGCTTCTTGAGATGGCTAAGAACACTTTCTCGCGCTCATCTCCAGGTGCATACCAATTCATGAAATGCTCAATCATGAAAACGTTACCGGCTCTATGGGGAAACGGCGTCGCATCAGATGCTATCTCAGCCATCCTGCCTCCCCAAGGGTTCCACTGCATCCAAACTCTCCTTGGAAGAGGAGAGTGATAGATCATCGTCTGGAAAATCTTGGCAAGACCTTCTTTTGATATAGGAGTTTGGACGAAGTCTGAAGTTCGTTTCCAGTAGTATTCATTCACTGATATTCTTTTGAGAATAATCTCTAACGGTGCGTTTTCTGGGTATTCAGCCCAGAAAACCACCGAATCGATCCATTTTTTCACCATACAATCAGTTTCCGTCAAGTATAGCTCCGGGAAACGTTGTTTCATTATGTTTAAAAGTCTCCCCGGCGAACCGAGAAACATTCCAATGAAGGAAACGTTAATCGTCTTGGTCTTGCATTCTGATGTAGTCCGGTAAACCGGTTTAATCTCTAACCGGATAAACAAATCTTTATCGATAACCGGAGCCACTTGCTGCCATTTGTAGACCAAGTCAATGGCGCCTTCTTGAACCGTTCTCTCCAGTTTGAAAACGGTGACGTTCTCCGGAACCCTAACGAGCTTAAGCTTCCACGCAAGAATCACACCGTAGCTCCCACCGCCTCCGCCGCGAATCGCCCAAAACACGTCTTCTCCCATAGAACGTCTGTCGCGGTAGACTTTCCCGTCCGCGTCCATGATTTGCGCGTCGATGATATGGTCAATAGATAAACCGTATTTCCTCATGAGGTTCCCGAACCCTCCGCCGCTGAAGTGTCCTCCGGAGCCGACTTTAGGACACACTCCGGCGGGGAAGGCGTGGACTTTGCTTGTTTTTGCAATGTTGTAGTAAAGCTCGCCTAGAGAGGCTCCGGACTGGATCCACGCGGTCTCGTCCGCAAGGTTGATCTCGACTTTGTGGAAGTTGAACATGTCTAAGATCACGAACGGCACCGGAGAGGTGTAGGAGAAGCCTTCGTAGTCGTGTCCGCCGCTGCGGATTTTGAGCTCGAGGTTCATGAGTTTGCAGCAGAAGATTGTTGCTCTGATGTGGGTTTCGGTAAGGGCGGCGACGATGGCTTCCGGTTTTCTTGTGCAGGGAGAAGCGAACCGGAGGTTTCTCACGGTTCTCATCAGGTTTGTTGAGAAAGATGAGTTTGTCGGAATCACGGCGGCTCTTGAGTTAGGACTGCCGGGGTCGGCTGCCTGAGTGTCGAGACATTGGAGGAAACGCTCCGGCACATTACATGTGGGTGATGAGGAGTAGACTCGTGGGATTGTGATGAGAAAGGTCATAAGATGGAGTATAATAAGAAACATTGGTCGTGAAAACATCTTCATTTTCATTTTGTTACTTAAATTGTGATTGGTTGGTGAAGAATGAAAGAGAGCCTTGTTGTGTATTTATAGTTGTTGCATGGCGATCACATGCAGAAGTACTACGTAAGTAGAAATACACGTGGTCTTATCACACGTTTATTTTTGATCGGTTAGTTTGATTATTGTCCTCATGATCAAGGTAACAATAAAAACATGTGTCGGTATTTCTTTTTGACTATGAAATTAAAAGCTCTAATTTTGTTTGTTTTCTAGTATATCATGAAGTCTTTTGACTAAAATGGCAATCTCCTAATATACCAGAGGCTTTAGGGTAAATAAAATGTGGCCTGGCCTCAATCTCTCTTTTTCTCAATAATCTGCATTTTATAATTTAGGTTTGAATACTAGATAAATTTTCTATAAAAAAAAAGAATATAAACTATGTTTTTTGTTGACAAAGTTACATTTGATATGGAAATGAAAAATGTGGATCCTAACTTAAAAGTAGTCTAAAGCTACAGGTTAATGCTATTATGTAGTTCATACCAAATTGTTGATGGGAATTCTTGTAAATATTATAAAGAGAAATAATTGAACAAGAACAGCCAGTAATCTAAAGTAATAAACTGAAACAAGGAAATTTGACAAAACATTTAACAACTACACATCACTTAATCACAGTCTGGCATGAAGCTTATGCTTTGGATGCTTGAAGCAAGGGTCGGCGATGCTAATCTTTCTTATTGAGAATCTAATATTTAAACAATTTTTTTTTTAAAGAAGAGAAATGCAATACTACCGATAGAAACTTTCCAGAATCTCAAAAGACAGCTCCACTTTCATGATTAGACAGTTTTACAAAATATCAAAATTGTCAAGTGATTCTCACGTACTCATTCATATGTAAAAATATTAACAAAACAAATATATTATAATAGTTAGTTAATAATTTATTTTCAATTTTAATTATTTTATAATTTGTATGTATGATTTGTTATAAATAATACTATGTTATATTAATTAGATAGGTAATTTTAGATATATAACATTTAGTTGGTTGGGTTATTATTTGTGTATACTGGATTGATATAATTCTAAAAATTCAACCATAACATTTTTTGTTATTCACATATTAAAGTTTTGATTAATTTTTTTTCCGTTTGTTTGTTATTTTATATTTCTAAATATAAGTTAATAATTTTATGTATAGTTTAATATATGTTTTTTTAGAATCAAATGAAGAAAATAAACTAAAGTGCTTATAAATTCAAAATACATAAATTCATATAAAGATAATCTTTGAAAACTCATGCATATGTAAATTTACAAAAGGAATAAAATGTAACAATTGGTTGATATTTTATTTCCATTTATTAATATGTTTTGAATCATTCGTAATTTATATCTATAAAAATAAATAAAATATTATTGTAAATAATTATATGTTGTTATTAGTGTCAAATCTTTAATTATGGGTGTAAGAATTTAGAGTGGAACCAGTTAATTATTTTATTGGTATGTAGAGTTAGATATATTCTTTTAAACTGAACTACAACTAAACCAAATCATATTAGTTTTATTCATTGCATGAGTTTGGTTCTTTCCTAAAATAATCAAATATGTTTTTATAATTTTTACTTTGATGTTGATTTGTAAAATAATATTAAAATTTTAAATGATAATCAGTACGACGTTGCATAAACAAATATAACTAATACTTAAAATTTGATAAAAGGGTATCAAAATTTACAAAATATTAAAATATTTTATAAATTATAAGTAATTAATGTATAAGAAACACAGAAATTGTTTTTAAATAATCTTAAAAATAAAAATTCAAATTAGTTAGTATATTATGGAATTCTAATTTTATCACAAATTAATATTATTTTCAAATTTACTTTTAAAGCACAATCATTCTCATAAATACAATATATTTGTGATGAAAAAGACTACAATAACACTGATAAATCAATAAATGTTTAAGAATTATTTATAGATATTTATAAACTCGGTCCCATCCCTTAAATACTAAAATCTAAACAATAATCACTGGATTCTAAATTTAAATGTTAACGTATTTTTAATTGAAAATATTTTTGAAAAGTGGTATCCAATTAATGGTATATTAAGAATTTCTTTAATTTCTTATTATGGATAAATTGGATGGCATAAATATAAAATAATCAAACTAACAAGATTAAGCAAAAACTATGTTTTTAATAATGGTAAGATATAATAGTACAGTTCATTAAAACTGTATTGAGTTATTCTATTTAAACATATTTTTTGGTTATTTGATCCAAATAAATTTATAATAAAAATATTATTTGCTTTTTTGGAAAATCTGTTATTTTGCTTATAATCATTCTGAAAATAGTTTTATTCAATACTTAAAATAAATACCAAAAAATGCAAATTATTTTGAGAAAATATGTTATATACTAAAAATATTAAGTTACTTTTAAGAAATTTGAAATTGGTTGTTATGGTGGTTGGTGTATTAATGACAACTAGAACTTGACCCGCGCTCCTGCGCGGATGTTTGATTTAACTTATGTTTAACGTAAATTCATAAACCGTTGGTTTTATAAAAAAATTTATGTATTTTTTAAAATGTTTTGTAATTTACATACATTATAAAATATATTATTTTATAGTATAGATGTTTGATAATATTTTTTTTATTTATACATAACGTTATATTAAAATTTTATAACTTGATGCAATTTGATGTGATTGTACTATTTATATATTAACCTATTGTTTTTTGTTAATTTATTTTAAAATAAAACAACATACTAAATTTTTTATTTTTGCATTAGCTTTCAATGAATTATTATTAATTTTATAATATTTTATTTTCTTGACAATTGAATTCTCAATTTTTTTTTCTATTTTACTAAACTAAATAAGGTAATACTATATTTAAAATTATTTTATATAAATATAATATATTGTAATTGATATTATCAGATTATCAATAACAATTAGTTTAGATATTTGATTTTAATTAATTAATTTATATATTTGGATATTTGGTTTTAAATGAAATGGTATAATCTATAAATAAGAAAGAAATTTAGTGACTAAATGTGTAAATAAAAGAAAGTATTTAATATGCTATCCACGTTTCCAAACAATTCTCATTTATTCTGCTATCCTTGTTTCCAAACAATTCTCATTTTTTTCTGGTATCCGTGTTTCCAAACAGTTCTAAAAGGTACTTCAGTTTTAATAATATAGATGGTAATGTTGTAAATAAAAGAGAAAGAGAAGAATGATGGAGTAAAACAAACATTTTTGAAAGGAAAAAAATAATCACATTTTCGTGAATAATCTAATTTTCTAGGTGGATATGGCAAATGAAAGTTCTAAAAGATCATGAGTTAGTTTTTCATTTGACTTCTAGTTTTGAGTTATATTTGCAGCTCTCATGAATTAAATTAATGGTTAAGTATAATTCTAAACTAAAAAAAAAAACTTAAATACCATTAAAGAAAAATAAAATTGCTTTGTACAAGTAAGGATAATCTAGATAAGATTGTATTTTTCATTAAATGTATAAAACATAAAGAATCATGTTTTATTAGTATTGATTTCCAATGAAAACAATAGTTTATGATCAAGAATGTGAAGGAGTGAACAAAGCATTTGATAAAGAATTTTAAAAGATTGGAGACAAAGTGGATGTATTGTTCACAATATTATGTAACTATCAAAAATTCCCTTTTTTATTTTTTCACTGTATATCAAGTAGATAAAACTTAAACATGATTGAGATCACCACTGTCCAAACTATTAAAGAACATCTCCTATAGAAGTCTGCTAGTATATTATAAATTAGCAGACTTCAAAGAAGTCATTTAACCCTAAACAAAAAAATTAGCATCTTTAATAAAATTGACCATAAATTAGAATACTTCTAATTTGTGGTTAATTTCATTGATTTTTTTTATTTTTTTGCTTAAATAATAGTTTAGAAAACTTCTTTAGTGGAGTGTATTCCAGAAATCTACTATAAAGTGATATATAGTCGTGAGATTTGAAAATCATGCATATCCAAATATGTATAAAATAATCCTAGATAGAGCAAATTTTAAAAATAGAACTTTTAAGTTTAAATAAGAAAAAACATTTACAATAAGTTTAATATATAAATTATTTGAATCTAACACACAAAACTATTCTTTATGTGTTTTAAAACTAAAATTTTTACAACTAAAATAATAAAAATATATAATCACAATGAATTTGAATTATATATTTTTATTTGGTTTTAGCGCACCCAAAACCAATAAATATATCAAATTTAAAGATTTATATCGTACTTTTTTAGAGAAAGATAACACATAAAAAATCTTAAAATAAAATAATAAGAAAACAATCACAATAATTTAACTATATGTAACTTTATTTAAATTTAACATGCGTAAACAAAACATTATTGGTGAAAAAATAAAATCTTTCATAGCAGACTTCTCGAGAAGTCTGCTAGTGAAATTTGCTAATGAAATCTAAAATCCGATATATTGTCTTTAGATTTGAAAAATATACATGTCCAAAATGTTTAAAATGGCTTTAAAACATAGAAAAACTTCAAAATAGAAAATTTTATGTTTACATAATAAACAAAACAATCACATGAGGTTGAATTTATAGTTTTATTTGAATATAACATACCAAAATGCAAAAATACATATCTCAGTTTATAAATCAATTTTCTAGGAGGATAAAGATGAAAATAATAGAATAAAAACCTGCAAAACTAGATAAAATGGTCCAGAAAGACATGAGATAAAGCTATGGAAAACAAATATAAAGTTTGGTGTTTTCAAATTTAAAGAAATTATAGAGAGGTGTGATAGTGTTAGTGAGAGAAATATTTTATTTTGTTGCAGCTATTTGAAAGAAAAGAAGAGCAAGTGTAAAAAAAATTCATATAAGAAAACAAATTTTTCAATTAGGTTTAAAAAAATTCATGCGAAAACTTTTCAAAAAGTATGTGAATACATTACAGTTTAGTAAACTTCTCAAAAAATCTGCTTGTCCATTACAATTTTAGAAGACTTCTGAACTCATAATCCTTAATTTATCTTACATTCCGGAAGACATAAAGAAGTGTTTCAATGCATAACTTTTTGACTGGCTTCTTAAAAATCTTCTATCCCTAAACCATAAAATCAAATAGTTTAACTAGATAAATGTTTAATATATACAAAACTAAACACTTCTATGTCAAACTTTATTTTTTTAAAAAAAATTAAGATTTCAAAATATAACCCCAAAATACCAACATTACTTAAACATTTGTTAACAAATTCTAACCAATGTACAATCATGACTTACAATCTATATTTACTCATCTATATAGAAAACAATTCAATATATTAAACTATAGTTTTAATATTTAGAAATATTTATATTTACATGATTTCAATTTGTTTTCCTTCAAAATATTCTTTAAAAATCTTATAAATAAATTTTAAGATTAAATACATTAGTAAACTTCTCGAGAAGTTTTCTACTTCATTTTCTCAAAAAAGTTACATGGTTATAACCGTAAAAAGGTCTACAGTTTTTTATTTAATCATAAGGGGATATTTATAATTTTACTTTTATGCTAGGTTAAATTTGCATTTTAATTAATTTGGAATGTAGATTGTATTCAAATTCAAATTTTGGATATTTATTTTACAAAATTTCCCAATATAATAATATATTGCAGGCTTTGAAGGAAATAAAATGTGGCCTCGGTTCTCTCTCTCTATTTTTTCTTTTGATAAACAACATGTTTTTAATTATGTTTGAATATAAAAAATATATTTAAAAACTATGTTCTTTGCTGACAAAGATACCTTTGATATGGAAATGAAAAATTGGGGGCTTCAATTTTTTCATTAATTTGTGAGTATTCTAGAGAAGGGCTCAAACTAATTTTAAGGGAATATGCAACTTACAAATTGACCCTCTCTCTAGAAATGTAAATTAGTTCAAAAAGTATGGATTCATATATGTATAGATGTCCAAGAATAATGTGACTTAGTTTAACATATCAGGTGGATTAAATTTGAAATGTGTTAGCGTCTTAACCTTGTTCTTTTACCATTCGACCACATTATCTCGGACTAAACTTAAAAGTGGACTAAAGCTATATGTTGATACTTTCTGTTGTTTTATACGATATTGTTATTAGATATTCTTGTAATTATTTATAGAGAGACTAGTTGGATTTTGATTTCTAGTTTTTCGCTTTTAGTTTTTGTTTTTTAGATTTTGGTTTTTGATTTTGCAGTAGATTTTGGTTTTTTGAAAAACATGATCTATTGTTTAGATTTTGGTTTTAGCTTTTGACTTTTCTTTTTAAAGTTAATTAAATAATAATATTAATAATTGTTTATTTTAGAATAATAAAAATATGGTCATTAAAACACATCTGATATTTTTTAAAAATTATATTTTATGCAATATAAATACAAAACAAAACTATTGTAATTCCTACATAGATACATAAATTTGATAATTAATATATTTATGCATAAATCTATTTTAAAATAAAATAATAATTCTTTGTATAGACATATTTTTTTATGTGAGTATATTTTTATATTTTATTCAACTATTGTATATAAAATTATTTTTTTTGGTCCTAGGGAGAAACTTAAAGAACTTAGATTTTAGTTTTTAAGAAAAACGATTATCAATAAGGCATATAAACTTTATATAAAAATAGTTTAAATAACTAATTTTATTTTATTGACAAGTTTTAAAAATGTTTGTAATAGAAATTATTTTTATTATCATATTAATAAACTAAGGTTTTTATTATAGCTGATTTGTTTAAAGTAGTTATTGTTTTTATTTCTTTCCATATATTAATGCATAAATATATCAAAAGATTAAATTTTTTAAAAACAATTAACGTTGGATTGAA
Organism: Sinapis alba; assembly: GCA_012274485.2. Lineage (NCBI taxonomy): Eukaryota > Viridiplantae > Streptophyta > Magnoliopsida > Brassicales > Brassicaceae > Sinapis > Sinapis alba. The sequence goes on from MU105762.1 coordinate 113,830, forward strand.
GAAAACCACAAAAACTTAGATTTTAGTTTTCTTTAGAAAATATAGTTACTTAAATATTAATAAAAGTATGTAAAATATATTTTAATGAATTAATCAAATTAAAATTGTAAAATATTTAAATTTTATCAATTTAAATATGATATATTTCTAATATTTCCATATTTTATATTATATAAATTAAATTTAAATGATACTAATATATATATAATATGAATATATATTAAATAAAAATTTATACTCATATTGTTTTATGAACATTTGTATTTTAAGGTAACAAAATTTTTAAACCATTTATCAAAAACATTTCAATGAGACTTTTAACAATTTTAATAATTTATGGTCGCTTGACAAATTTTGAAATATAACATATATGAAAAATAAACTTTTAATATATGATTAATGTGATTATTTAATTTATTTTAATAATTTAAAAACTAAACCAAAATAATAGAGGATATACAAATTTTTATTATTCAAAATCATTAGTTGTCATATATATTTTAATTATATTAGATAATTTGGTATCTTTTAGTTAAGGTAAGTATATTATTTATTTAGATGGACCAACCAGTTTTTCTTAAGATTATAAGAATTATTCTAGTGGTGATATTTGTCATAACTCATAAGTTGTAATAATTTGTCAAAAAAATATATATAAATGATTTTTATGCTATGAAGAATTATAATTTAAACCCTTTATTAAAGTAAAGGGCTCTGTGGATAAGAAAAAATGAAATACTGAATAGAAACTGTATATAAAAGTGGATTTTTCTAAGATGATTCAGATTACTAGTTGTTGAGACAACATTTTGATTGTAAATTAGACGATCAAACATAGAAACTTGTCACGATCGGCCAATGCGTTGGCGCACAGAACGATTTCAGACCAAAAAGGAAGAAAAAAGCAATCAAATTAGCATTCATCTACACCAAACCAAAATTGTCGGTGTGTAAAGCTCCGAGTTATGTTTTTGATCGTCTCTCCGCCCACTTCCAGTTCTATGCCTTGATTGGTTCTTAAAAATCCCTATGATAAAAAATAGAGCAATTCTTTTAAATAGTATTCTTTTAAGTTTTATCATAAAAAATAATTTTTAAGAAAAAAAATAATTAAAATAGTTTTTTTTTATTTTAAAAGATTTAGTATTTTATTTTTATTTTTGAAAATTTAAAATCTTAGCTCCAAAACCTCACTTATTAACTTTAAACCTAAGTTTAAATTAATTAACTTTAAAAATATAAGTATATATTTACTTTTTAATAAAATATTTTGATCATTCTTTTTTGTGTGTTATTTTTGTGAAAATTTTTTTTTAAAGATTATTCTAAGATATTTTGTCTAAAAAATATATTAAATACGTGACATGATGTTTTTGTCAACTGACATGCATTGAAATAAGTTTACATATAACTTTTTTCTTGTAACTGAATTTACATATAACTTGGACATAAGAAATTGGTTATGCGAAACGCAAAAGAAATAATGTAAAAAACGTGTTAAAATCTGACTACCCTATATATGTTTGTTATGATTTTGCTATTGACTCATACAAATAATAATAAACTGAACAGTGAATTTCCTTTAGTTTAAATTTAACAACTTTCCTTTCGATGACTTTCACCAAAAACATAACTTTCTTTTTGAGTTTCCTCGTTTTACATGCTTTACCAATAAGTGGTTAATCTTTTTCCAATTATTGTTGTTTTCTCTTTAAAAAATAATAATAAATGGTAGTTTATATGAATTTGTTCTTGTGTTAAATGTTAAAATTTTAAATGCTTAATGCATTTTAATATTATATAAATATTTTTTTGACGAGCAGCGATAATAATTCAATAACTATTGAGGTTCATGGGGAGAGTGATCACTCCAACTTATCACACGTACGTCATTTTTGCACAGCATGTTTTTCTGTCACGTACCATACATATATATATTGGATCACCGAGTCACTGCCTATATAATTACTAAGTACCCATACATAATTACTACGAAATATGCAATTTGCAGCATTGCAACTATGATATGAATATTCCATAAAAAAAACTAATATATGAAACATTAATCATAAAATATAGATAGAATCTCGTAAATAAAGTCAAATACGAGATGTATTAAAGTTTGAATCCCAATCCATCCCTATACACATCTTCTTCTTTTTTGACACCACCCTATACATATCTAAAAAGCCAAACTAAATGTGAGTCGGTGAATTCCCAAATTAGTGATAACGTATCAATCATTCACAAATCATTTGTTAACATTTCACCTTAATCGTCGAGTAAACAAATTATCATTTCAAGTTACATTCCTACATAATGTTTTCTATATAAACCAATCAAATTAAAAATACGTGTTGACAAAAAGCTTCTTCTCCAATTTGTCGCTTACCTTTTGCTTGAACCCTAAGACTATGTGCAATGGACATGTTGAATATTTGATTCAACTGTTTAATCTTTACAATAAGAGTGTCGAAAAAAATTAAATAATAACATGGTATTTAATTTGTTGAAAGCAAAAAAAGTCCAATAAAATTAGGTGTCTATTGTATATTGGATGTTTGGGAATTTTTTATTTTCTTATTCCACCCTAATTATTTGACATTAGTTATTTATAACAATTACTTTATTATTTTAAGTTTTTATATCAACATTTATAAATTTATGTACTCTACAAATAGGCACTTGTTTTGTTTGATTTGGATATAAGAGAAAAAAAAACTTTTCTAAAATAATTTTCTGATAATCTTACCAATGAACCCTTATTATGCTTTTAAACCTTTTAAATTATTGTTTATTTTTTTTTAAAAAGATACTTAATTCTTAATGATTGTTATTAATTTAATTGCGAGTTGAGTCTATTGTACTAATTAAATTATGTTATATGTGTTGTTTTGTGTGTTTGTATAGTGTATTTTAAGTTTTGTTATTTTATTTGTTTTAATAATATTAATTTAGTATTAATTAACAAGTTAGTTAAGAATATAAATACAAAATAAAAATAAAATTTATTTAAAACTATGTTATTTTAGTTATTTAAGTTGATTATGATCAAAAATTATCAATAATAGGTAGTTTTAAATTATAAAGATAAAAACCTTCTAGCTACTATTTATCAAGTGATTTACTTACATGTCATCACCACAATTATTTTAGTAAAACAATGATGGCATGACTCACTTAAATGATGACATAGATCCTACACAATTATGACATCATTTCACACATTTATTACAATAAAACTAAATTAAAAGAAATCAAATATAAAATACTAAGTATATAATTATTACCATAATTAAAAGATTGAATATAAAATTATCACCATAACTAAAAATACAAATAAAATAATTTAAATCCAAGATGAAATTTATAATAAACTTACACTTTGAACAAGTTAATAAAAAAGTAACAAAATTTATTTATTATTTTTAGTATTTTATATATCTTAATGTTTATAATGAAAATGTATCCAAATATGGTAAAATTATAAGAAAATGTTTCATTCTTAAATTTATATCTCATAATTAAATTGTTCAATATACTATATACTGTAAATAAAACAAGTAATCTATATGTTAGCATTGATAATGTTTTGAATTTTTCAAATAAAATTTTCTGCAAAATTATATGTGTTTTATATTTCCAAAAGTTAATCTATCTTGACAAAAATATATTTCAAATAATTATTACTTTTTAAAAGGTTCATTACTTTATTCTTTAAAAAAAAATATTGCAGTTAAAAATTATTATATGATATTAAGATTATAGTAACAAAAATAATTCATTTTAGATATTTTGATTTTTTTGTAAAAATATTATAATAATCTAAAATCATTATATTAAAAATAAACATTGTATAAATATTTATATTTATTTTAGTTAATTTTTAAAACACAAAACAAAGACGATAGTAATAACAATATTTTGTATATATTTAAAATTATAGTTAAATATATCACTCAATATAAAAATAAGGTTAATAAGTCTTCTAAATTACTAAATCTATTAAAAGTCAGTTTTAAATTTAAAATTTTATTTCTGCACATGATGTAGGAAAACACCTAGTATGAATTAAAAATGGTGGGATAGAGTGTTGAATTTTATTAAACAAAATCATGTAAATGTTAGAAATAAAGTAAGTGTTGAATAAGTAGGTGGAAAAGAGAAAATATGATGTGAAACGTTAAAAAGAGAAGAAAAGTGTTAAATTGTGTAAACTATTGTTGATGGTCTAACAACATATAATGCATTGCCTGGCCTTAGAAATCCCAAGACCACTAGCTACTTGTTTGCTTGTTCATATTCATCTGTAATATCATAGAGCTCTTCAGAAACACATCTAGAGCTTCTAGCTCAACTAATAAAGCTTCTTTTCTAAAGATAGAAAAAGGATTTAGCAACCGCCTCTTGTTTCTGGCTCAAAGAGATTATAGATTTAGCAACCGGCTCTTGTTTCTTGAATTTAAAAAAAAAAACATTCTTCACTGACACTCAGTTTTATCCGATGTAATCAATTACTAGCGCATCTTTGGGTAGTCTCGACAGAATAAGCTAAACGAACAACTCTCGTTTTCACCTTAGAATATGACAACATCCTTCCATTTGAGTATATTCAGCAATGTTTTTTTTTGTAGTATAACTTTTTTCTACTGAAGGAGATAGAAGTGGGTTAATTTGTTGAATAACTAAATTTAGATTAGTTATTAAGAATATAGCACATCTATTGCTCCAATTAAGGGCATGACATTTATGAATTAAACATGTCGATTTTACCCTGTTATGAAGCCGGTGAGCGGTTGGCATGTGAGTCTGTGACTGAATAGGGAGTTATGCGATACTTCAAATGTGGACACTATTTTAAAATAAACTTAACACCTATATAGCACATTAGCACCGAAACACTGTGTATAATAATATAGACTTTTTTGAACTGAAAACGCCATCAACAATTTTGAACTACAATATAGCACTGTGTGATAGACTTTTTCTTTTTTTTTTGAGAAAATCCAAAGCTTGCCCCTTTTACCTGATAATATAGACTTACGTAGAGGGGATAAGTATTTCACCGGGAACTTCGAGAGATTGGTCAAGCGTAAGGCTTGAACCTGATGATTTCTTCAGGCATGAACAGAGCATTCCGACAAGGATTGGTTGATCAACGAGAAGATCGTGGCTTTAATAGGTGTAGTATTAAATATTACTCCTTCGGCTTCAAATATTTTAGAAATTTCACATATATTTAAAATATCTTAAATTAAGTTTTTTTTTTGTCAACTCTTAAATTAAGTTATAAATGTATTATTTATAGAAATTAACTATTTTATAATTTTAACCAATAAAAATTTAATAAATAAAATAATTTTTAAAAAATTACAATTTTATCATTATTATTTAATAAAAATATATTAAAAAGTAAAAAAAATTTATCTGTTAAAAACAAATATTTTTTTTTAAACATGAATCTTTTTATAAACTCAATGCTTTGATTAATATCTGCATCCTAGAACCAAAAGACATAAGTAGAACCAAAAAAACATGAGTCAGTGAAGAAGAATAAAAAAGTGAGACATAGCCAAAACTTCACTGCTTTTGATGACTCTTTGAACTAAGGAATCATCTAACATTGTAAAAAGAAATCGGTTGTGAAAACTCGCTGTTCGTCGCTCAACAAAGAGAACCACTCGGTGACCAGATTGGCTGAATCAGACAAACTTTGATCACCACAACCCGGAAGCATGGTGGTTTTGCCTTGAACGACTACTGAGAAATCCAGATGAAGCGTCTTGAGGAGGGAGCTCACAGTTGCTATCTGGACTGCAAAACCAGCTTTTAGTGTAGTCTCACACTGCAGAAATGACGAGAGTTTCTCTCTCAAGTTTGAGATTCCTTCGTTTTCATAGCCACCAGCATCCACTCCAATACTGCAAAATCCAACAGAACTTAAAAAGAGTTGGACTTCTTTATAAAGAGACCAGCTGATAAGATGTTACCTGCTAAGTTGCCCAAGAAGAGAGACGATTGCAACAGAAAGGTTCGTTGACAATGGCATTCCCAGCATTTTAAGCAGTGCAGCAACAATGTTCGCACTAGTCCAATCCCATGCCTGCACTTATATATGAGATCAAATTGGTTCTAGAGACAACTGAAATTAACAAAACACTGCGTGAAGGTTGGAAAATGAAAAATGATCTTGAAAAACTACATACCGTGTAACAAGCGATAAGCTCCACCAGTGACAGAACGTCACATAAAGTAACACTTTGATCCCTGGCCAATACGCATTGGAAATCCTTGTGTGCCAGCCTAAACTCGCTCTTCTCGGTCAAGCTCTGATTCAAAGTATTAGACTCGGTAAACTCCTGAATAATTTCCATGAGCATCGATGCCATAGCCTCCAGCGAGGAAGACTTGTCTGAGAATAGACACTTGTTCTTGCCTGGGTGCAACTTAGCATTTTCCTTCACAGTACCAAAACGTCTCTTCTCTAGAAACATCACAACGGATTTCAACACAGCAATTGATATATCATGATCACTAGAGGACATCATTTTCTCTCCAGTAATATGAGAAAAAACGTGAAGAATGGTCAGTGGCATTGAGGTCTTCTCATGACAATGCTTGTGCAGGATTTCAAAGGAAGCTTCACGGATAAATCCAACACGGTCCACAGCAGTACATATCGCCGCCAACATAGCACTTCCAGCCACCAAATGATCAATTAGAGCCATTCTTCTGAAGAGAGCTACATTTTCTCCATTCAGGGTGACAGGGATGTTTAAATCAGATTCAGATGTTTCTGAGGATTTAACACAAAATAATACCCTCTGCTCGGAAAGGAGGTCCTGAAGAAGACTAAGGAGTTCTTCCAAAAATTCAGAAAGAATACCTCCAGCTTCAGTATCTGCCATCACTGCACAATAAAATTCCAAGTTCAGTTAATTTAAACATCAAGTCAAAAGCAAATTGTAGTATTTGGTTTCGAGAAGAAAACAGAAAAGGAAAATGGATTCAAGACATACCACCATCTATATGCTTCGAGAAAGAGTCCAAGCAGGAGCAAGAATCATCATCCAGAATGTTCCCAATTTTCATTGAGGAAACCACAAAGAAGTTATGCAGCAGCAAGGAGAGGAACACACATACCCTGTCCCTGAACAAAGCAAGGAATATATCAGCTCCCAGACAACTAGTTTACGTATGGAGTTAAAAAGGTAATATATATCAGCATTATGCATTGAAAAAGCATCAGAAAGCAGAATAACTTACCGGGCCAAAAGGTTTTCTTCCATTTTCAAAGAGAACAGAATTGCTGGCACTGCCCACTCTCTAGTAACTGATGGGCATCGCTGAATACAATTGTTTGCAGCATGAAAAATTTCGATGATACTGTTCTGGTCTTCAATATTTGAAAACACAACAAAGTGTTTAAGAAAATCACCATGAACCGCTGTTGACATGGGTGCCATTTTGTCTATCACCGAAGCATTCTGAGTGTTGAAATTAGGAGCTTCACTAGATTTTATGGTATCACGTAAATCCACGCTATTTCTAGCAACCAAGTGAAGAGACGAAGCAGGATTCTTGTCTTCATTCACGATATGATCATCCAAAAAATCCACCTGAGGAAGATCCGGGGACAGAAGTGATTCTCTTGCCATCTTGTAATGACTTTCATCTTCTGGTTTATCCAACTCCAGCAATTTCATATAATCTATATCCGCAACGTCCTCCAGAAATAATGCTGCCACAGCATGTGAGAGGCACACAGTTTTCCCAGCGACCTGTGTACTTCCAGCTTTATTGCCTTGAGTCTTGGCTGGGAAGTTAAGCTCAAGAGAGTTCCGAATAACTGTCTTTTTCTCACAAGAGACTCTTCTTTTCTTGGAAATCTTAGTGCTGTTTGCAGAAGAGCCACCTTGCATATCAAGGACCAAGATTTCTTTCTTTTCTAAAGGCTGCAATGTGCCCAGCTTCTCTCCAATCTGCAAATTTGTCTTTGTATAATCAGATGACAGATGCTTACGGGACTCAACTACCTCTGGCATTCTTTTTCTTTTTTGAGAGTACTCATTAACTACCTCATGATTATCTCTCTGATGTCTTTGAAGACAGTTTTCAGCCACCAAACAGAGATTTCCATTTTTCCTGGTAGCGATTTTCTGGAACATAACTGATTTTGCTGGTTGGATATGCGCTTCATCTTTTGATGTTTCTGCTGAAGTGGTATCAGAGAACTGTTGTGCTCCCTGCGAGGCCAGTAACTGCCCATCAGAACAAGATGTTGCGCTTGAAATTTCTCCAGAAGTCTGTGATTCTCTAGAGCCTTCAGTAGGAGACTCCAATTGAGAAATAGTACCCAAGACAGATTCATACACGCCCTGTCTGGATTTAGCAATTAACTGAGTAGAGAGCTTGCGAGCCTTCTCCTGAGAACCAGAGTTTGCTACCAACTGGCACCTTGCGTCAGAATGCTTTTCACCACTAAGGTTCTTCTGGGATTGTACCATCTGCAGTTTCATTCGGTCTTCCGCCTGCAATGCAATAATATGAACCATAAAAAGATTAGTAAGAGATTAAAATGATCTAAAACAACTAAGTATAAAAGCAGTATTATGTTGTGGATGATCCATGCTAGGATAGAAGCCACTATTTCAAAGTCTAAAACAGAGTAACTATTCTCGCTTCTACAGTCAGATTCTATGTCGCTAACAATTTCAACAGACTATAGCTTAAGTGCTCACACTCGGATAACTTCACTGACTGTTTCAGCTAAGTTGAGAATGTTTGAGCCACATGCATAAACCTAGGGATATTCTATTAGGACGACAGAAGATGTAAATAGAAAATTTGATTCATTTTTTTACCATGTCAATCACAAACCATCCATCGTATAACCTAATGTTGACATCCGGAAACAAAGAAAGTATCCAATGTCAAAACATATTTTTGGTCTTCAAGCCAATCTTCAATTATGATGAGAAGAAAGTGTAGAGCAAGAAATTTATGGCATAAACAAACCTTTGCACGGCCAGATGTACCTCTTGAAAACTTATCCAGCAGGTTCATGCGATTTGTAAGACTACCGAACTCAAGTGTTAACCGACCTATCTCTTCGGCCTGAAATTCTCTTCGGAACCTTTCAAACTCAGCGACCTCTTTGAAGTGTTTTGCACATTTCCTCTTGAACTTCAACTCTTTTTTCAAAAGCCTCACTTTAGCCTTTTCCAGGTCTCTGGCTTTATGAGGAGAAACAGAGCAAGTCTCAGAGGATTTTTGAGAGAGAGAAAGCTCATGCACCTGTTTTTTCAAACCCTTAGTCACTAATTGTACTTCTTGTAACTGCTGAGTCAGATCATCAGCACGAGATTTCCAGGAAATGGCTTCTTTCTTACTCATCTCAAGGAGCCTTATCTTCTCTTCCAGTTTTGCCGAGTTTTCAGCAAACTTTAATTTGCTACTAGCGCTCTGTAATTCCGCTTCTTTCTTGAGCTCATCATTTCTAGCTCTAATAATTTCAAACTTCTTAGACAAATCTTCTGCCAGCTTCATCTGTTCCTTAGCTTTTGCACTCTCTATATCTGCACGTTTTCTCTCTTTCATTGTCTTTTGTTTTTCAGACTCAAACTGCTTTTTCACAGTCTCAATACTAGAGGTTAAAGCAACTAAATCCGAACTAGTCTTCTGAGCTGTAGTTCTTAAAACCACCAACTCAGACAAATACTGATCTGCTTTCTTCCTCTCTGACTCTGTCTTATGCCTCTCGCTTGTAAGGAGATTTTTAACCAGACTTATTTCCTTTTCCACCTCAGGAACGTGTGGCTTGATATCCTCATATTTTACCAGCAGAGCCTTTGTCTTGTTCAATTCTTTACAAATCTGTTCCCTCTCTTCTTCAGAATTATCCGCCCTTAATGTTGCTTTCTTAAGGAGGCTCTTCAGTTCATTGATCTCCTTTTCTCTACTAGAAGACTGAAGAAATTCTATTTCTTCACTTTTCTCTTGAAGGTTCCGCTCCAATCTTTGTTGCAAAGACAATATCTCAGACTTCAAATCACAGATCTCCTTCTCCAAAGATGCTTTTGCCACTGAATCATTTTCCAGAGCTTCCCTGTTATCCGCCATATCCCTAAGTTCTGTAAGATTCAGATAGCAAGTAAGCAGTGATCAGTTAAAACAAAACAACAAGATTGAAAACTACAGAACATAACAATAGTAGCTGCAAGTTAGATAACTCAGTTAAAATCACGAAAGAAAGAATCATCATTTAGGAAGAATTAATAACATGTGGCATACAACGATAGCATACTCTAGTGTTTATGGCTAACCACAATATATCAAACGAACATGTACCACAACAAGCTAACCTCTGCCACTATTAGTGAAAGGAATCTGTCACTAGATACTTTATATACAATGCATTTCAGCCAGGTCTTAAAGCGTATAGGACCATATCACTTGAAGCTGCAAGTTAGATAACTAAGTTATAATAGCCAAAGGATCATCATTTGGGAAGAAGTAATACTACTCCAAATCAGAGACATGAGGCACTCAAGTGTTCATCAATAACCTCAAGGGAACATGTACCACAACAAAACTAATCAGCAACATCAAGCTTAACCTCTGCCACTAGATACTACTTCATATACACTGCCATACACTAATACCGTTCCATTTATCTTTTGAGAACAGTAACAACTTAACTATTCTGGAGATTAGATTTCTCATGATTAGCGGCTCCCATGGCCTTCTGGAGGATGTGAATCGCTTCTTTACAAGCATCACGCCTCTTCTTCATGCCTAGGTACTTCCCTTGCCACTATAATACAGTCGAAGGGGGTTGGTTAGAAAACAATATTTTCCAAGAAAATCTACTATTGAGTAAAGTACCGTACCGCCAGGCAGCAAGAGTTTCCTGAAGGCAACTCAGGTGGAGCATTAGCAGCCATTGTGGTGGGGTGGGAACTACTCCGATTCTCGAACGAACTCTCAGATAAGTGGGAGATTCATTATATAAGAGAAGGTAATTGAAAACGTAATTCAACACAAAAATCTTACACCCTAATTCGAATGCGAAGAAGAAGACTGTAGAATAAGTAGTCCGGGGCATTTCGGCTATGAGTTGAGTTTAGTTCGGATATTTTGGGTATTGGATAGGGGTTAGAGAATCCATTAAGTACTTGATTATTTTGGTTCAGTTTCGGTTTGGATAATTTTAGTTTCGGTTTGATTCGGATAGTAAAGTTACGAACCAAAAAATATTCGAAAAAAAATTCGGTTCTCAATCGGTTCTGATTTCGGTTTAGTTATTTCTGGTAGTTCGAGTAATTGTAAGTTAAACATTGATTTTTTTTGGATAAAATATCAAATAGGTTAAATAAAAATTTGAATATTTTCGGTTGTTTTGAATAATTTTGGATAAAAATATCCGAATACTTTCGGATAGTTCAAATATCTTACAATAATTTAGTTTTTCAATTTTTTAGATATTTTTAATAAATTTTTAAATTATGAATATATATATATATATATATATATTTAGTTATATTATGTATACATAATTAATATTTTTATATGTTTGGATATTCGTTTAGATTTCGGTCTGGTTCCGATTTCAGATATTTTAGTTAGATTTTGGTTTCGATTCTTCGGTTCTAGTTTTTTTTGGCCAGGCCTAAGAATAAGGTTATAATTATTGCAGGTCTTTTAGGAAGGGTTTTTATGAAAAATAAGAGATAGTTTCTTAGCTTTTAACTAGAAAAAGATAAAAGACGTCTCTTAATCTCTTATTTGAAAGACGTCTCATAATGTTTTCTAGTTAAAAGCTAAATGATTGTCTCTTATTTTTTTTAAGGTACTCCTTATAAGACATGCAATAATCATGCCTAAGGTATTGAAGATTATGACACATCAGCACTTGGATCTCGGGCTGGGTCGGTGACCGAAAGTGTTGGTTTTATATCTGAACCAGGCCCATCCCAATAAATTTCTGTTATTTTTAAGCTTATTTTGTTTGGTTTCTTCTAGGGGTGGAAAAATATCGAACCAAACCAAATTTTGAGTTTTAGATAGTTGAGATTTTGAGTTAGATAGATATTTGCATTACACGTTAGTCAATATTTTCGATTGACTTCACTGAAAACACACACCAAAACTTTTAAGCAGGATGTGAAACATTGATTTACAAAGACAGTGATCCAAATGAAACCTCAGACAAACATCTCAAAACTCGTGAGGGATGATCAATAATTTAACACTTAACTGTGTTGCAAATATCCTTTTAGTTTTGCATCTTAGTACACTACTGCTCTCTTTTAGAGGCTTTTGTAGTGGGTAGTGTCCCAAACACTATGTCCCACAGCGACGATGTTATACCAAATCCCTTGTCTTGAATCCTGAAATGATGGTTCAAATGATATTTCTGCAAAAAAGTCATTACAAAACATAAACTCTCAGTAAGGACTGGATACAAAAAGAGAAGAAAGGCTTGGCTTTGTTTTACCTTGAGATTCTTGGTCACTGCTCTAGTTGGTTGTGCATGGTGAAGGTAGTAGTGAGTAATATCGTACATCACGTACCCGAGCATGCCGCCTCCAAACAACGCAGGTGTGGTTGAAGGTGTTGCGAAAAGCTTCACAAGGTTCCAGAACTGGTACATAAGATAAAAAAAAGACGACTTAAGGCTTTTATTTTGAGGTGTGGACAGTGTAGATGATGATGATGATGTTCAAATGCTTACAGGAAAGCATAAAACCGCTGTTGCAGCAGGAGGAAAGACGAGTCGAAGGTGGTCCATTGGGTGCTTGTGATGACATCCATGAAGAAGATAGTGAGCCGTGTTTCCCCTAAAGTGGTTCCACAATAACATTAGGATTTAAGATGATTCATAGTGACTACTAATGTATATGAAATGTAACACACTGAGAATAAAAAAGAGCGTGTGTGTGACGAACCAGTAACTCTTGGTCTTGATGTGGAAAAGGAAGCGGTGAAGAGTGTATTCTATAAACGTCCAGATAAATATACCCAAGGCTATCAATGGGACGATTTCTGGAAGTGAAAGGCCCATGCTTACTGACATGGAGATGCACCAGCATGCAACTGGCAACCAAATTACAGGAACCACCCACCATCTTGTAAGGGTCAAGAACTGATTCCATTGCAAATAATATCAGAGCATGGAGATCAGACTCTGAAAAGTGTGTATGTACAATTAAATACCTCCCAAAAGTTACTCTGGAAAAACCGAGGGCCTTCCTTTGTCACAATGGGCTGGTGAACCCATTCCTCGTAAGCTTCACCAAGATGACCAACCTGCAATACATCCAAAGCAATGACAAGAGTGGGGAACATAACTTTAGTTAAGGCTAATATATATAAGAGAAAAAATCTTGGGTGATTATAGGCAACGTTAACATAAACTATTTAAATCCATAGAAACAGTAGAGTATGTACCTGAAATACAAGAGGCTTATTAAGATCTACAGTGAATCCTTGAGCAACCATCTTAAGGACCTTTTACTGAACTGAAAAAGATAATTGGAAAAAACGAATATCAAGATAAAGACAGACATGGTGCAAAGAACGCGTGGTGAGATAATGAAACACCTAATGTCAACTTCTTCAACAAGCCCAATATGTAAATGAACAAAATTTCTCTTCACTAGTCCTGGATTTTATGCATCACTTCTATTGTTTAATAAGATAGCTGAAACTTTACTGTTCTTGAATATGATATCCAGATTACGTAATACAATTATAGAACTGAGATAACTGGACCCACAACAACCAAAAGAAAATGAAATCCTAGCACAAAAGCAAGTTTTAATTGAAATACAAACTATTAATCATTAAAAAAAACTACAAAGATACGATACAGCTTATAAATGCTATACACTCCAATGACCCCGCCACCACCAAATACATAAAGCAGTATCAAATCAAGTCACAGATGAACACATCGAGTAAACAAAAACACACAGCTCACTTATCTACCAGATTCCAAACATGACTTCATGATTGTTTTATTACATAACATACAATAACCACGTCCCGACACATCTTCTTTCTAACAACCATGTCCAAAAGAAATGCATAAACAAGTTTAAGACAGACTTATGATATGTCTTGTCTGAATGATCTAAAAACTTAAAACACCGAATCAAATTAAAGAACCTATCTATCCAAGATTCCATTGAAATCTCAATGTTCGAGTATACGAAATCTATGAATTGAGGATGAAACAAAACAGGAAGGTAACGAACGAAGAGAAGAGAATGGAAGAAACAAACCTAATCGATCAATGCCGGATCTCAACGACTCTTTTGAGGAAAGGACAGCCGTCGAGAGCCGCCTGAGAATTTATAGGCCTCCCTCTTTTCTCGGTGGGTTGTGTTTTGTTGTTGTGGGGGTTGAATAGTAGTGGAGTATTTGATAAGGACAACAAGGTCGGTAATAAAATTTTCTTCTAGAGGGGCTATATTGAATCTGGACCGTCGGTGTTTGAGAGAGGCCTTATATCTCGGAGAAGAACGATTCGTTGAACTTTCAAAATTACTTAAACCAACGGTTGTGCCAGGTTGTTTCTTTTTCTCATAACGGTTGTGCCAGGTTGTTTCTTTTTCTCATACTCCCTCCGTTTCATATTACTTGTCGTTGTAGGGAAAAATTTTCGTTTCAAAATAAATGTCGTTTTAGTTTCAATGCAAAATTCATTAATAAGATTCATATGTAATTGTGTTTTTATTTTTCTAATTGGTTGAAATATGGTTAGGTGTATAGGTAATTGTGTTTTTATTTTGGAAATATATAAAATCATATGTTTTCTTAATATGTGTGAATAAACCTAGAACGACAAGTAATATGAAAGGGAGGTAGTATTAGCTTTATGTTTTCCACATTTGGGTGATGATTCCAAAAAGAAATTGAACGTTGTTTTAATCACACTACTGGTTTTGATTTTTCGTTTCTTTTTCTTTCTGAAAATCAAATTTCATTTACTATATAAGAACTTAGCTAGGAAAATTTAACAGTCTCACGTTTTTCTTTTTTCACAAAAATGGTATTAAAAAAATATTAAAGAAATAAAATATTTTGAAAAATAATAAATAAATATTGAAAATTAAAAAAAAAAAATTTTGGTCTTTTTTCTTTTAAAGATATTTTGGTGACAAAACTTTAAAAATGTTATTTGAAAGAATTATCTTCTTTTATTGTCAAACAATTTTGTTAACTAATTTTTATTAAATTTATATCCATCAAAGACTATTATTATAATATTTGGATATACTATTTCAGATATTACATTCTAGACTCAAGTAATATAGTTGAGCCTAACTTAATTCAAACTTCTTTTTTGCAAGTATACTTTTAGCCAGTAGAATAGTCTTCTTAGGTGTGCTTGGAAAATATACATATCCTATCTATATATTGACATTGAAATACTAGAATCATTGGTCACTAGGGCTGGAATTATTGATCGAAATTTGGATTCGATCTGAGATCCGTTTCGAAAATTCAGATATCTAAAAGGGTCAGATCTAAATTAGGATAGTAAAATATTGAATATGTCAAAACCGGATCCGTATATCTTAATTTTTTAATCAAGATATCCAAATCCGTAATTTTACTGAATTATTTCAAAATAGTAATATCTATATATAAAAACTAAATTTATTTATTATATTTTTATTTTTATTTTTATAACAATATATATAAATTTTATATAAACTTTGTAATAGTATACATATAAATAATTAAAAATTTATACATTTTTATTTTAAAATTATTATTAATATTTTAATATTTATTGTTTATTTATTTTAAAGATCCAAATCTGAATCCAGGTATCCGTCAGATATTATAATTTTTAAAAAGATATTTAATATCCGAAAATCTGAAAATCTTATATTCAAATATAAATAGTAAAAACATAGATCCACTAAATAAGGATCCATATATGGATACTTTGAAATTTCTCAGGTACCCAATCCGTCCCACTTCTTCTTATGATGTGTTATCCTCTAAATTTTTTTTTTTCCCTAAGTTAATAGCTAGTAATTACTGTGTGCAAGCCCTATCTGTCATATGTCTTGGGGGGACACACATTTACGTACAAGGTATCCAAAAAAAATACTGATTCGAGGCCCTATGTTATATATTGGGAAAAGGAACGTAAGTATTTCTCTATTGTGACTTTGTGAGTTGAGTCATTTGTTATGCTGTTGAATCCCTGTGTAACGTCACTAATGTGGTTAACATTACTTAACCACATCAGCAATGTTCAGTGAAAAAAATCAGCACTAAAGAAGTGGACAAAACAGATGATCAGTGTCTAGAACAAAAACTCGTTATACTTTGTTGAATGGATCCCGAGCAATGTCAAGTCTAGTGACATTCCTCTTATGGGTCTCTCAATGGCATCCACTTTTATTGGTCGACTTCAAGAGATGTTTAGTCGGGTGAGAGAACAGCTCACGGCTATGTTCAGGAGAAAAACTTTCTTGTATTGGTTACATGAGAAGGAATGTATGAGATGGAGTTTACTGAAGCAAAGAGCAACATGAATGACTTTGTGGTCGAGTATCAACAGTACCATGATTATATAACGAATGAAGGGTTTATAGTTTACCATATCCAATCTTAACTAGTGAACTGGTCCTTGTTTGTATTGGTGGTCTCAACTATTAGCATTTTAGTAACATCTGATAAGCAGTCTTTTACTCTTTGGTATATAGATTTCCAAATCTCCTTTACATTACATATTATTATCTTAAAGCTTAATAGCTTCTTAAGAAAGAGTCATGTATGGATATGAAAATAGAGGCTGTGGCTATTATCTAGATATCAATATCCAATAAGCTAAGTTTGAAAGACTTTAATTAGGAAGCAAAAAAAATGATAGGGTCTTCTCTGAACTTTTATAAAATCAATCCCGAAATGTGCAGAGGCTTAAAAGTACAAGGACTTAAGAAAGAAATAGAAGTAATATGAAAATAGGGGTATTTCGGTAATTTCCGAGTTCAGTTATAAGGGTTTGTTGGCGGAGTGAGGCAAATCTGTCTCTTCCCCAGCCTCCCTCCCTTACTCTCTCTTTCTCTCGGTGAAGCAAAAGCTACTTCAATTACTAAACCCTGGTCAGTTCCTTAAACCCTTTTATGTCTTTATGATGTTTTGTTGTCGAAAATACGTTTCTCTGCCTGAGGATTTAGTAAAGTTGAAACCTTTAGGGTTTGTTCTAGCAATTTGGTTTTCTCGTGGTTTAATTTCGTATTCGACTGTTCCTGAGAAGTTGATGTGGGAAGTTGAGAAGTTTTATCTTTTAGTTCTCTTTTCCATTAAGAAAGTTCGTCTCTTTTACCAGCTTACAGCATCAGGTAGAAACAGAATGATAAAAGATAAAGGTTTTGTCTTTGTTTTGAGTCTGGGTTTTGCTCTAGTGTTGTGTTTTGATAAGAGTTTCTTAATCTTGAGTACTAGGTAAAGAAGCAAAGATACTCTTTGTTATCTTGAAGTAGTAGCAGTACAAAGTCCACAAGAGAATGGGAGCATCGGAGGCTCTAACTGATCCGTCAAGCCTATATGATGTGGGCAACAATGATTTGTCTGATACTGAAACGGTGCTTACCGTGAGAAACGCCCTTGCATCTGTCCATAATGTGAGTGTGTTGCTTCTCTCTTGTGCTTATGTGTTTATGCTATTTATGTTTATGGTTTCTGACTGTAGTTTATATTCCTTATATGCCAGGAGGAATCAGACCTTTACGATCAGCTTGTTGAAACTATCCAGACCAACAATAGATCTGATCATGCTGTTGCGGCACAGCTTGATGTGTGTCCTTTTTTCTTTCTACGACAAATCAATATTATTATTATTTCTTTCTTCCTTTCTCACTCAAGTGTTTTTCATTTTGTTTGGCAGACACTCTTGAAAGCTTTATCAGGCTCTGTGGGTTGCATAGATATCGTTCACCATAAAAGGCTTCTCTCTTCGGTAAGTTTCTATTGCTTACAGTTGTTTCTACCTTGGGATTACATCTCAATTATACTGTGTTACAGATTTTTAGAATGTCATTGTGGGATAACAAACCTCATATCATGGATGCATTGGTGGACCTACTCATATCACTGGTACACAACTCAACCATTACCCTCAGGCTAACTGTTATATAATCTGGATGAGGAGCTAGACAATCTTTGCCTTTTTTTTTCATCACAGGCTGCCACTAGTGGAAAGTATCTGGACTCTTGTCTGAACATGCTCATAAGACACTTTGTTCCACCGCCTTGGGTAATCGATAGACTTTCTCAAGGCCGTGTAATCGACCAGAAGAGAGAAGTTCTTTCTCGTGTTCATGAAGCTCTTCTGAAAATCTCTGTTTTGGTTCCTCTTGCCCCCTCAAGACTATTGCCTATGCTCGCTCAACAATTGCCTAAAACAAACAAAAAGGACAAGGTGAGTCTTTTTTTTTTTTTTGGTAAATTAGCTCACTGCTGGCGATCAACTTACTAGAAACTATTTTACCGTCTTGCAGGTGGTAGTGATATATGTGGAAAACTTATTAAAGTTGGAGAGTAGCTCAATCGGGCACGTTGGTGGAAGCATGATTTTCATGATGGTTATGGAGAGGCTGCGAGATTTGGATGTAAGTACCGAATACGTTTTATACAAATAACGCCAATGAGTAACTTGGTAAATGTATGATATGCTGGTGTATCCTTTTAGCTGGAGATTGATTGGGATGATATTCTACAAGATGATTCTAGTAGAGGCATGTTTGATATGGAACTTGAAGATGCTATGAATGAAGGAGACGAGGTAGGCTGAGTGTTTGTTTTGTCTATATATATTTATGCTTTTGGGTTTGGCATGACAGTTTGGACTTTAATATATCTATTGCAGCTTCCATTGGGGTCTCTAAATCAGGATACATCGAGTGGAAAGATAGTTTTTGAGTCTTTGGACAAATTGATGGTCACAACTTTTGATCATCTTGAAGCCTGCAAAGATGCTGGTCGTTTGGATCAGGTATGGCACCAAATAATATACCTTATGTTGATATCAATGCTTTCCTTCATGTGCTCTTGAATCTTCTTTGCTGATATGTTTTTAATGGTTTGCCATATCTATGCTTTCCTTCATGTGCTTATGAATCTTCTTTGTTGATATGTTTTTAATGGTTTGACTAGGTGTTTGAAAAGCTCTTCGAGTCATTTGAGAACTTCATTCTGAATACCTACAAATCAAAAGTTTCCCAGGTAGGTCACATAGCTAGATCACTTTTACATAATTGTGGACCATTATTCATCATTCTAGACTCTTGTAGCTGTGGTTACACGGTCCACTTGAGATGTATCATGTTTAGACTCACTTTTGCTTTCATGTGCAGTTTCTGATGTTCTATGCATGTTCACTGGATCCTGAAAATTGTGGTGTGAAATTTGGGATTAAGCTGCTGGACATTTTTCTCTCCACCAACAAGCCTCGACCTACTAGGCAAGTTTCACTTACTCCTCTTATGGTCAAAACTTTATCATTCTCTGCATCTTTTTTATTGTTCTAATCAACTTGGTTATGGTTTTGTTTCAACCCCTTTTTTACAACAGGATGAGTGCGGTGGCTTATCTAGCTAGCTACTTGGCTCGTGGAAAGTTTTTGCATGTTTCCTATGTGGCTAGCATGCTAAAAAGGTTTGAAAGCTATTTCTAAAAAGTGTTACCTCAATAACATAAATGTTTGTTCTTATTGAAACTTCAGCCTGTTGCAATATATTGTTTCTGTTGTGTATAATATTGTCTAAATATTCTATAGGTTGGTGGATGAGTGTGCGGATTACTGTAGGATTTGCAATGATGATATAAGGCCTGAAGCACATCAGATTTTCTATTCAGGATGCCAGGTATATATATAATTGCAATTAATCTCAAGCTCTCCTCCAGTCACAATTTTTTTACATTTTATATGCTCTCTCATCCTCCAAAAGATTTCTTCTGCAGTTGGTTTTAAACCTGTATTTGATTTTGTTCTGTGAACCCAGGCGATCATGTATGTGCTCTGCTTCCGTATGAGATCCATCCTAGATGTTCCTCGCTTTCGGTCCGAGCTTATACCATTGGAGTCAATTTTAATGCACAAACTAAACCCGTTGATGGTGAGATATATACTCATATGGTTTCTCACCTAGACTCAAATGTTATTTGGAACAGTTGTAATAAGCTTTGCAACCAATTTCTGTTTTGAGAATAGGTATGCCTCCCATCAGTAGTTGCAGAGTTCCTTAAACAAGCTAAAGCAGGTGGCCTGTTCGTCGTCTCAGACTCCTTCATTTTCGATGACCTGCTCGAGTCTGAGCTTTCCCGTGCTTTTGGCGGGTGTGAGAGGCTTGATACATTCTTCCCCTTTGACCCTTGCTTGCTGAAAAGCTCTAACAGGTTCACTTTCTTTGAACACTTCCTTTTGATTTTTTCTCAAATGAATCATGGATCTTAAAATAGTGGTCTCTTACTCTGTTTGACTCAAATTCTTTTGCGTTTTCCTGAAGCGTCATCTCCCGGAATTTCATCTACTGGCCAATGGTGATAAACCAAGATGATGATGAGGAGGACGATGCTGAGATAATTGTGAATGGGGATGAGGAGAGTGATGAAGAGGAAGAAGGTGATCTTGATTACGCAATGAACAAGATGTCCATAACGCCTAAGCACTCTTTCAAGAACAAGATGGAAAGAGACAGACTTATGAAAATGCCTTCCATGATCAGACCTTCTACTAGTCCTGAATCCCTTTAAAGCTTTTTAGGAAGGTCTCGTTACGCATTTTTGTAAGCAATATCGACTCAGAAAACTCTTTTTAATATATGGAAACAGTGTTTGTTCTTGAAAGAAACGTTATACAAAACTCAGAAGACTAGTTGAAGGAAACAACAACACAAGAGATATCATCTTTGCTTCCTCTAGCCAACGCTTCATCGATAAGTGCTTTAGCAGCTTCCTCTGCATCCCTAACCTCTTTGATCTCGTCCCATGCCTCTTCATTCGACATCACCTGTAAAAGAAACCCATAAAAATTTAGTCCAACCATTGGCCATGGACCAATTAATAAACAACTTTTCATATGAAAACAGAACTTATATTATAAAAACCTTCCAGAGTCCATCGCTTGCCAAGATCAAGAACTTTGTGTCACCATGGATCTCAACAATCTCTATGTCCGGCCTCACACTAATATGTTCTTTAAGCCTCCCATCTCCAAACGCACGTGTCATCGCTAGTTGTCCATCAACTCTTGGAACATTACCTAATCATAAAAATAACACAGCTATGTGGTAATATTATAAGATGGTATATCAATTATTCATAACCAAAGATATAGAGTGAAGAAGGACCTGGTCTTTTGGAGATGAAGCCGCCTTTGCTCTCTACTAGGTCTCTCTCCTTGTCAGGTTCATGATCAACCGTAAGTTGTTTGACTACATCACTTTTACGACACAAGATTGCTCTTGAATCTCCAACGTTTGCAACCACAAGTTTCTTCCCATCAACAACTATAGCCGTCACAGCCGTGGAGCCACCTCGTGAACCAACCACACTACTCAGAATGTAGTCGTCCGTGAGTTTGTACGCTCTCTTGATTGCCTTCTTAGTTTTTTTCCAAAAATCCGGCTTCAAGAAAACAGTATCTGATAAGCTTTTTTGTTGAGAATATTAAATAATAGGCTCTTTTTTTTTCCCTCAAACCTGACTCAAGATGTTATCAAAAAGATGGTTCTGCAAGTAATCTGCTACATCACGGCCTGAGTGTCCATCGAATATGGCGTATAACCCAAGTTTGTGGCCTTTGACCGTTTTTGTATCAGCCACGATGTAATCTTCCATGCCATGACCCATTTGGCCTTTCACTAGATGGTATCCATGACCAAACCCACGTCTAGGACACTTCGCATCTTCTTCCTCATCATCGTCGTCTTCATCACCATCATCATGATCATTTTCATCATCATGAGGTGTTTCTTCTTCTTCTTCTCCTTCTTCTTCCTGATTCTATATACAAGTAGAAAGTAGAAACTTTTATCAAGTAAAAGATCATATGGACAGACCAAAACAAGATAAGAGATGTGGCACCTGGAGTACTTTCACAGCATTCCTGAGATCTCCACTTGCTGATCTTCGCTTCTGTGTAAAGAAGAGAGTTAGCGAACTTTTTCTACAATAAAGATATTTTTTTTTCTATCGGGGTTTTGAGGCTATTGTACACATATATGTTTCAGTTGTTTTGGTTTCTTTGCTTTCTTAGTTTGCGTTCGTTTATAACATTGCGCGTTCGTTTATAACATTGCGTAACAGAATTTCACTAAAACATAATTAACATGTACCTTGACTGCATGCATAAGTATTTCCTCGGGACTGTAAGTTGAGTTCTGCAGTAATTATCAAGAACATCACTAACTTACTCATAAACTAAGCTTGCTTGAGTGGCCGGCACAAAGAAGGCAGGAATACGAACACGTTCTTAGAAACTAAAGTCGAATGAAAGTATAAAAGGAAAACAGAACACATAAGAAAGAAAGAACCTTAGTGGTAGCCTTCATTGTTGGATCTGAGCTTTGCATTGCTATCTCTCGGACAAAGAGTGAAGTGTTGATGTTCTCAATAGCTAATACTGCAACCTTTTTGGAGCGGTGATGTGTTATGCTGAGATCGACACGTGAGCTCCACAAGTCATGCCTTCATTATGCCAACATGTCTGCAGCCGCAAACTGTGTTTCTCTGGTTGTGTCAGAGAGAGTTTGGGGCAGTAAGGTTAAGTCGTCTAAACCGACATCTGGTAGATACTATTTTAAGACTAGAGATTGCTTTTTATACACACAGTTTCAGATTGAAACCGGGAGATGTTCGATCATTCTCATGGAGATGTGCCATACTCAAGTGTCCCAAGCTTAACCATTGATATGTTCCCATATAACAAATCCATGAGCAAATCAGATTCCAGTTCTTGTATTTGACTACAAGATGTTATTTATGAGAATGTGTGTAATCCAGTTGTATTATAAGATTAAAAGATCCAACATCACATTCTTCGGTTGATGACAAAGTACATAACCAACAACCGTATCTACTGAACAAAAATAAAGACTCGTAGAAACTAAACATCAACAACATTACATAAGCCTGACAGATCTGTACACCAAAAGAAGAGAAATAAAACTAGTGTGGAAGTGATTGTGCGCAATCAATCTGCTGGTGGTCTCTTTGCTTCTCCGCTAAGCTCTCTCCGGACAAGCTTCAAGATCTCAATGATCTGCAAAGTCATTCCGTATAGTAAATATGTACTCTGATCATAAAAACCAATATGGACAAAGAGAAAGTATGTGTAGAGAGAGAGGAGTGCGCTTACGCCAGGGTAGTGCTTTAGAACTGGAGAGTAGTGATCCAGAGCTATATATATTTTCTCTAGAAGATCCAAGAGTGTTTCAACCTCATCTCCAAGAAGATCAACCTGCATTCAACAACCATATAAACATCATTCTTTAATCCAACAACAATCTCTTCTCCTACTTTTAAGGATATGGAGGCTTCGCGCTACAGATTGTAGAGGTTAATTATCGATATGGACACAGTTCTCAGGCTCTCTCTACTGAATACTAGAGTAGTGAGTTTAGAGAGAATAAAAGAAGCCTTGGATGCATAGAGCAAGTAAGACTCACCTCAGCCTCGGCCTTTTGGAGGTCACATGACTTCTTCTCGAATCGTTGCTTGTACATCAATGCTTTCCCCTGGAGTTCATTGATTTGATGTGACAGATCACACAATTGGCTGTGCATGTTTTTCAACCTAAGAGCCAAAAGAGTTCTCACCAAAGTTACTATCTTCATGCTATTGAATCATCAAGAGATAAAGTACTTGCATATCCATGTCTCCAAGAAACGAAAGTAATAAGAGATAAGAGTACCTGGAATTCGTTTTTTGCGTCTTTTCTGCCACCAAGCCCTCTAGAATGTTGAAACCTTGCATGAATTTTTGAGGAACCAAGTCGAGAGACAGAAGTTGCTTTCTAAGTGACTCTTTCTCTGCTTTTGTCGCTGATAGCTTCTCCTCAGTTTCACTTTTCTCATCTTTAGTTTCCTCCCAATTCTCTCTTACTGAATCTAGCTCTCTTCTCAAATCGGATATCTTCATCTCATAGCCTTCTATTTTCTCTAGCTCACGTGCCGTCATTACTCTTAATGCTTCACTTGTCTCCTGAATCTTTGTTTGTTGCTGTTCTGTCTGAGACTTCAGATCGTTAATCTGTTGAGAAGCCACCTCGAGTTTCTTTCTCTCTGCAGCCAAGTTACTCTCAGCTGTTTGGACTAAACCCTCCTTCTCCTTGACGAGACGCTCCAGCCAATGAATCTCTTCCTTCAGTCTTTCCTTCTCAACCATCTCTGATTTAAGAGCTTCTTCATTCTCTGTCACATGCAGGTTCAACTCTACAATTTTCTTATCAGCTTCCTTCAAGGCTTCTTTGTATATAACCGAACTACACTCTTCCATTATGAAAGACTCGAGACAAGAGTCTACAAAATCTTCCTTGCTTTCACAGTCAGCTTTGCTAGCAAGATCTTCCAATATCAACTCATAAGCTTCTCTCATCATACTATGTTCCAAATCCGTTTCCTGTTTTGCACTTCTAATCTGTCCCAGAAACTCCGTCAGAAAACACCTGTAAACATCTTCAGCGATATAAGCTTTAACATGAGAATCATCAGCATCTAATTCGAGCTTCCGAATCAACTTCTGATGATCTGCTTCAGCCTGAGAAAGCTGTGACATCTTCTCAGCAGCCTCTGAAAGTGAATCTTTCAGTTGACGATTTTCAAGTAGAACAAAATCCAATCGGTTCTTAAACTCTGCATTGTTCTTTCCTTCAGACACCAACTTTTCATCTTCCACCAAAATCTTGTCCAATTTAGAGATGACAGATGGGATCTTCTTTTTCAGCGCCTCTAGCTCCTTGCCCTTCCCAACAAATGAAAAGGAACCTCTTTCCTTCAAATTCAAGTACTTTCGCTTAAAGGTAAAGCATTGCTCCGTCATCTCCTGTATTTCATAATCATGATCTCTTTTCATTTGATTCATCTCGGTGTTAAAGTGATTGATCAACTCAATTGGTGTTAAGTGTTTTAAAGTCTCAAAGTTCTCGGGCACTGAGCCAACAAAACTCTCCTCATGCTTACCATTTGTGTCCAAAGCTGAACTAAGGCTTGCCGACATCTTGCGGTGCAATTGCTCAACTCTTTTCCTGTCCCCGACCTCCCCTGCCTCTATGTCCCCATTTTCATGATCAGAAAGCGCTTTACGAATGGCCTCTAGCTCCTGGCGCAGACCACTAATCTCTTTAATATTCCCAAGTAACGAACTCTTGTTATTACCACCAAACTCAGCTTCTTCTTTCTCCAACAACATCTGCTGATACTCATCCTTGAGACTCCGAACAAAAGTAGTCACCACTGCAGTCTCAATTCCCTTTTGAAAATCATGCTCATGCTGCCACGAGGAGGGGAGCTCGATTTCATTCTTCCGCTTCAACACAGTCTCTAGTATACTCTTCAAGGAATCCAGCATTTTATCTACAGTTTTGGACCCTATCTCATGGGGACCTAACGTATCCTCCACCGTGGCGCCTGCTCTATTGACGTGAATATACCTTCTCAAATTAGTCAGCTCTTCAACGAGCATCACCAACTGTTTTCTCGCTACATTTTTAAGACTGTTCAAAGAACCATCCGGAGGGTCCAAACTCGCCTTATCATTCATCAAACGGAACTCAGAGGCTTCATTCTCTTCAGAACCCACATGGTACAGAGAAAGCGTCTCCCTTACTCTTGACAACTCGAGCTCTTTCTGAGCAATCTTCTCAGCAGCTTCCGACTCAATAGCAGTAACCATTCCCCTTAAAATAGAGTCGTTAACAACGCGCGAGATAATCAGCCTATCATTGACATCATCCCAGTAAGAATCTAAATCCTCAAGAAAATCAACATTCAGATTCTCATTCTCTTTCAGAACACTATTAACCTCGACTGATAATAACCTGTCGTCATGAGGCTCAACACTACCATCCTCAACCATCACAAACTCTTCCACCTCCATAAGGATATAAAGTTACTCCAACTACTCTTTTTCCTCAAATATATATAGCCCTAAGCAAAGGAAGCAACAGTTATGGTTCCCATAAAAACAAAACAACCAAATCAAAAACCCCTAAAGCTTCCAACTTTCTTAATCGAGAATCAATTTCGCAAGAAACAGAAGGAACCCACATAATTGCATTAAAAACCCTTTAAAAAAACGTAACCTTGCTACTTGATAAAGCGAACCCATCAACTGAATTCAGATTACAAATCCAACAAGGAACAAAAAAAAAGCAGCTTACCTAGCTGCGAGTTTCTCAGGATGAAGTGAAAGGTTACGAGAGAGAGCTCCGATTTGAAGGGAGAGTCCTCTTCTTTGACAGTTTTAGGGTTTCGGAAGAAAACGCATAGAGAGAAAGTGAAAGAGGGCTGCAAGCTGAGCGGAGCGGGAGACTCGAGAGAAGGCTGAGCACTCTACCAGCTCCTTTGTTCAAATTTACGAAAACACCCCTCTAATTCTTGTCTTATGTCTGTTACATTGTTGATATATATACAACAAGCTGTGTCCATGTGTATATAAAAAAAATCGTTAAAACTATCTCCAACCACTTCTATATTTTCAAAAAGATAAGAAAATTATCTTTACTTCAAAAAAAAAAAACTGAGAAAATATAAAAATAAGTTAGAAATATTGATATGAAAAAAACATTTGACAAATTGTTTTTTTTTGTTAATTGACAAAACTTGTTTTGGCATGCAAAATGTGGCATAAACAATAAGTATACTGTTCAAATGGGTCAAAGTCAACTCAATCCAACATGGATTGTATGTTTTGAGTTGGAATCAACCCATCTAATCTATAGTTTGTTTAGTTTACTATTTTGTATTGTTGATTCAAGTATAATACTTAATATATTGTGTTCATTGGTTGACTTATATACAGTTATTTTACGATTTTTCAGAAAATATACGGTTTATTAACATGCATGTGTTATAAAAAAATTATTGATAGAATTTTTGTTAATCCATGAGTCAGTTTCATAATCACTAAAGGTTCTTCTACCTAATTCATAATTCATTGTGGTCCAGTATTCCACCTAATCAAATAATTAAAGGGTCAAAGTTAAGCCAATCCAGCGGTTGATAACCTCTCTATTTTTAGTTGTAGTTTGCTTGGTAGACTGATATTCGTAGCTTGACTTTATGTTTGAAGCGATTTCTTTTCCTCGTTCAACTGCAACAATTAACAGTAATAATTTCCATTTTATTTATTCAATTCGATATTCGGTAGTTGTCATGCAACATCTGGAAATATGACGTTAACAAAAGAGAAAACCAATATTTAACAAATCATTAGGCGCTAACTTAAACTGGAAATATGATCTTTGTTGCCAATGAACTGATCTCCAGTTAACCACAACGGATTTGACCATCCTCATGTCATAACACTATATATAGAGAAAAAAAATTTAGTTACATAAACCTTTTCTAATGTATTCATCTATTTTTTTTTCTCTAAAATAGAGGAACTCTATAATAGAGATGAGTTTCTCTCTAGTGTATTCCTTTATTTTTTCCTCTATAAAAAAATATTCTTTACAACTATTACCTTTTATTTACGAAAGTTAAAAATTAACCCTATTGTTTTTAACTTTTATAATATTTTCATAAGATTATAACATTATTTAAACTAAAATTTATTTAAAAGACTATTGTATACATAGAAGTGTGACTTTATTTATATAAATATTGCATTTGTATTAAAAAATATTTGTTTTTGGTTATAATCATAAAGTTTTAAAATTAAAAGATGATTATGCAAATAAAAAAATATAACTCTATAATAGAAGAATGCTATTTTTTTTCTTTGAATATAGAAAAAAATATAACAATTTTTATCATAGAGAAGAAATAGAGATGAGATGGAGAACGTTTTCTCCCTTCTTCTGTTATAGCATATAGATATGAAAATAGTAAGCCAATACAAACATTTGGTCCTTTGACCTCGGGGGTAGACAAAACAGAGCTTTTTAATTGGGTTATGTAATAAGTATCTGGTCAGTATCAATAGAAGTTTGATGTTCTTTGCACTTTTGGGTTTTTCTCTTTGATTGAATAGTCACTATTTAGGGCTTAGTTAGGCGTAGTCAAATCTTTTGCCTACCAGGTGTATGATAAAATGCCTGAATGAAATTTAGAGACTTGGTTCTGTTTCTAGGTTACAAAGTTTCTTCCTTTTTTCTCTTCAGAGTTGATGGAGTCTGCTTAATTACGTGTTCTTGTGTTTAATCTTTAGCCACATGAGTCGCTGAATCCTTCCAAATTGGATAATGGAAAAGGGAAAGCCTTTTGTTGCGTCTTTACACGAAGTAGAGAACCAGTTTGAACTGTCACTGCGTCAAGCCTTTGTGAGTCTAGAGTCGAAGTTGCAGCCACCTTTCTCTCAGGATATCCCAGACCCTCAGGAGTTTCTTGAGCTCAGTAGAGCCATTGTTTATGCCGTGTTGTGCAATTACGGTTCTTGTGAAACCCATATCAAGCATTTACATGCTCTAGTCACTGATGGGTATGCTTTTTTCACTAGTTTGCTTGTTGGAGTCGTTGTTGAACTGTATGGTAAACTTGTTGACTCAGCTAAAGTTCAGCTGCTTTGGTTAACAAAGGAGATGATTGATGTTTCGAGTGTGGGACTGGAGGATTTGCTTGTGTCTTTGCTGAGACGCATTGGAAGTGGGGATTATGGGGATCAGAATGTTTGGCTTTGCTATGAACTGGTGAGCTTGTTTCTTGACAAATGGGGTTGCTTGCTTGAAGATGTTCCCTTGGTCTTGACTAGTGCTCTCTACAGCTTTCTTCGTTTATTAGCGGATCATTGTAGGGTCTCAGGGATACCGAAGCTGGAAAACGTGAAGAGACTGGAGATGAAATTCTGTGTCAAAATGTTTAGAGAGCAGCTGCATTTGAGTTTGAAGATTGGGAGGGATCTTGTCCGGTTATTACAGGACCTGGTTCACATCTCCGAGTTCAAAGACATATGGAATGATTTGGTGTGCTCTGACATTTCATTGATTTACCAGTTGAAGACTTCAAGTAGATACTTCCTTCTCCGAATCACTTCTGAGATGGAAATCCAGTTAAGGTTTTTGCTTGGGAATGTTAAGCTTGGAAGCCATAAGCGGCATCAGATATG
This sequence comes from Sinapis alba, assembly GCA_012274485.2. Classification (NCBI taxonomy): domain Eukaryota; kingdom Viridiplantae; phylum Streptophyta; class Magnoliopsida; order Brassicales; family Brassicaceae; genus Sinapis; species Sinapis alba. Next base: position 143,128 of record MU105762.1, read on the forward strand.
GTTCTTGAACAAGTTTCTCTTGGGTCCTGAAAAACAAACACTTTTGATCGACATAGTCCGGTTCATCTGCTGTGTTGTTCACCCAACTAACGAGATCATCAGGTCAGAGATCATGCCAAGATGGGCTGTTATAGGTTGGTTTCTAGAACTGTGCAAGCAGAATCATCACGTCGAACCAAGATTTAAGCTGGCTCTGTTCTATGACTGGCTCTTCTTTGACGAAAAAATTGATAGCATTATGAATGTTGAACCTGCTGCTCTCTTGATGTTATGGTCAATACCTCAGTATCCACACATCACTCACTCTTTACTTGAGTTTTTGCTTCATCTTGTAGACAATTATGACAAAACCCGTCGAGATATGATCATGAGAGGTGTGGCATCAGCTTTCAGAGAGATTGAGCGGAAAGGAGTGGTTCAATCGCTGGATATGTTCCTATCAAATCCTGAGATCGCACCAGATCTAAAGAAGAAGCTAGCAAACTTGTTGTCATGCCATTAGGGCATCTACTGTGTTCTTTAGAGCTTTAAGTCATAACAAAAATAGTGAAGTATACTTTCGTATACCGTCTCTGCACGTTCACATCAACACAATACACATGCCAACAAGCTAGAGATAGCATAAACTTATTCATAATGTCTTTTTAAAAAAATTCATAGCTCTTGTTTTTGGTCCTTGTGAAGTCATTACATGAGTTGATAGAATCGTATTGGTTATTTTTGTGTGACAAAGACTTGTCAAAGATAGTTAATAATAATAACTCTTCAAAGGGTGGTTCTTCACCAATCGATACCGAGTTGCTTGGAGAGGAATAGATTATCAAGATATGCGATTACTGGTGCTGATGCATTGACATAGCTTTCCATATGTATCTTAGCCTCCGATTCTGTAAATATTCACAAAACAAACAACAGAAGTAGACGTATCAATATATTGAAGTAGAGACTCTCTTTACCAAAACAATTGATTTCTTGAACATATAAACCAAGCTATAAACAAGTGAAATCTCAAATCAAGCTAAGCATACAGAAAGCTAAATTCCCACTCCACAGTGAACTATAATGCGTCTAATGCAGAAGCCAACATCAATCTCTCAGATTTCTCTTACTATTTCTGTGTGATTATTTGAAAAAAATCAGAATTTTCAAATTTGAAGATCTTGAAAACTGGATTTGAAACACAGTTAAGTATAGACTACATTACGAGAATATGAATGGGTTCATCATGCACACACCTTCCTCATTGAGCATGGTAAGTAGCTGAGATCTAGTGGGAAGAGCGTACATTCCTAAAGCAACAGCTTTCCGTATAGCCCATCCATGGTGGGGAGCAAACACTTGAGCATAAGAGTTGGACGCTGGATCCTTTAATGAATTATTACCTCTGCAAAACAATACCCAAACACATAGAACATTTCTTTACCTTGACCAAATAAAAAGAAAAACAACTTTATTGAAATCATCAGCAATAGTTGATACACATATGACCTAACTTAGACTATATAAGCATTTGATAAAACTTTGCACAAAGCTGAGACTTACTCGGAAGCTATAATCTCTACAAAGAGAGCCCTGACCATGTCAAGACCACGCTTAACCCTCAAGAGGTTTCTAGTATGACTACCAGCTTTCCTTACACAGTTTGCTTCAATATCTTTGTCCACCATTACAACTAATGTCGATACTGCACTCGACGCCTTCGCAAGATCATCAACCTAAAGACATTTTCAAGAAGTTAAAACTTTTCATTTTCAAAACCTTCATATTAACACACACACATAAATTAACATTTCAAAACTATATATTATGAAAATCTGTAATCTCTCTCTCTCTTTTCTAAGTTGTTCAGGATCAAATACACTATTATTAAGTCAAGATTAAGTTTCTCAAACGTTACCTTGGCGACATAGTCCATCTCGGCGAACTTGAAGGCGATCCCGAGGCAACCAAAGAGAGGCGAGACGAGAGAGCAGGCGTGTGAGAACTGCGCCACGGGAACTACCGGACTCGGCGAACTCACGGTGGCTGCTAATTCTTTGAAAGCCGTTGAGATTTTTCGAAGCGGCCTCTCTGCGTTCGAATCCGCCATCGAAGATCTCTCTATCTCTCTCTTTCTCCTGGTTTCAGTTTCCGATTTGGTATCTGATTTGCCGCGGAATCTCCTTTGCTTCGGGACGACTCAAAAATGAGATTCACTGATCAGTTTTTTTTTGTAGTCGTTTGGTATTCAGATCGATATGTATCCTTCTTCTGGATAATATTATCCCCACCCGAGTTTATGATATTAATTAAATGTGCCATCATTATCGAACCAAACCGAATTAAACCGAGGTTTGTTTTTAACAAATAAACCGAATTGAAGTTTAGTTTTTTTAACGAAACGAAAATGGCAAAGTCCATCAGTCTGAAATTGAACTGAAGTTTTTTTAACGAAACGAAAATGTAAAAGTCCATCAGTCTGAAATTGAACTTAAATCTCATTATATTCAAACAGTAATATAAATCGTTAATATCGAAACACGAGACGAAATTTGAAGTGAACCTGCATTTTATGCAATCGAACCGATGAACCGAAATTAATTAATTAACAGTATACATGAAATTCGTTTAATTATACTAAAAGAAATATCAGTTATGAATAAATTAAACTACTTCACCTTTTTATCATATGTATATATTTTTAAAATTAATGTGGACCAGACCAAACTATAGTTTTCAAACTAAACCGAACCGATATAAAAACTGAAACCCGAAACTAAATGACCATAACTACAATTAAAGACCTGGTTGGTCGGACCTGTAAAACTCTTGACTCAGTTGGTAAGCCGTTTCGCAACGAATTTACACTCTTATCATTTTTTTAAGAAATAAGAACAAACCTCAAACCTTTAAAAATTACAGGTAGGGTATTGTATTTTTATATTTAATGGTTATATTGATTACTGAACAGGTGGAATGCAATTATTTTGAACACTTTAAAATATATTTTAAGATAGTGACATTAATTCATTATTGGGTGGAACTTATTTACAATTTTGATTGAAAAATATTTAGGAGTAATAATTTTGGATAAGAATAACAAAAAAGAAAAAACAAATTAAAAAGAAAGGAATACATTTGTGTTATCTTTGACCTTTTGAGCCCAAACACATCAGTTTTCGAAAAACGTCCACTTGCCATTTACTCCCCTTTTACGGTTTCCGCCAAATGTTAATTATAAAATTTTCAAACTTTCCTCTCTCACCAGTTGTTCTCTAATTTCCTTTTAAATTCACTTTTCATTATAGCCCCTCTACTATTGTTATTATCTACAATTGTCTCACTTATTTTGTAATATTTCGTGTACATTGTCACCGAGTAAATTAGCAAAGAGAAATGCAACACAAAAAAATATTTCACACAATTGAACCCTAATTTTCATTACGGGACAAGAGGAAAAAGGGTCACATATAATAATTTTGAAATGAAATAAAATTGTAGGGTACTTAGATGAAACTTTGGAAAATAATAGGGTGAATTACATAAAACAAAGCTAAATAAGAGGGTGTCTATATTAGATTCTTGTTAAAACAATACAACACACTCTTCTCCTACACTGTTACTGTTCTTCATCTCTCTCTCTCTCCAACTATTTTTCTCTCTGGCACGCTTTCTCTCAATTTAATCGCTTTCAACCTTTCTCTTTATTCCACTCGAAAAAGCTCCAACAAAAAAATAAAATAAAAACTCTATCAGTGAAGAGCCGTTACGTTCTATCTGCTTCTTCTCCAGATCTACATTTATCAGTTTCCGCCAAGAAAATATTCTGTCTCATTCGTCTCCGACGGCCGGAATAGTCGCCGGAAATCTCGCCGGAGGTCCGACATTTACCGGTGAAAATTTGGTTTTTGATAATACTGCCTACTTTGTTATTTAGTGCCGTAAGTACAGTATTTTTTTTTTCTCTCCTCTTTTTGTTCATTTGCTTGAATGAAGAAACTTTATTTTTGTATTATTTTAGTTTCTAAAAATATTAACTTTCTGTTGTTTCTCACTCACAAAATCTTTGCATTATATCCTTTGATTTTTTTTATATATTGTTTTTTTGCTGATTGGTTGTTCACAAAATGACCAAAAGTTGTAGTAAGTAACCGACAGTGTTGCTAGAAAAAGTCAAAAACTCGGTTGTTTGTGTTCTTGAGTCGTGACAATCTGCTAAGAGGACCCAATCAAATAGACCTGGGTTCGATTCCACTGTGTGCAAACATGGCTTGTGGGCTCACTTGACCTGCCGACGAAACTAGGATAAAAGTAGAGAAATCACCTTGTGTAATGATGTCTCTATAAAAGTCTCACCTTTCATGCATTCTTCTGATTTTTCAGGATTTTGTTTTTTTTCTGCTATAAGTTCCGATTGATTTCACAATGGAGGAAGTAGCATCTAAGGCTGAAGAAGAAGCTCTTGAAACCACCGTAGAGGCAATGAAAGAGGGCCATGCAGCTGCAGTTGATGGAAGCAGAAGTCCAGACAGTGTTTCTGCAGCGTCTTTGGTTTCAAGTCGAGCTGCTACTACTAGGAAGAAAGCAGTTGTTAGTTCGAATTTAATAAAGCCAACCGCATCTTCTTCGTTACGGGTCTCAAGCTCTACGCCTGTCACAATCAGGAGAAAAAGCACTGGAGGAGTAACAGAGAAGCCAACTGGTGCCGCTAAGGTTCTGCCAAAACGTACGAGTACTACTGCCGCAGCTACTGATCCTGTAAGGCGGTCACTTCCAGAACTTAAGAGGAGCTCTCTTTCTGCTAAGACTGTGTCTAGAGCAACCCTTCCCGACAGTAAAAAGCCTATCCCGGTATCACCAGGTAGTCGGAGCTCGACAAAGTCTGGTTTAAGTAAGCCAGAGTCTTCTGCCTCTGTGTCTTCAAAAAGAGCTCCATCTTCATCAGTTGACAGTAGTGGCAGCAGGACTAGTAGCGGAAGACCGCACTCTACTCTCTCAAGTGGGAGGACAGTTTCTAAGTTGTCTTCTCCCTCCGCGGGATCATCACCTTCTGTTTCTAGTGGTATAAGATCTAAGTCGTTATCAACACCTCTTGACCGGAGTTCCAACATCTCTGGACGGAAGAAGACAGCTACTCCGGAAAGCCGCGATTCACGACTTATCATTCTTCCAAAGGTGGAGGTTAAAGCTGGTGATGATATGGTTAGGACTCACTCTCCTCTTTATACTTACCATACAAGAGGTTCAATTCTTGTTATTACTTTATGACACTTTTGTGTGGTTACTGATTGATGGATATCTGTAATTTCTTAAGAGACTGGATCTCAGAGGCCACAGGATTCGCAGTCTAACCTCCGGTGGACTACACTTGTCGCCAAACTTAGAGGTATAGTTTATATTCCCTTGAGAACTTCACAGTGTTCTAGTGCAACGTTTTGTGACAGAGATGTTTATGTAGTAGATATTTCAATCGTGGATTTGAATAAGAGTAGGGATCTATCCCACGAGGAAGAAACTCTGGATTTTCTTAAGAGACTAATATCATCTTCTAGACACTAAATATGCTCACTTGTGTGAAGTTCTTACTTCAATCATTTAACGTAATTTAGTTTCCTATACTTCTACTTCTTACCAGTTTGTCTATCTTAGAGACAATCTCCTGTCTGAGCTGGAAGGTATTGAGATACTGAATCGAGTCAAGGTCAGTAAATTCATTTCCTAAGGGTTCTTAGTTTTCAACAAGTATATATACACACACCGGATGTGATCGTATTTCTTCCTTTAATCTCAGGTTCTAGATTTGAGTTTTAATGATTTCAAAGGGCCTGGATTTGAACCACTTGAGAATTGCAAAATGCTGCAGGTTTCTTTCTCTACCATTCTGTTCTTCTGGTTTTATTCATGAGTGTTTTCTGATGAGTATTTTAAATCTTATATTATTCGCGCAGCAACTTTATCTTGCTGGAAATCAGATAACTTCACTCGCTAGTTTGCCTCAACTTCCGAACTTAGAGGTAAGTAAAGAAATTGACAAAGTTTCTTATTCATATTATATGGCAATAATTGCAAAGTTTTGGATTACCCCTGACTTTTTCCGACTATTATCTTTCTTGTTCGTATGCTAGTTTCTCTCTGTTGCTCAAAACAAATTAAAGTCACTTGCAATGGCAAGCCAGCCCCGGCTTCAGGTACCATATCTGTTTCAGAATTGAGGTTGTCTACAGTACATTGTTACAAGTTATAGTTCTTAGACATCTCATAGAGACTTTTCTCAGGTACTAGCAGCAAGTAAGAATAAGATAACAACTCTGAAGGACTTTCCATACCTACCAGTTCTTGAGGTTTCACTCTTTATTTCCCTAATTATATATTTTTAACCATTTCTTGTTTAACTGGTCTGTGGGAAATTTTCTCCTATGAACCAATTTTATCACAATTCACTGTGAAATTGGCAAGGTTCTGAAATGGCCAGTTTGAGTACTTCCTATTGTTGTAATGGCGTTATGGATGAATATTTTTATCCCACTGATATATACAAATAAGCAGTTTGTAAATTTAGTTTGTGTTTTCTTATTACAGCATTTGCGAGTTGAGGAAAATCCATTACTGAAGATTTCTCATTTGGAAGCGGCATCCATACTACTTGTAGGTCCTACCTTGAAGAAATTTAATGACAGAGGTACTCTTTTGCATAACTAAAACCTGTAGTTTGCGTACGACTGATCATTTCGTGAGAAAGATGACTGGCAAGTCTAAGTTTTCACTTATTATATGCACTCTATTTTTCTGGCGAGTAAAATCTAAGCAATAGTATGTGAGAAGAGGTAGGAACTGTTACACAAATGGAGATAAACACTCATGTAATGGGTTGTTTAAATTGTTTTTGCTAATCTGGATGAAGCTTCTGAAAAGTAGGCTTTCTTGTACCTGTTCCTTTTCTGTGTGTTGACAAGGTAATACTGGCAATAGTGACCGCATTAGTTGTATATAAGTCTATCGAGGAATGGATTTTTTTTTACTGTTACAAGTGAAAGTAATCAGAAGCTTTTTCTTGGGATGTACGTGCCTTGGATTTTATACAGGTCTCAGTAGTCCATGCTAACCTTGAATTTTTCTTTAGATCTCTCTCGTGAGGAAGTGGCAATTGCAAAGCGTTATCCTCCACAAACAGCCCTCTGTCTCAGAGATGGTTGGGAGTTCTGCAAGTCTGAGCTCGCAGCAGGTACAAATTCAGTTGTCCGAGTTGTATAATCTTTCATTGCGGCTTGGTGGTAGCTCATAACTTGATAACCTCCGAATGGAAAATAAAACCTCTCCTCTCCCTTGACTTTTATTTGTTATCAATGCTCTTTTGGGATGTTTTCTGTTTAAACCAAATTGGCATTCTCGTATTAACGTTCTCTCTTTGATACCGATGTTGTCCTGGGTTTATTACATAAGGTTTCTATTTATGCAATTACTAGTTGAGCTTTGATGTGAACACATAAATCCCATGCACTCAACTCCTAATTCCATATTAGCATCTAATCATTTTTAAATGTTGATTCATGCAACTACTTGTGAACAGAATCGACATTTCGCTTCTTAGTTGAGAGGTGGCAAGATACGTTGCCTTCTGGTTGTCTTGTCAAAGAAGCATCTGTTGACCGACCTTCTGAAGAATCTCCCTGTCAGTCTCACTTTGGTCTTGTTCAGGAAAGTACCGATTCAGAATTAGTCTTGAGATATCAATGGACTGTGGCAGACAGATCTCTGTCTAGTTTTGTCCCTATTCCTGATGCAACCAATGAGGTAAAATTTCCCTTCAAATACTTTCATTGGCATGTGTGCTAAGTGATTCTGTTTCCTAATTCTTTCGATAATTTACTATAGGTCTATTGGCCCAAACATGAAGACATTGGTAAAATTCTTAAGATTGAATGTACTCCTGTTATTGGAGAGACTGTATATCCACCCATATTTGCCATATCTTCACCAGTTCTACGAGGTATGCTTCTTTCAGTAATACAATAGGCCAAATGGAAGTTTCCATTGTTTGGCAATATCTGTCTTGCACATATTCGTGTATTGGTGTCTTATAGAAGTGAAGCGCTGTGCAGGGAAGGGAATACCAAAAGTTGTGAGCCTTGAACTACATGGGGAACTAGTTGAGGGAAATATTATCAAAGGCCAAGCAGTGGTTGCATGGTGTGGTGGGACACCTGGGAAGTGTATTACCAGGTGGGTCATGTTTGCCGCTCTTTTTGTTACATGCAGCTACCCAAAAATTTGTGTATTTCAGTTTCTTGGTAAGACTTATGGTTTAAAAGGCATGGTTACTTTATCTTTGAACCAGTTGGTTGAGGAGAAAGTGGAATGGGAGCCCTGTGGTGATTGATGGAGCTGAGGATGAGGAATATAGGTTATCTCTAGATGATGTTGGATCAAGTATGGTCTTCATGTACACACCAGTCACTGAAGAAAATGCAAGAGGAGAGCCTCAGTACAAATACACTGAGTTCGTAAAAGCAGGTAAATGAAAAGCTTCTACAGAGATAGGATCTTTTCTTTGTCACGATATGTGCAAAATGTTGTGATCTGTGTTGCTCTGCTTTCATCTCTTTTATTTTTTGACTAACGATGAAAGGTCTCTATGGTTGCTTGTTTTGTATAGTCGTTAGATTCTCATCGTAGTTTTTTCTGCTTGCAACAATCTTATTTATCTCATCTTTTTTATGGACTAGTTTATGTCTCAGTTAAATTTTCTCAAATGGATTTTCTTGCATGCTAGAACTGCTTCATGTAGTATGATAGTTGTTGTTTGTCTGTTTATCAAATGCCTGCCGTCTATTAAATTTTCTGGATCTTGGGTTTACTAACTATGAATCCTGATGGCAGCTCCTCCATCTGTAAGTAATGTTCGAATTATTGGAGATGCTGTTGAAGGCTGCGTTTTAAAGGGGACGGGAGATTATTTTGGAGGCAAGGAAGGTCCTAGCAAGTTCCAATGGTTACGGAAGAACAAGGAGAATGGGTAACTATATACGTAGATATTTGATTTTTGCTCTATAATAGGTCGATTTAGATCTCTTTTGTTTCATTCCTGGTGGATATGGAAAGCATGTAAACCTTCATGAGTGTTTGACTGTGTTGCCACTGCAGAATCTTTATATTCTTTTTCATTTTTTTAATCATTGTTTGCTTAAAGCATTCTACACTTTCCTCTGCCAGTTTTATAAAGCTGGATCCTTTTTGCTGAAATTGTTTATCTCAGAGAATTCTCGTTGATATCGGCTGGAACATCTGAGTATACATTGACCCAGGAAGATGTTGGAAGACATGTCACATTTGTGTACATACCTGCAAATTTTGAGGGTTGGTTCTCTTTCTCTTTTTTTTCCCTTCAGGTTCTTGCTTAGACTAAAGCCTCAAGTTATAGAGGTTAGGCCGTAACAGTTCGGACGTATCCTACATAATTTCAGGTCTAGAGGGGGAACCACTGTCAACTTTATCCAGTGAAGTCAAGCCAGGTATGCCAAAATTTTGTAGAATGTAAATTTCTTTTTATGGAGGAATATATTGCTGATTACATAATTTATTGATGTTGCTAACTAGCCTCTATTTCTAGTGCTTTAAAATGGGTATGAAACGATTTTATAACATAACTGCAAATTTGGACTTGCTAGACTTTTTCTCCTCACTTTTGGCTCATTTTGGTTGTTTTTATTGTAACTGCAGCGCCCCCAAAAGTGAAGGATGTTAAGATAGTTGGCGACCTGAGGGAGAATAGTAAGCTCACTGTAACAGGTACTGTTACTGGAGGAACCGAAGGCTCAAGCAGAGTGCAATGGTTCAAATCAAGTTGCTCTATTCTGGAAGAAGGCAATAATCTTGAAGAATTGAGCACATCAAAAGTGGCAAAGGTATGTCAATGCATATTTGTTCATCGAACAGAGTTTGGTAAGATTTATATATTTGTTAATGTTTGCATTTTTTTCCCAGTCATTCCGTATACCCTTGGGGGCCGTGGGCTATTATATAGTTGCAAAGTATACTCCAATGGCACCTGATGGGGAATGCGGTGAATCAGTGTATGTAATATCTGAAAGAGCAGTTGAGAGTAAGTTAATTTAATTTTTTTTTTGTATTCTTATATTTTCCTTGAATATATTGATGGTGAATGCAATCTGGTGTATCTTGCAAATGAAAAGTATGTCATCAATGTTGTCGGTCTTGTGTTTTTTGCTGAAATTGTTACACATTTTCTTCTAATTTCATTACAGTGCAGTTTTAAGTTGAAAAGCATGATCAGAAAGTATAGAAATCAATGGAAATCAAATTTGCTGTGAAAGAAAATAATTATATAATATATATTATGTCTTTTAAGTTCTCATATTGTTGATTTGTTTTTCATGAGCTATATTCATACACATCCCAGTGGCAGGACTTTTTCCTCTCGATATTAAATCCTTCCTACCTTTTTAGTTCCAAGTATTGTTATGCTCTAAGTTTTGTGTTTAGGTGATCAATTTCTATCGTCTTTGACCTGAAATGAGAAATTAGTGCTAATTAGTTTGATTTTAATAACTCGCAGCCCTTCCCCCCAGCTTGAATTTCTTGTCAATTACTGGAGACAATGTCGAGGGTGGACTATTGACAGCATCCTATGGATACATAGGAGGGCATGAAGGTAAAAGCATATACGAATGGCATTATCATAAGGTATATCTTTCTAGCTCTTCATATTATTTTTCGTAAGAAGTTTTGTCCATATTAACGTGTGATTCATAAAAGAATAAGTTAGTTGCCAAAAAATTCCTGAGTCTCTCCTTCAGGAAACTTGGTTGCATCTTATTGCTCTCTCCTTCTTTGGGCGCAGACTGAAAGTGATCACCCTGGTACATTGATACCTGGAGCCTCTGGGCTTCTTCAGTATACAATTACTAAAGAAGCTATTGGTAAATTCATTTCGTTTCAATGTATTCCTGTGAGGGACGATGGGATAGTGGGAGAGGCAAGAACTTGCATGTCCCAGGAACGTGTTCGTCCAGGTAATGCATTGTCTTGTTGTTTCCATACTGCGAGATGGTCATGGAATTTCTGATGCAATGTGAGCTTGAACTAGTTTAGCAAATTTCGCGAATGCGAGCATATCTAGATGCAGAAATCCTATTTATGACTAAAGAGTTGAGGATCATAGATGATTTGAAGTAGAGTAGGGCATGCGACCAAGACGAACGTGAATTCTTCGTTTATTCATTTTTCTTCCTACAAATGTTTTTACAGTCTATTGCACATCAGTTTTTGCCATAACATGCTGCTTACTATATGTGGTTTTGTTGGTCATTAGGAAACCCAAGAGCGGTGTCTCTTCAAGTTGTGGGAGCTGCTGTTGAGGGAACAATGCTAACTGCAGAAAAAGAATACTGGGGTGGTGAAGAAGGAGCATCTGTGTTCCGTTGGTTCCGGGTATTGACCTTTCTGCCAAATTTTCAAATTTTTTATATTGGGAAGAGAAGACTGCTCCTTCTTTTTGTGTGCGTTTCTCTGATGTTTTTGGTAGTATTTGAGAACACAAAAGGAACACTTTCTTCCTTATATGGCCGATAAATCTGCATGGCATTGAATTAACCAATAGCTCTTAAACTTATGTAAATTTTCTGCAGACTAATTCAGATGGTACTCCATGCGAAATAAAGGGTGCTACTACTTCGTCATATCTGCTGTCAGTCGATGATATCGGTTTCTTCATTTCGGTTTCTTATGAACCTGTGAGAGATGACTGGGCTCGTGGACCCACAGTTATTTCTGATATAACTGGACCAATTGTAGCCGGTATAGTACTCTCTTTCTATATGTATAACGAGTAGATGAGTGGTGTAAGTAAGATGATATATATCTTTTAAGCTCATCTCTCCGCAGGCCATCCAAGTTGTCAGTCGTTAGAGTTTCTTGGATCAATGATTGAAGGGCAACGGTTGAGCTTTGTTGCATCATATACTGGAGGGTAAACTTCATACAGTCTTAAAATGTATGTGATTGTTGGATGGAAAATTCTCGAACTAAATTTACCTTTTGCAACGCAGGGTAAAGGGAAATTGCTCTATTGCATGGTTTAGAGTGAAACGTAATGGTGTTAAGGAACTATTGAGTAATGATGGTAAATATTGATCAATTATATACCTTTCGGTTCAGATTTCTTGCTATCCCCTTACAAATCTGCTTCAGATTAACCACTATGGTCCATGAACAGAGTTTTTGGATTTATCACTGGAGGATGTCGGGGAAAGCATTGAAATTATCTACACTCCTGTTCGTGAAGATGGAATAGAAGGGAGTCCTAGGAGTATCAGGTCTGATAGCATATCTCCAGGTGAACTGTCTTTCCAAAATTGAAAGAATGTCAAACCTACATGTACTATAGTTTTTGTAGAATGTCCATTTTAGTTACAAAGTACATACTGTAACTCGAGTCTTGGACACTGTCTTCTACATTAACTTATCTTGGATCCTTCCTTTTTTTTTCCTTTGTAAACAGCAAATCCTATGGGGTTGGAGCTTTTAATTCCTGACTGCTATGAGAAACAGGAGGTTGTACCTCATAAAACTTATTTTGGGGGGCATGAAGGTGATGGAGAGTACATTTGGTATAGAACTATGGAAAAGTTGCATGGATCTGCACTCACGGAAATATCCTATGCCGGTGAAGAGGTTATTGCTTGTTCTAGAACATTGTAAGAGCAACAAGTTTCCCAAAAATGTGTTCAGACTTCAGATTTCTCTCTTACTTTGTTCTTTTGGATAAGTGTGAGTGATCCGATTCTCTTGCAGAAAGTATACTCCATCACTTGAAGATGTGGGGGCTTATCTAGTCTTATACTGGATTCCTACTCGCGTAGATGGGAGGAGTGGGAAGCCAGTTGTTTCAATAACAAACTCTCCTGTTACTCCAGGTGCTGACATTGTCACGCTTTCTATTATCTTGCTAGCTAATGTACTAATCAGATAGAACATTTTAGTTACCAATAACTGAATAATTATTGTCCACATCATTCTAGTTTATTGTGTTAAACATTACTTTCATAATGTCACCTTTTGATTGAAGTTTTTCCTTAACCTGTCAACTTTCAGTTTACTTTTCGATCTGTTTAAGGCCATAGGTTTAGCTAATGTGAAAAAAAAAATATATATGTTTCCTGGCGTAATAAAGTGAATAACGTTGCAGCTGATCCGGAAGTATTTAATGTTCGTGTGGAGAAACTTTTTTCGGATGCTTATTCTGGAGAAGGAGAGTACTTTGGCGGCCATGAAGGTGCAAGTCTCTTCAATTGGTACAGAGATAATGATGGAACCATTGATGTTATTGCTGGGGCTAACTCCAAAACCTATGAGGTGACTGAGTCTGATTACAATTGCCGCATATTGTTCGGGTACGTTTCCACAGTCATTTCTTCTTGCAGCTATGACAAGCATCCATTGCTTTGATATATTCTTTTTAACATGCATGTGGCTTTTCTGGTGTTACACTTTGAATGTTTTCCTTTTGTCTCCCATCCGGGGGAAAAACTCTTAGAGCATCTCCAACCCCACTGCAAAATTTACTGCAAAATAGAGTAGAAAATGCAGTGATGAACAAACAAAAAAGGCATTACTCCAAATATGGAGTAATGCCTTTTTTGTTTGTTCATCACTGCATTTTCTACTCTATTTTGCAGTAAATTTTGCAGTGGGGTTGGAGATGCTCTTAGGCATGTGTTAACGTGTCTGAGCCCTTAACTTTCTGAATAACTGGCAATGGTTCTAAATATAGATATTTATCTTTCTTGTTTTCAAAGTAATACTAGTGATCCCTAGCTCCATGATGGTTTTGACTTTTGTATGCGAACTTGAATCTTAGAGTTTATTTTGCAGGTACACACCTGTTCGTTCAGATTCTGCTGTGGGAAAGCTAAAGATGTCTGAGCCAACTGAAACTATCCTCCCAGGTTTCTTGATCACTAGCAGAACTTCATGTCATTGATTTTTATTTGTGTTATTAGGTTATCCTTTTTGATTGCTTTTTTTGTCGGTTCTCTTTGCAACACAATTCTAACGCTTGTGTTCCCAATACAGAGATTCCAAGAGTAGACATGCTTGCGTTCACTGGAAAGGCTGTACAGGGTGATGTTCTCACAGCCGTCCAAGTGATCCCAAAGACTGAAATCCAACAACTTGTTTGGAGCAAGTACAAAGGAGCTATTGAATACCAATGGTACATTGCATCTCATCTGAGCTTTTTTCCCTGGCTAAATATTTGCAAGAGACATTTGGGAGTTACTGCAACTATGAAACTTTCAAATCCAGAGTGCTAGAAGTTGAACATGTTTCAGATTTGGCTGCCGTTGATGCCTCTTTATCCAATCATATGGAAAACGCGTTTTCATGTGTTGAACTTAATTAGCTGATATCCTTGGCCAATCTGATTTCTTTTTGGCAAATTGCTTCTAGCTTTATATAAGGGACGCTACTAAAACCTTTCTCAGAAGCTGTTTATGTATATGATCTCACGTAACAAGGGCTGTGACAGGTTTCGCTCACTGGAATCAGGGAATGAGATGTCGTATGAAGCACTCTCTTCAGAAATATCGTGTTCATACAAGGTGCAGTTTGAAGACATTGGTAGATGTCTCAAATGTGAATGTATAGTACATGATGTGTTTGGAAGGTCTAGTGAACCAGCATATGCCGAGACTAGTCCAATCTCACCAGGTTTCTATGCATTTCAGCTGCCATTGCATCTTGTTAAGCAATATCTCTAATGAAGTGAACTTGTGACTAACTTTGTAACTACTTCAGGTTTCCCTAGGATAGAGAAGCTAGAAATTGAAGGAGGAGGTTTCCACACCAACCTGTACGCTCTTCGAGGCAATTATTTTGGTGGTAAAGAGGGAAAGAGTAAAATCCAGTGGCTTAGATCAATGGTTGGAAGCCCTGATCTCATCTCAATTCCAGGTACACACAAAACTTGAGTCACATTGTTATTTCCTTCATGTCAAATAGTAAATCATCTTAGCAATTCTCAGTTCTCTTGTATCCAAAGACCTGCAAAGGTTCAATCATTTTTCATGTAGGGAATTGATTAATTTCTGTTATTTTTGTAGGTGAGACAGGAAGGATGTATGAAGCTAATGTGGATGATGTCGGATACAGACTTGTCGTTGTATATACACCCATACGTGAAGATGGTGTTGAAGGTCACCCAGTTTCTGCATCAACAGAACCTGTTGCTGTTGGTAAGATCTTCAGTCATCATCATACTCACCATCACCATTGTCTTTAATATTGTCATCCTTTGTTGCTATGTGTTTGTGCTAACCAACTAATATCTTATAGTCACCAAGTTTTTACCTTTAAGAGGGATCTCTGCTGCCTCTTCCGTGACTACTCAGTACTCTTCTTTCTTTTTTTTTGTAAAAGCAATGGGATTCACGCTGATGTTTAATTTTCAGAACCTGATCTTTATAAGGAAGTGAAGCTGAAACTAGAAACTGGTTTAGTGAAGTTTGAGGTAAGATTAACTCTGCGTTTAGTATAATCAACTTCACGAGTTTTCCTATGAATGAGTACTATATATTCAATTTCCTTCTTTTGATTTTATGGAATCAGGTGCTGTGTGACAAGGACCCTTATCCAAAAAAGGTCTGTACTTGGAACTCACAAAGTTGATTTTTTGTTCATCCAATTGCGGGTTTTCTGAAGGTTGAAAGTGCTAATGGTTATATAGATTGTGGGAGATGGAAATCTGGAGAGACGAATGCTAGAAATGAACAGAAAGAGAATAAAGGTTGTGAAACCAGGCTCAAAGACGTCTTTCTCAACTACTGAAGTTCGTGGAAGCTATGTTCCTCCTTTCCATGTAAGTGTTTCTGTGACCACATTCACTGGACTCTTAACATTTTTCAAATTGTCTCATAAGTTTTATTATTTTTATGATGCATGTAACCAGGTAGAGACATTTCGTAATGACCAGAGAAGGCTGAGGGTTGTTGTAGATAGTGAGAATGCAGTAGACATGGTGGTGCATTCACGCCATCTCCGAGATGTCATAGTGCTTGTCATCCGAGGCTTTGCTCAGAAGTTCAACAGCACTTCACTCAACTCGCTACTTAAGATCGATGCGTGAAATCTAAAAGAGTGGATTGCGTCTACTGCAAGTTTTTTTCTGTGTGACATTCAATATGTTGTGGTGAAAAACTAAAAGAGTGATTGCTCAATGAACCGAACTTTACCTGAGTTTCATATACTAATTTTTAGGTTTGGTTTTGGTTTTTCTCTGGTGAAGAAATTCATAACGATGTAAAAAGCCCCATGAGAATACTCAATGAACCGTTGTCGTTTAAACCCTTTTATCATTTTTATATTTATGCGTGCATACAACACTATACAAGCATATGTGAAATCAACTATTAGTAATGATATGTGAATGAATACATCATTTACTTTCATATGTTCTGTAATTTATCGAATCTTAAGTGAAGTTGAAGCACTCTCTTACTAAAACTGATCAATATCTAACTGACAATAGTTTTCTATATGTGATTTTATTAAACCAAACTTGATGATTAAGATAACCTTCAATTTCATCATAAACCACAAACAAAGCAATAACTTTGTGACCAAGTAATACTGCTTTTGGATATTTATTCAGTAATGTTATAATACGGTTTTTGGTTGTCTTAGTCATAGACTTGTCATTGTATAGTCAATCTCTTAGGATGCTCTCTCTATATCTTTCTATCTGCCTAAGTGTAATCTTGTCACCTTTGTCTCTTTTCTCAACTTTTTCCTTGTAAAAATAGTTACAAACTCCAAACCTTTTTGGATAAACAAAAGTTCTTTCTTCTTTTCTTTTTCTCTTTTTTTTTGTGTGTATATATATATATATATATATTATATTATATATATATTATAATATATGTATATATTATATATATATATATAAAGGCGTATATACCTTTCTAACAAGGAAGAAAAAATAAAGATTTACCTAATACCCTTAAATATTACATGTGACTTTGGACTTTGGAGGACCAAAATTCTTTTGAAGTTATCTTATCCTAGTAGTAGTTAAATACTACAATTTGTTTCCTCCATCATGTTTTCTTTTTGCATTCCAAAACTTTGTGTATGTGACTGGATTGCAAGAGACCAAGTAGAAAACATGTAGGAAATTTTGAAAAAGTTTTGGAATACAAGAGAAAACATGTTTTAGACATAAAAACTCATTTTTCACATATTTCTTAGAACTACAGAAAGTATAGAACAATAAGAATGAGTGATAGTACAAAATTGGATTTATAAATTAGTGTTTTATCTTCTCTTACATGTCAGCACTTTCTGAACGTGACCGATGACCCTAAAGACATGGGAACACAAAAAAAAAAAAAAAAGTTAATAAATAAGTTAAACAGAGAAAAGAGTAAGCTTAGGAGGCTCAAAACAGTTCCTTCTTGTTTAAGTTAGTTCGCTGTTTAAGCTCGCCCAACTTAATCTTTGCCTTTGATCATGTTTGGTCGACTTTAATGGATATACTTTCTTTCCTTTTTTAAAAAAATATTGTCGGATAAAATAATTAATTGTTCACTTAGTACAACATGAGAAAATAAAGTAGTATTATTAATACATAAACTTTTTTTTAAACAAATGTCATTGTACCAGGTTCCATGTCAGTATCATCATCTGTGCTAAGAACATATAAAATAATATTCATTGCCAAATTACTCTCTCTCACACTCACTCTCTCTCTCTCTCTGTTTTTTTTTGTTTGGTTTCTAATTTGCATCGTTTTTCTTGCTGTTTCTGAGTTTCGGACCAAGCTTTGACCTTCGTCGAAACTGCTGTTTCCGCGGATCAAAGTGTCTTCTTTTACCTTCTTCCTCACTCTAAAGATTATCTCCTTCTTGAACTTGCTTTCTTCAGAGAAATGCAGTTGAGGGGTTGAAAGAAAGAAAGGCGCTTCCTTTTTGGAAATAAATCATTCCCAGAGCTTCGTTGGTATGTTCTCTAAAGCACATTTGAGATCTTAATTAGCTGTTATCTCTTTAGCCCTTAATACACTTTAATGCAAGTTGACGACCCACAAAAACAAAATATAAAAAGGAGAGCACTTTGTGTTCACTGATGAATCTATAGATTGAAAAGCTTAGACCTTTTGGTTGAATCGTTTGTAAACAAAGGAGCTAACTTACACATTCTCTGTTTCAGAATTTAAGTGATTTTGAGTCTAACGAGAGAGTGAAAGGGGGGAAGAGATGGGTTGTGCTGCTTCAAGCATTGACAATGAAGAAAAGGTGTTAGTGTGTAGGCAGAGAAAGAGGCTAATGAAGAAGTTATTAGTATTCAGGGGAGATTTTGCAGATGCACAGTTGGCTTATCTTAGAGCTTTGAGGAACACTGGTGTCACTCTCAGGCAATTCACTGAGTCTGAGTCCTTGGAGCTTGAGAACACTAGTTATGGTTTGAGTTTTCCTTCTCCACCTCCTACATTGCCTCCTTCTCCTCCTCCTCCTCCTACGTTGCCTCCTCCACCACCTCCTCCGTTTAGCCCGGATTTGAGAAAGCCTGAGGCTGGTCATAAGAATGAGGAAGAAGAGGGTGCTGCAGAGATTGATGGTAATGATGATGGAAGTGGCGCAACTCCTCCGCCTCCATTGCCTAATTCTTGGAACTTGTGGAACCCTTTTGAGTCACTTGAGCTGCATAGTCATCCAGATGGTGATAACATAGCTACACAAACTGACCTGAAGAAGAAGCAGAAGTTTCAGCAAGCTGAAGAGGAGAACTGGGCAGAAACGAAGTCTGACTTTGAGGAAGAAGATGAGCAACAAGAAGCACTTGATTTAAGTGTTCAGCAAATAGAAGCCGTTGGTGGCTCTGAAGTGAAGAAGCCACGGCGTCTGAAGTTTAAGCTGGAAGAAGTTATGGACGATAACTCATCGATGACAAGCTGCTACGGTAAAGATCTGAAGAACACTGGTGTGAGTGATTGTAGGATCAGGAGGACATTAGAAGGGATCATCAAGGAGTTGGATGATTACTTTCTAAAGGCATCTGGTTGTGAGAAGGAGATAGCTGTCATAGTAGACATCAACAGTAGGGATAGTGTTGATCCTTTCAGGTATCAGGAAACAAGAAGTAAGTCTCTTATTGCTTCTCAACTGTCATATAACTTTTCAAGATTTTTGAATGTTGAGGCCAACCACAGATGCTGATTTGTGTTTAGAAGTATGTTATAATACTTATGTGGTTCGTGCAGGGAAAAGAAGCAGCTCTGCAAAGGTATTCAGTGCATTGTCATGGAGCTGGTCCTCAAAGTCTCTTCAGATGGGCAAAGATGCTACAACAAGCGGCGCTGTTGAACCATGCAGGCCTGGAGCTCACTGCAGCACACTTGAGAAGCTATACACAGCTGAGAAGAAACTTTACCAGCTAGTTAGAGTAAGAGCTAGCTCATCCAACTCTTTAGGTGTTAGTTTTTCAGATTGAACAATGAAATGCTCTAAGTCTTATTCTCTGATCAGAACAAAGAAATTGCAAAAGTGGAGCATGAAAGGAAGTCTGCGTTACTGCAAAAGCAAGATGGGGAAGCCTATGATTTGAGCAAGATGGAAAAGACTCGCTTGTCTTTGGAGAGTTTGGAAACTGAGATTCAGCGTCTAGAAGATTCCATAACTGAGACATGCTCATGTGTGTTGAACTTAATCAATGAGGAGCTGTATCCGCAGCTAGTTACTTTAACTTCCGGGTAAACTCCACAACCACTCTTTTGCTGACCTTCTCAGTGAAAAGCACCTCTTTCTATGCGCCATTCACATCTATAGCTTCTCAACATTCATTTGGTCTTTACTACACGCAGACTTGCACATATGTGGAAAACAATGCTCAAGTGCCATCAAGTCCAAGTTCATATATCACAGCAACTGAACAGCATTCCAGATTACCCGAGTATAGATCTCAGTTCGGAATACAAACGCCAGGCGGTTAATCAGCTAGAGACTGAGGTTACTTGCTGGTACAATAGTTTCTGCAAGTTAGTAAATTCTCAGCGAGAATACGTGAAAACACTCTGTACGTGGATCCAACTTACGGATCGTCTCTCTAAGGAAGATAACCAAAGAACCACTTTGCCTGTTGCTGCTCGTAAGCTCTGCAAAGAATGGCAGCTTGTGTTTGAAAAGCTCCCTGATCAGGTTCTTCTTTCACTTGCAATTTATATATGTATTTTTCTGGTTCTTGCCTCCATGCTGTCTTTGATATGCTCAAACGCAACTGTTTTGGCTTGGGTGATAAAGGTAACTTCAGAGGCCATTAAAAGCTTTCTGATGGCAATCAAATCTGTTATTAATCAACAAACCGAGGAATACAACTTGCGGAGGAAATGGAATAAACTTGAGAAGAGGCTAGAGAGAGAGCTAATTTCACTGGCTGAGATGGAAAGAAGGCTCGAGGGAATCTCAGCAATGGAAGAGGACGCAAACTCAACAAGTTTGGGCTCTAAGCATCCGTTGTTAATCAAACAAGCCAAGATCGAAGCCTTGAGAAAACGAGTGGACATTGAGAAAGCTAAGTACTTGAACTCGGTCGAGGTAAGTAAGAGAATGACACTGGACAACCTCAAATCAAGCCTTCCCAATATCTTTCAGGTTCTGACTGCTCTTGCAAATGTCTTTGCCAATGGGTTTGAATCCGTTCATGGCATAACAGCTGCAGATGTTTCAAACACATCCCAAGATTCTGATGAATCTCAACACTAAGTAAAAGGCATCATTCTCTTCTTGAGGTCTTAGGAGCTTTTGCTTCTTTATGTTTGTTTTACTTGCTTTGTGCTACATCCTACAGAGATGAAGTTTTTGTATATCAAAGACTGTAGAGAAAGAATCTCATGTTTACAACTTTGTAACCCCTCTAAAATTGCATCACTAGTTCTTCAAGATCCTCTGTGTCATCAAATCTGAATAGGGTACTATTGTGTTTCTGTGTCATCACATATGCGAGTCAAATGATACTCGAATACTACACTTTAAAGAACATAACAAAAAATGAGACTGATCCTTAACCGGTTTTTGTGTTTCTTTTCCGGTTCAGTGTAAACATATATTAAAAAACTTAGATCACTTTTGTTTATTTTGTTCACTGAGTTTGGAATTTCATGTATTGAGATTACTGTTTAATAGTGTCGACGGTTTGCTTCAGCTTTTGAATATGGTTTCAAACGGTTACGTCTGTTACAAAACCAGACCTAAACCAAGTTCTCAAGAAATGCTTGAGAATCATTGCACAAGTAATGTCACAGTCTCTATTTTTCCATGTATGTTGTTTACAATGAAAACCAACAAATTATTTTGAGAAACGAGTTGGACAAAAACAAAATCCTACAAAATGGAATGTAATGAAATTGAAACATTCTCATCATGTTATGAGCGATGTTTGCTGTATATTATAGATGGACATTTTCTTTATCCTCACTTGTTTCTGGTGATGACTCTATGTGTCAAGTCAATAAGTGCCCGCCTCGATCTTTTGACATCTTCATCGTCTGTTTCAGGTAGAGACCCAATCGCTGCTGCTGCGAGATTTGCATGTTCCATAGCTAACTCTCTTGTCCTTTGTATCCCATTGCTCTTCCCAAGATACTCTAAAGCCTGTTTTGTTTTTACGGTTACATAACATACGAGACTTAGAAAACGTATTAGAGATTAAAGGAGATATGGTTCTTTCAAACTTACAATGTCAACATTCGTTGGATCTTTTTCAAGTTGACCAACAACTTTGCGTAGTTGAGGAAACTCCTCCATGGCAAAGAGGATTGGAGCTGTTATGATCCCATGGCGGATATCTGATAAGGATCCCTTTCCTAGAGAGCCAGATGTGCCCGTGAAGTCAAGAACGTCGTCTATCAATTGGAATGCCAAGCCCTTCAAAATAGAAACTAATCAAACATTTAGACAAACACTAGTTGCAAAGGAGTTGCATTTTTTTCAGAAGACGATAACGAACCAGGTTCTTCCCGTATTCAAAAGCTAACATGGCAACTTCTGCTGATTGTCCAGCGAGTAACGCAACTGCTTTGCAGCTATTTGAGATTAGTGAGGCCGTCTTATAATATGTCTTCTGCATGTAGTAGTCCATACTGTAGCATGGAAAGATTAATCATATTTGCATGAACGATCATAATTATAATCGACAATTGTTTTGATTCTCATCAAGGACCTGAGTAGCTTTTTTTTATGCGAGAAGATATTTACCTATGACGCTGATCGGTTGTGCTAGTCATTTGCATGGTTTCACCGGTAACAAGATGTTCTACAACAGTTGCAAGCAACGATACGACCTACAAAAGAGAACCAATGAAGAAGGATAGCTTGCAAGACTTATACTACTTTAGGATTGACGTCACTGACTCTAAATTCTTACCTCTGTGTTTTTTAGAGCAGCAAGAGCCACACAAGCCCGAGAGAGTAAAAAGTCTCCTGCTAATACCGATATCTACAACGTGAAGTAAATGGTGATCTTAATATCTAACTGTAGCATAATCGCCAAAATAACCATGTCTAGGATGGTAGAAGCTACTGTCAAGTGAGTGAGTACCTTGTTACCCATTACGAAGTTTAAGGAACCAACACCACGCCTTGTATCAGCATCATCCAAGACATCATCGTGCAGTAGGCTTGCAACCTACAAATAACCAAAGCATTAAGAATAATGGATCTTGATTTTAACGAGTGTTTATGAGTAAAACCTATAGTTAGTTACTGACATGTATCATTTCGGTGATTTCAGCAATACCACGTTGCCTTACGCGTAATTCTGATGAGATACTATCTGCTGATTCAGCAGCCAATGCTTCTGGTACGCGTACATTCAGAGCAGTCGCCATCAACAGCAAAATCTATAAACATAACAAAACCAGACCGGTTATGATACCAAGAGAGAAAATGATTCCAGCACACGATGACAAGATAACTAAAACATAAAAGAGAGAGTATGTTCATTACAGTTGGACGAAACTGTTTGCCTTCGACACCCCTTTTGAAGAAGTATTCAGCCGCAGAGGCAAGCTTTGGAACCTGAACAGCAGAAGCCAGATACAGAAACATATTATAATTTTCTTCATTAGGTACAAAGGAAAGAGAGAAGGAAAGGGGCACATACCTCGGCGACAACCATGGCTCTCAGCTTATTACTAAGAAGTGAGAGCTCATCGGCGACAAGCGAAAACGGGTCAAGCTCCTCCTAAGAAAGGACAATCTTTCTCTTTCAATGAACAAGCTCAACATTGATGATTCGAGGGAGAAGATAAATAACAGAGCAAAAGGAGATGAAAACCTCGACAACAGAGCTGCTGCTGCTGCTCTGGTGATAGAGATGATGTGTAAAACCACCAAAAAGGGGAGATTTGAATGAATAAGGAGTTCCTCTGCAAACGTAACCCTACTAAAACATCACAAAAGAAGAAGAACACATTGGTTAGGTTCTATTATACCAACAAAAATGAATCCGATTTAATCATTTTCTTATAATATTATATACATCACACAGTGGTCAAAACAGAGCTGATGTATCTAAATAGAACCATGAAATATGAAAATGGGGGAAAAGTGCGAAATTCCGTTAATAGAAACTTTAAAGAGAAGACTAGCCTTTTGGGTGACTATTACTAAGATAAAAGACAAAACCTTTATTATTCAATCAATTAAAAGGTCATTAATCTCCATTGGTAATGATTGACAGATCACAGCAGCTTTCTGAGTAATACTCAAAATCCAGAATGAAACATATGGAATCAATGAATAACCTTGTGTGTAGTTGTAGAGTCGGAACAAGAGTGACCACCACCCTGTTCGCGGGAGAGGCGATGAGAAGAACCCAGAAGAGATTGAGAGAAGCTGCGGTTTCTCAGAAACTTTGAAGAGATCCCAGATATACCCCTCCTGATTAACATCTCTGATCTTCGGATGCAGAGAGAAACCAAAAACTTTGTAAACTTTGTGAATCTGAACAGAGAAGAGAAGAGAAGAAAGGAGTCGACTTTTTTTTTGTTTTCTGAGTATACAATTAAGAGATTGTTTGATGACGAAGTCGAATCTCATCCATGAATTTGGAAAACAACAAAAAAATGTAAAATAAAATTTTGTTTTTTTATTGAGAGATTATTATTCCACTCAGACCGTCGACCGAGTTAGAACGCCTTTTTAGGGCTTCTCTCCCTCCTCCTCCCAGTGGTTTAATGCTTATTAATTAAATTTTGAACTAGAAAAAAAAAACAGAAGAAAACTCTTTAATAGGCCCAGTAAAGCCCAACCACACGTCTCCAGTATCTGTTTTTTTATTTGAGATTACATTTCATTGTTGGTTGTTCAGTTTGTTTCAATAGTTTGAAGTCAGTATAGAGATTGTTAATCTGACGAATCTCTTCCTCATAACTGATTTTTGTAGCCTCTACCAGAAGTTGTTATACCCTCCAACCGTACTAGGCTGTTGGGAGATATCACAAATTTTAATTCATCAAACCAAGATACTAAACCAATTCAGAACTTTAGCCAATCTCTTCTTGATCACTAATATTTCTGAGATCTAAAGCTTTGCAACCCATACATGTTATCAAATGAATTCAACTCGCCCGATCTGTTTTTACAAAACCATTACCTCCCAAAACATTCAAACTCCTGATCATGTCATTGATATGCTTTTTCAAGTCTCTTCTTCCATCTTGAAGAGTTCGACTTAAGAGAGAGAGAGAGATATTGCAACTTAACTGAGTTCAATAGTTAGTTGTATAGATGTATTTAATCATGCACTTGTATATAAACAGATTGAAGAGTTTACATTATACGGTGAATGAGAATAACAACTTTACATGCTCACTAAAAATCTGATAAAGATCTCATTGACTCCGAAGCTAGTTTGAGCTGAACCAAACTCCTTTTACCGGTGAGCATTGTTGAACATTTCTTTCCGATCGTTAGTGTTTTTTCCTCAGTGTTGGCTTTGTTCCAAATCTCTTTTGGGTTCTGTAGTTGAGGTGATGATTGTTTAGATGGTTTTTGGATTTTAGTTTTTGGTTTTTGGATTTTGGTTTTTAGATTTTAGATTTTAGTTTTTGATTTTTAGTTTTTGATTTTGCTGTAGCTTTTAGTTTTTCCAAAAACTTGAATGGTGATTCTAGATTCTAGTTTTTAGATTTTTTTTTTTAATTTTTTTTTTGTATATTTCAGTTTTTTTAAAGTTTGATTTATAATTTATTTAATTTTAAAATTATTTATTATTTTTAAGAACTTCACTTGTAAGTTAATTTCTTTTTAAACAAACTTAAAATTACGAAAAGAAATATCATTTTTAATAAATACTACCAAATATATCTTGTAAAAATATGTAAATTTTACATAAAATAATATTTAAATAATAAAATATATTTTTGACAAGTTTTTGAAAATGTTCATATTTAATATTTTCATATTATAGATGTTAAATAAATTATTTTTATTCAACTATAGTGATTTAGAATAATTACTATTTAATTATTTTAATTTATATAGAGATTATTTTGTTATACTAATGCATTAATATAGGAATATTTTAACCAAAAAAAATGTTAATGTTAGGTGCCCAAAATGTCATTTCTTTCGCTTGTCCTACGTTGTAAACTCCTCTTGCTTCCTTTCCTATTACCTACATCAGCAAGTATTCAAAAACTTTTATTATTTTATATTCTTCTAATTTATACTAATAAGAAAAAAAGCTGACGTACATGAAAAAAACTAAGGAAACATGGATTGTAGTTTTTGTTAAGAAGTAGTAGTTATTTTCAAAATCTGGTTTCCCTATAATTTAGGGAATCTATTTTCTAAGAATCTTGATTGGCAAAAAAATAGATTTTTGAAAAACAAAAACCAAAAACTATGGTAAAAACCACAAACAATCAACCTCTGAGTCTTTGGTGTGGTTTGAGTCATGAACTTTCAATATTACAACAACATAAAAAAAAACACTTCGATCTAATAAAAAAACAAAAAGTGTGCTAACTCAATGTCTAACATGAGAGAAACTGAAAATCAAATAAACAGAGATATCGGGAACCGGCGGTAAGGACAAGAAGCCTGAATCCGAACATTCCGTTTCTGAAGAAAACTACGAAGAGATCTCTTCATGGATTCCTTTTGATGATGAACTCGATACAAACTGCTTCGGATTGTTGAAGTATCTGAGCCATCATCTGATCTCTCTTCCATGTCCCTACTCGCTAGTGAAAGTATAGCTTTTGCCTGGAGATGGAGTAGATCTGAAGAAACACATAACTGAGATTCTTTCTTTGGTTGTGGAATCTCAGAGCTGCTTGATTCATAAGAAGGATGATGAAGGCGAAGTTCCAAGTCGCAGTTACTTTGTATCTCCATTTCTTTTCTTAATTTGTGAGTAAAGGCTTGTGAAATTTTTGATGATGATGATGAATGAGCTAGTTGATTGATTTATATATATATATGTGTATGTGCGTGTGTCTCACGTGTTGTGTATGTGTCGAAGAGAGAGAGAGAGATAAGGATCATGAAAAAGACGAGACAAAAGCTGGAAACAGAACACAGCTTCACATCTCTGTTTCTCTCTCTTGCTTTTCCCGCACGTGTATAATGTTTTTTTTTTGGGTTCAGTTTTATTTTTCCATTTGTTTTCTGTGGCTGCAAATTCTCTTTTTTTTTCGTTTAACTAACGGCTGTAAACACAAATCACAATTAATGCATGTAGACCTTTTAGCAACTTTAATTAGTAGCTTTTTCAAAATTTCAATACTTCAAACTTTTTATGTTCTAACTTCAAAATAACTTGACCTTATCAATGATTTAGGAGGGTTAATTTAGATTTTTTTTCTCAAAAAAGTCTATTTTACACATTTATGAAGGCATTCTTGAATTCATGAATTCTTTTTTTACAAAGTTAAGAAGATATCATACATATTCATGAAAGTATTTTTAAACTCTTTTATAAAAATCATTATTTTTTTGAAAAAAAAACTTTGAAAAGAAAAACTTGTTGGAATTTTTTTTTAAGTGTTGATTTTTTTTGAAAAATAATTTGAAAACAAATTTTTTGAAGAAAAGTAAAAATTGTGATTTTATTCTTTTCACATTTTTAATATTTAATTATTTATATATTTAATAAATAGTTAATTAAAATTATAAATGAGGATGTAATTAACATTTAACTCTTTAGTACTTTCTTTGTATCAATTTAAGTGTTGTTTAAGAATTTTAATTTTGTTTCAAAATAAATGGTGTTTTTATTTTTTAGAAAAAAATAATATTAGTTAAGATTTGTAACTAATTACAAAATACTATATTTTTTTCTTATTGGTTAGACTAATTATATTTAATGCTACTTTTATATAACCAAGATAAATTACATAAAACTTTGCATGTCCTTGTAATGATACAAAGGGAGTAAAACTTATTTTGTTACTTTGAATTTTGAGTGCTATTTTAAAAACAAAAACTAAAAAAAATATTTAGGGGAGTTGCCCATCAACAAAGTACACGTGATTAGAGTTGCACTTTGCATCATTAACTAAATTAATTGTCATTAGATGTTGATTAATGTTGATTAAATTAGAAAAGCACGTCATTCGGCCAACTATATAAGCTTTGTACCGACACAGAAGGTCTAAACCATGTGGAAAACGCCATTTTCAGTGTTTTTTTCCTTTTTTAAACATTAGTACGATCTCAAACATAACTATGAACTAGGCAAATCTCCACTAACAGATTCTTCTTCTAGCGTTGTAACATTTACGTTTCATATCTTGCAGAACATAACTTGGGATACGGCAATGTCGCTGTAACATGACTTTGACACGCCTAAAAAGAAGTCTTCAAACTAATTTTCGGATTGGAAATAAAAAGGTCTTCTCCCTCCTTATCGCTTTTCTCTCCTATCTCTCTCAAGTCAAGCATGTGAACTCTCTTTCTTCATATAATAAATGTATATTATAGTATTGGTTTCTAAAAATGTATAATTTTGTTGTCTAAATAATTATATTATTTAAATATTATGATATGTTCTTCATATAGTAAATGTATATTATAGTACTGCTAAGAAATACAAATTAAAACATTTTACTATTTTCATTCATATTTAAACTTAATATTACAAAATACAACATTTCCTAATAGTATTTTCACCAAATGTTATAAGCTTAAATTATATTTATATTTCATATATTTTGTAATTCATTTTATTAATTATGGTATATTTAGCTATATTTGATATATTCCTAAATAATAATTAAATTTTAATTATTCTGATTTATCATACATATTCCCAGATTTTTTATTTCTCTCTTTTCAACTAATCAAAAAATTGATAATTATGTGATAAAATCTGGCATGAATTATTTTCCTACTTATAATATTTTTGGTATAAAATTTACACCGTAAATCATTTAAGCGATTAGTTTTTTACACAATTGGTATCTTTAAAAATCAGGAATATTCTTCTCATCTCTAATTTCATATGCAATATAAATATGACTATTAATCACTTAATGTAATTATTAAATTTGAAAAATTCATGTGAAGTTAGTTTGAGAATATCCTTTGACCAACTTAATTAATTGAGATCTTTTACTATAAATCGGATACAACCATTTAAATTAATATTAAGGAAAATTAACAAATACAAATAACCTATAAATTTTGCTCCATAAACTCTTTAAAAAAGTTGAAATCAGTTTTACTTATGAAGCACAATTACTAAAACCCAAAATAATAATTAGTATAAATTTTTTCTAAATATAAGTTCACTTATTTGATTCAATTTAAATAAAAAACTAATTTATAAAATCACAAATATAGTTAGGTCCAAAATTAATATCTTGGATTTTAGTATATAGTAAATTAAGTTGAAGTTGAGATTTTAACAATTGCAGCTTTCTACGAGTTATTCAATCATATATATATATATATAATATATTTATCAAATAAAGATAATTTGAAAGTACATATTCATTTTTGTTATGGAATATTACAACAAATATTCATCAATGTGAAACGGGTTTACAATGAATTATATACAAACGAGTTAAACTACATTATCTTATTTTAGTTTTAGATCATTAAAAAATAAAATTCTAACCAATATAAAACAAGTTAAGCAAACAAATAAAATATTGTATCCATCAAAAAACAATTGCGCGATTTTATAGTTCACATAAACCGAACCAAACTCAAAAGGGAAAAGTATCTTGAATTTGATGTGAATTATGTTATAGCAAACCAATTAGAACCAAATTTTATAAACCGGTGAACCAAACAAACAAACAAGTCTTTCTCTCCCGACATCCCTCGCCGTTCATCACCAAGACCTAAAAACCCCAAATCCCACCTTCTTCGCCTTCGTTTCAATCCAGAGAAGATGAGAGTGAAGAGACAGAAGAAGAACAGGAGAACCGTCAGATTCTTCACAGTCTGTTTCGGGTTCCGACAGCCCTTCAAAGTCCTCTGCGACGGCACATTCGTCCACCATCTCGTTTCTCGCGAGATCACTCCCGCCGACACTGTCATCTCCGAGCTCCTCGGAGGTCCCGTCAAGCTCTTCACCACCAGGTGTGTGCTCGCGGAGTTGCAGAAACTGGGTAAAGATTTTGCGGAGTCTCTCGAGGCTGCTCAGATGCTCAGCACAGCAACGTAAGTCGTCGTTATCTTACATTTGATTTATCTGTGATCTTTTACAGTGTCTTAGATTGAATACCAGGAGAGGTCTCGAACTGTGTTGTGTGTGAACTTGTTTGTCTTGAGGATTTGATGTGTGAGATCAATTAATAAACTTTTGATTATTTTAGATTTTGATTCTTGGGGCATGGAACTTAGTAATGTGTAACCGATATGATGAGCTTAATCAATGTATATAAAGTGTGATTTTTTTTTCTTGTATAATGTATATGAAATTGATTGATTTGCTATAATTGATATGATAAGCTTAATAATGTGTAGAAAGTGAAGATTGGTTTTAAGTTGCTGGCATAACATGGATTCTGTATGATTTGTATATGAAGTTGATTTGTGTAACTGATATGATGAGCTTTATGTATTGAAATTGAGTATTGTGTTACCGATATAATGAGCTTAATCAATGTATGTGTGTATTTTTTTTAATTGGTATACTGTATATGTAATTGATTTGGTAAGGTTGATATGATGAGCTTAATAATGTGTAGAAAGTGAAGATTTCTTTTAAGTGTTAGGCATGAATTTCTGTATAATGTATATGAAGTTGATTTGTGTATAACTGATATGATGAGCTTTATGTATTAAAAGTAAGTTATTTTCTGTTAATGTGCCAGATTTTGATGTTGTATATAATGTGTATGAGATTGATTTGGTTTAATTTGAGTTGTTAGGTGTGAGCACGAGGAGGCAAAACCAGCAGACGAGTGTTTGTCAGAGGTGCTAGGAATCAAAAATTCTGAGCATTTCTTTCTCGGTACTCAGGACGCCGACTTTAGGAAAAAGCTTCAGAAGGTTTAGTCTGATGATCTGAGTTTCTGTGAGGGTTTTAGGAGTTTTTTTTTTCTTTTCATTATAATGTGATTTGTATTTGTTGACTTTCTTTCAGGAGTCTATCGTTCCACTGTTGTTTGGTCTAAATAACAGTCTGCAGATCGACCAACCTTCTGATTTCCAACGTGAGACCGCTAAGGACTCTGAAAGAAAGAGGTTAACTATGACCGATGCAGAGAAGAGGATGCTGGAGAAACAGACTGCGAGAATCTTCGCTTCTAGTAGAGGAGAAGGAGCAGTTGAAGATGAACAATGGGAAACGCCTCGAGTGGTCAATACAAGAAATGTACTCGGTGTGAAGGATAGACCCCAGTTCAAGCGAAATAGAGCAAAGGTAATGTACAACCCACTTTCACAACATTAAGTTTTGATATCGAATTATCTCAAATGAACTGTCTGAAAAACTCTGCAGGGACCAAACCCACTTTCATGCATGAAGAAAAAGAAAGTAAACGATACACAGAGACCTCAATCAAAACCCAAAACTGAATCGAAATCTGGTGGACAAGAGGTTAGATAAGAGATTTTGGCAGCTTTACTTGGTGTCACTAAAGTTGTTCCAATGGTTAAGATTCCTTTTCTTTGTTGTTGTAGGTAAAGAAAGGGGAAAGCGGTGCAGAAAGGAGGACAAGAAAACGGTCAAGAAAAGGAAAAGCTGGTCCGGAGAGAACCTGAGTGAGTGAAAAACAGTTGTTGTTGCGTCACAGAATATCAACATGTACGACAAAAACTTGGTGCTGTTCTTTTCTTTGTAATTCTTTCATCCAACGCTGTTACTTTTAGCCTTTTCTCTGATCACTATGGTTCTGTTACTGCACACTTCACCGATACTTCACTTAGGCATCTCCACTTCATAATTTACTCCAAAAATGGAGTGGGAAATGGAGTATGAACAAAAAATAAAAAATTACTCCAAAAATAGAGTAATCTTTTATTTTTTGTTTATACTCCATTTTTGGAGTAAATTATGGAGTATGGATGGAGATGGTCTTAGAGCACCCGCAACAAAGGATTCTTAAGGGAAGTCCTTAACAAAAAAATAATTAAATAATCAGTGGATCCTACTAAAATTTAAAGATTCGATCCTTAAAATTTCTAAATAAGGATCGGTACTTACACTGTTTACGACACAGGGCGACATACGATTGGTTGATTTTTTTTTTTTTAATCTGAAAAAAAAGTTAAAAAAAAAACTTTTTTTTTAAGGATCCCACAATGGAATCCACCATTGTGGATGCTCTTAGTGACGACCAGCGAGAAGCAAAGACACTGATAGTTATAATCATTCACAGGCCAAGATGGGGATACTTTAAAAGTTTTTTTTATTTAAATAAAACAATGGGCAATTCTCTTAAATAGTCATTTTTAAGTTTTTGTCACAAAATAGCCCAAAAAAAATAAAATGACCATAATAGACTTTTTTTTTTTTTTTGAAATTTTGATTTTTTAAAATTTTTTTTTTGAAATTTGAAACCCTAACCCCAAACCCACCCCTTAACTCTAAACCCTAAAGTGCAAATTAGTTAACCCTAGGGGTATAAATGCATATAAATGATTTTTTTAGCTTCTAAAAAAAACATTTTGGTCATTTTCTTCTTTAAAAACTATTTTTGTGACAAACAAGCAAAAAAGGCTATCCAAGGTAATTTCTCTAAAACAATAAATTGGTCCAAGAAAATGGAAGTAATAAGAACCAAAGATGAGTCACTGAGAGGCTTCCATTACAAATAATGATGCAAGTACATATATGTTCCATCCAAGTTATTTAAGGATTTGGCTACCATAATCATCGTTGAACTTGTCGTAGAGATGGGCGTGCAGATGAGCCGATGGTCGAGTGTTACTCAGAGCTCTATCAATGTCTTCTGGTAGTATCGCTCCCACTTTTGGCAACTCTGCAACCCCAAACAAAAACAAAAATACATGTAAAAGATTCTGTAGTTTTTAGAGGTAAACAATGCCAATGTGGACTATTTTCAAGATAGTTTTTTCTTTTTACCATCTTCAGGCACAGTTTCTTCTGTGTCTTCCAACACAGCCAACGTGCGTCTCAGTGGTTGCATGGCAGCTTCCTTACAGAGTATCCGAATGTCTGAACCGGAGTAGCCCTCGGATTTCTCAACCAGTACATCATGAGGCAATGGCTCATCTCCCGGTTGTGAAGGCAAGAGCATCTCAAACATTCCTCTTCTTGCTTCCGGATCAGGTAAAGGTACAAGAATCTAAACATGTCACTTGCTTAAGTCCAAAACAAAGTAAGAACCATAAAAGAGAGAAACAAGAAACCACCAAAAGAGGATACTCTTTTCTCTAGTCGCCTGAGCATAGCTGCATCTAGTTCCCAAGGGAGATTTGTCGCTGCTAAAACAAATACAAGCTCATTGGTTTTCTGTAACCCATCCATCTGCAAAGTAGTTTGTCACTAATGGTCTGGCAACATGATGATGATCTTTGTAAGAAAGATAAGGTTCTTGAGCATTTTTTTTACCTGAATGAGCAGCTCAGTTTTGAGACGCCTGCTCGCTTCATGTTCACTACGGCCTTCACCACCACGTTGGCTTATGATTGCGTCTATTTCATCAAGAAATATTGTCGAAGGTGCATGATGCTTAGCTAGATCAAACAGCACCCTTATCAACTTCTCAGAATCACCTGGAAAAAGCATCACAACAAAATTAATATAAAGAGTGCACCATTTTGAGTAAAATAAAGGTTTAAAAGAAGATTTCACCTCTCCATTTGCTAACAACAGATGAGGCTGAGATATTGAAAAACGTTGTGTTACACTCTGTAGCAACAGCCTTTGCAAGCATAGTCTGCACAAGACATAATAAAGATTTGTCATGCTTAGGTTTCTTAAGAGGAATAACACAATCTGAGAAGAAATAGAATCATGGTACCTTTCCGGTACCAGGTGGCCCAAACAGAAGAATCCCTTTCCATGGAGATAGTAGACCATTAAAGTAGCTGAAACCATAATAAGTTTGAGATTCAAGCACCAAACATAAACTCGAAGTTTTATGAGCTGAGACAGCGAATAAGGGACATACGAGGGGTATTTGATAGGCATGACCACAGCTTCTTTGAGCAACCTTTTAGCGTTCTCTAAACCCTTTATGCTTTCCCACTTCACATTTGGATTCCCACGTATGATATCCCTGTAACACAACGGTTCCAACAAGCCATGTAAACACACAAGAACATGATGTGAAGTAATGTATCCAGTAACCATTACCTACTCAAACTTTCTGCGAGAGCACGAGTTTCTGCAGATTCAAATGGTGGAAACATTGACTTCTTCCTGCAGAAGAAACATTTATTAAAGAGACAGTTAGTGCTTATGCTAACCATTCCACAGATCCAACACTATATTACAAAAACCCACTAAGCCACATAGATCTTACGTTTTCTCTCTAATCCCATTGGCCAAGCCAGTGTTACCCTCCTCCTGCAATCATCAAAAATGCCAAAAACTTTGAATCTGTCTTAAAACAAAGAATACAACACCATTAACACTTTACAGAAAGGCCAAAAAAGAGTTACCTGATCTGGATTGGTAACGACTTGGGAAGGTTCTTCCTTGGTGCTGGATGATCCATCTTCTGGTTCTTCAGACAGCTTCTTCCTCCCAAACTTGGCATCATAAAACGTTTTAACTTGTTAATAAACACAGAGATTTTAAATCTTTGTTCACTCTCTAAGCTTTTGAAGTAAACCATTTCATCTGAAAAACGAGAAACTAAGAGTTGAAACGAAGCAGTGGTCTAAAGCTGAGTTCCTCGGTTTCTCCGGTGATTCAAGAACATTCTTATTTATATATATATAAAAAAAAAGGATATAAAGTCTAAGCGACAGTGACGATATTGACTTGGATTTACTACAAATATTCAGCAAATGTAGTGATCTTGTATGGCTGCAGTTGCCTATAAAATGGATTTTCTAGAAGTTAGGTGAGAGAGTGAGAAAACAGAGTAGCTAGGGGTTTACCAGAAAGCTCCAGCGAGAGGGAGAGGGCTCTTCGGTCGCCATTGTTGATGGATCCCAAAGCTCAAAGAGAAGAAAGAAGCAAAATATATATATGTCTTCTGCGATGGATGGTGATGGTTGAAGAAGAGCTATCGCAAAGATTACATTACATAGACAACAAACAAGCACGTGATGAACAGTTGGACACTTGTTAATTAAAATATTACATCAACTCTGCCATTACCAGTTTGGTATTAAACCCTTTTTTTTGTGCACCGGTATTAATTAATTTGGTTTATGAAAATCCCACATAATTTAGCCTAAGTTTTTGGTTCAGATAAGAATTTAGTTTCATTCGGTTTAAAGTTAACATAATTTTGGTTATTTCAGTTATTTTTTTTCTTGGTTTAAAAAAAATTGAAGTAACCGATTACTGCCTGTTGTGATGTAAGTTTTTGGTTCATATTAGATTTTAGTTTCATTCGTTTAAAAGTTCACATAATTTTGGTTATTTCAGTTACTTTTTTTCTTGGTTTAAAAAAAAATTGAAGTATTCAATTTTTTTTTCAATTTTTTTTAAACCAAGAAAAAAAATAACTGAAATAACCAAAATTATGTGAACTTTAAAAAAAAAAAAATGAAGTAACCGATTACTGTTTGTTGTGATGTAGGAAGTCACTTTGATTGTCAAAGAGTGTAGAAAAAATATCTTGGAAAATCTAATTTATTTTTGGTGTGGACTTCATCATTAATCTCTTTTAAAGTCTATATGTTTGATTATATTTTCTAATAATTTAGACATGTTTGTTAAGAGTTTATTTTAGTTTTTTTGATGCGATGTATGAATCGATAGTCAAACTGTTTTAAAAAAGATCCAAATTGATATGACCGTACAAGATGAAAGGAAACAGTGCAGTTAGAGGAGATGAATATAGAGTAAGCCAAAACAAAATAAGAAATTACTACATACATTTTATTTATTTATTTTTTTCCACTAAATCTTCGATTTATTAGCTTTGATAAGAGTCTACATAATCCTTATGCAGAATATCTGTTATGAACATAGGGACATAGCAATGATAAGTAAATAGGAGAGGATGAGGAAATTACTACATACATTAAAATAAATAAAAAACGCTAAGAAATGACTTTTCAAACAAAAAAAAGAACACTAAGAAATGACTGCAATACATTGAAATAAATAAAAATGGGAAACCAGCTTGTTCTTATTTTCTGTGTTATTTTCCTGTCCAGACTTAAAAGCAAAAAAGAAGGGAAAAAAGAAAAAAAGAAACTCAAACATTTGATACAGAAAATGGAAGTTGTTTTTGAAAGAAACC
The DNA here is from genome assembly GCA_012274485.2 of Sinapis alba. Lineage (NCBI taxonomy): Eukaryota > Viridiplantae > Streptophyta > Magnoliopsida > Brassicales > Brassicaceae > Sinapis > Sinapis alba. The sequence goes on from MU105762.1 coordinate 178,976, forward strand.
AAGCCTATAGTCGCCAAGCTTAGTCTTGTAAGCAGCTGACTTGTACTGAGACCAAGTAAACTCTTTATAAAGCCAATCCTCTTGCTTTGGGACAAGGCATGACAATGGTGCAATCTTCTCGGTCAACGGAGGACCTGCGAAGTAGATCATTGATAATCTTGACCTCTTTGTATTAGTGAGCACTCTGTGTTTCACACTCTTGAATCTTCCATTAGTCATCACCTAAAGTAGTTAATATATATATACCCACCAAAAGCTTCATAAATACAAAACTCAACATGAGAATATTATAACAAATAGTGCGATCATAAATTTACACATAATATTTATTTTTTTAATTTGAATTTTGTTTTTGATATTTTCCCTAAACCTGAAAATACTGAATTTTCTTAAAATATTGAAGTATTAGCAGTATGTTTTAGTTTATATTCTCTCCTAATAAGATTTCTAGCACATTTTTGTAATAATATGCATATATATAGGGAATCTTTATATCAAAAAGTTTGTTTAAATTTGAATATATCTTATTAATTTTTTTTAATAAAAAATCTCATTGAGCCAATTATCATGATATAAAATAAAATAAAAAATTAAAAGAACGTTTAGCATTAAAGAAGAAGTTAAAACAGAAATGGTACCTGAAGAGTATCTCCGACAATAACGAAGAAAGAGGAGTGATCAGGTGGAACATCGACCCAAGTCCCATCTTTCAAACATATCTGTAGACCCTCCGTGTCGTTTGACCTTAGAACTGACACTAACTGTGGATCCGTGTGCTCACCGAACCCTACCTCTTCCCTGCCTGGAGTCTCCACCTTCTTGGGGTAATGGTTCATCCTCAAACAAGAATCACTCTCCTTCACCCTCACTAGTTTGCTTAGCTTCTCCTTTGGCTCTATCTTTAACTCTTCAGCTACCATCTCAAGAACTTTGCTCGACATGTCCTTCATCTCCTCCATGTACACTTCCACCACCTCTCTGTTTACGTTTTAAATGTTAAAAGAAAATGGGAGATTACAAGACAAGAACACATGGGAGTTCTGTTTTAAGTTTTGTCTTAACCTGAAAGATGCATGTGTTTGCTGTAAAACGGCGGCGGTTTTGGTAGACGTAGGATCACTATTAGCATTGAGGAGAATATATTCAATCCAGCCTACATCACCATTAGGTCCAATCCGTTTACTACCGTACCCAAACGGGTCGGCTGGACCCGACTTGTCTTTATGAGACTGTGGCAAAGCAAAGAACTTGATGGCCTCTTCTTCCAACTGGGTCAATAACTTGGGTTGGACCCCATGGTTGACGACTCTGAAGAACCCTAACTCCTCACAAGCTTTCCCGATTTGGGTTTTGGCGTTTTGATCGGTTAGATTAACAACCGGGATTAGAACCGGACTCGGTTTGCATTTTGGGTTAACATGGACTTGGCTATTAACAGTGACTGGCTCTGGGTGTAACAAAACAACCATGGTTTTCAAGATTGTTGAATATAGGAAAGAAGGAAGTAAGAGAATGGCTAATAATGGAAAATATTAAATAGGCGGTTTTTGGGAAGAGCTAACCCCATCCAAAATCAGTTGATTTTTTTTTTTTAAATTCATATTTTAATTTGTATATTGATTTTCTTTATAAAATAAGATGGATAAATTTCCTTAGATAGCTTCAATATTTATTATTAACACACAAAATTTATAAGATAAATTACTGTAATATACATAGAAAGAAAGAATGTTACAAAAAACATAAAAAGAAAGAAATTAAATAAATAACCATATGTTTTAGGTATGACATGTATACAACACGCATTACTGAGTTTTGCAAACAATAGAATATATTAAATTTTTATATTTTTGTTTTGCAAATAAAACAGTTTATATGTATAAAATATAACAAATCTTACATAAAGGAAGAGGGAGAGGGAGAGATTGCATATGTAAATTTATATTATATATTTTCAAAATAAAATAGATTTCAACACAATTATCTATTTTATTAAAACAGAAATTCAAACAACACTTTACTAAATTTAAGTGTTTTCTTATCATTTTTATTTTTCATTTTCTAATACATTCTAACCACTTTATTTACTGTTTTTTAAATAATTTAACATCATTTATTATAAAATATAAAATATAAAATATAAATTACTTATTCTAATGTGATTTATTATATTTCTTGTTCACTCTTCCTAACTATTTTATTAATTATCTTTACTATACTAATTTGATATTATTTATTTTACATGTTAATCATTATAATTCAACAAACTTAAATGAATTTATTCATGACAAAAATTTAAAATAATTAACAAATATATTTTTTATTATATACAGAATTAGTTAGATATAAATATTCAAGTACCCATTCAGGTACTAAACGTTTCTTTCTTATAGAAGTACAAAATATAAATTACTTATTTTAAAATATTTAATTACATTTTCTACTTTTCTTAACTACTTTATTAATTATTTTTACCATAATAAGTTAACATAAACTATATACATGTTAACATAATAATTCGATATGTTTAAACGAAATTGTTTCATTCATGACAAGAATTCAAAATAATTAACAAAGATTTTTTTTTAATTTGTTTACAGAATCAATTAAGCATTGGCATCTGGGTACCCGTTCATGTATATATTGTTTCTTTTGGATATCGTTTTTCAGATTTTGAAATTAGACTTTGTTTGGATATTATAAATTTATGGGTGGATATTATAAATATGGACCTCCTAGGTCCGGATGAGTTTAGTTATGATATGTAGAAACCTAAAATATATCTAAATAACCAACGTATCTGAAACGGGTACGAATATTTATACCAAAAATAACCATATTACTCGATTCGGCCTAAGTATTTTGAATACAATTAGTTATATGGCAATACACTTAAAATATATAACACTAATTATGAAAACAAATATTAATGTATAAAACGTAAGAACCGATACACGCGTGGATGCGAAAGTCAAGTTATGGTGTTTAATTTAAAATTGAAACTAAACTATATCATATGAATATGTAATATACTATAGATTAAAAATTAATTTATGGAATATAGTATAAATTTGTAAATTTGTATGCTTGTTTTAAATTTTCAATACATATTATGTAAAGAAAATATTTTTAATATCTAAAATACAAAAGTAAATAATTGTGTTAACAAAAACTTAAAGAAATTAAATTAGAAAGAAAAGATATAGAGAAGATATGTTAACTAGGCATGGGCATTTCGTGTATTGGTTTAGTTCAAATATTTTGGATACCAAATAGTTCGGGTAAGGGACTAGAGGATCCATTTACTATGTGACTATTTTTTCAGTTCAGACTCGGTTCAGTAGTTTCAGGTTCGTTCGGTTCGGATAGCTAAAATAGGAACCAAAAAAATACCTTAAAAAAAATTGGTTCTCATTTGGTTATGATTTTGGTTCAGTTATAAAATAGCGAATAACTAATAGAGTAAATTAGTTAAATTTTTATTTTTTGTTTATACTCTATTTTTCACACTATTTTTAAAGTAAATTATGGAATGTGGATAAAAATACCCTTAGACATTGAAAAACAAAGCAACTTCACAGAATTTTCTTTTTTCGCAAATATCTCATCAATAAAAATAGTATAAAGTAATCTTAACTGGACACGTGGAAGTGTAGGGCCCGTCGAATACATGCATGAGGCTCTCCACGGATAAATAAAATATCCTAGGAACCCATAAAGGGGATGAGATATGTGTGCCAAGTCCGAACATCATGTACTACGTTTTGTTTTTGAGATAAACTATGTAATGTACGTGACTCCGTTTCAGTGTCCAGTTACATGATCTGTGTACATTTTCGCTGAGGTCATACGTACGTCAACACTTTTGTTTAAGTTTGAGGTAATCTATAGTCAGAGTGTGCAATATCTTATGTTTAATTTATACTTTGGGATTCAGTTGACGATCTGTCACAGTAAAATTGAGTTTTTCCGCCAAAACCGTAAAATCGGGTCTTTTCACTAAAACTATAAAATTATCTTTTCGCCAAAATTATAAAATTAGATTTTTCAACAAAAACCGTAAAATCATATTTTTTCATCAAAACCGTAAAATAATTGTGATTTTAAAATATATGTGTAGATATTAAAATTATCTTTTTAATATTATATAAAATGTATAATTATATTATGTATACAAAAAATATTAATATTTGACATATTTTTTAGAACAAATAAATTAGTATTTTCGATATCCATAAATAAACTTGAGTTATTTTATGAGTTTGGATTCTAATTTTAATGTTTTTGGGTTTTCGTGGATTGAATATAATTTGAGTTGGATTATTTATAGGTTGAGCTGGAATGAGTTATTTTACTCTATATTAACATCCTTAGATCTGTGTTTGATTGTTCAATTCGTAGCAATCTACCGTATTGACTAGCCTAGTATCGACGTGTGTGATTGTCATGATTATTGGTGTGTATTAAAACCACACTGAAGTCTGAAACTGAACATTTGCAGTTCATGTGGGTGTGATGATGTCTACGAAGTACAACGAATGCGCGTGATTCTATTAATAGCATGCTTTGTCTTTATATGGGATGAGAGATATTACATTTCTATCGGATTATTGGACGAAGCATGTCATCTTTCAATCTTTTACTAGTATATACTTATATGCTATTATAGAATCTATTTTTCGGCGGTGACACTTATTCATATGTGCACCTATTGATTTTTTTAAGTTTGTCCCCTAGTTTCATAAATTTTTTGTTTTGTCTTTTTTTGTTTTGTTTTATATATTCATTATTAAAATGTCTCTCTAATAATATGTTAAAAGATTCGCACTGATTCCGACTGTGTACGTAGTTTGCAGAAACAACCTTCTCTCTTTGTACAATGGATCTATGAATATGATGTTTCTTTTTTGTCATTTTTATTATGGTCTAAGCCCAACAGAACAAGAAAATAAACAGAGGAGAGTCCAACAGGCCTAGCTACACAAAAACGAAATCTAATATATATCAAACTAATACTAAAAGTTTTTAATTTCTTAATGAAAGCTTTTTAAGCTATTCATATACGTAAAATAAATCTATTTATCATAAATTTTTATATTGTTATATCATTAAACAATTTATATATTATTATATATTTTATGATTTAAAAAATGATTCAATATATATAAATTTTATAGTAAAAACTTAAAATTACTTATTCTTTAAATAATATTTAAAAATTAAATTAAATAATATATAAACAAATATATAATACATAAAAATAATAAAAATAATTAATATAAAAATTTATAAACATTTTAATAAAGAGTTAGACATAAATACTAAAATATTAATAGAAAATTAGAAACTTTAACTATTACATCTATATTAAAATATATTAAAACAAAAAATAATGTTAATTATTTAAATAAAATAAATTATTTTTTCCAAAATATTTCATTCTTTTTCCAAATATTATATTAAATCAAGTGAATAATAGAATAAATATTAAAATAATTAAATTGATATTCAAAATGACATGACAATTTATAAGAATTTAACTAGATGGTTTTTGGATCATAAGTAATATATCAAGAATTTGAGCATTATGCCCTTTTAGTATTAATATTTAAAATTAATACTTAGATATGTAATATAAAATTTTTATATGTTTGTTTATCTTTTTTATTTTTTTTTTTCTTTGCAACTTTCTTTCTAATTGAGTGAAAATTTATGTTTTTTTCTAGATTATGGTTTAGATTATTCTATTGCAGTTTGTATGTAACTTATGAAATTAAATTATTGGTTATGAATATTACAGTCTGATATCAAATTTAAACAAAATATATATAATGGATTGATACAATCATTATTATGCATCTGATATTTTATTTTTCATTAACCAAAAGTTTTTTTTATTCTTCAAGACTGGAAGTGGAGATATAGATACATCAGCATTGGTAAAAAACAATAAATATGATCATAGTCGTAGAGCTTCAGATCCGTGATTTATCTAGAAAGAGGTATAGTTTTTCTGCATGATACTTTTATGACTCACATTGGTCCTTCATGAAACAAAATAAAAACTTTTTCTAGCATAAGTGAATCAAATCAAAAGAGACATGAAATAAGAAAATATTGTAAAGCTTATCCATCTTTAAATTTATGTCGAGGAAAACAACAACATCATCTCTTCTCTCCATAATTTTAGATTCTTTCTCTCATTCTATTCAGATTTTCTTTGCACCCATTTTCAACTCCTCATTTTCAGTACTATAACTCTTTTACTTATCCTCCTACTACTTTTTTATTTACGACTCAAATCTAATGATCGTCATGAATGTGATAATTAGCATTTGGTCAATAATAATTTAATTCTAGTTTGATTTTATAGCTGTAACATGAAATAATATATAGTAGAGAACAAGACGGTCAAAACTACTACCTTCGATCATAAGAATTTCTTTTAGTTATTTATTGTCGTTTTAAGTTTACTTTATTTATTGAATCTATATGTACCGCAAATGGATTTTTATTTTTTAACAAAAGTAAGACAAATGAATAAAATAAATAAATACTCCTTTGGTTTGTTTTAACTAAACTTTAGTTATCATCTAAATATTTTTATCTTTTATATTTAAGTTTTTATCTAAAATAATTGACAGTGAAAAAGTCCAACATAATTGCTAGATTTATAATTGTTTTGACTTAATAATCACTGAGTTCTCTTTATTTTACCTTTTATTTTATTTTACCTTTTAAGATCCTTTTCCGTATAAGAAGCGGAGGAATATTGAGATGAAGAGTAGAATCATCCTCAACCACGAGGAGATAAGACACAAGAACAACAACAAAATTTGACCAAAAATAAAAATGAACCTAAATTTATCACAGTAACTCAGCTCATACGATTCTTAGATTCTAGCATCATCTATTAAGGTAAATTCATAAAAAGAGTGAATCAATTAATTTAAAAAATTCACATATCTTTCTATCCAAATTCAACATTATGTTTTATTTTATTTTTATAAATTCCTATAATTCCACTGTCAGGATCCTCTTCTGTAAAAGAAGCAGAGGAATATTGGGATGAAGAGTAAAGTTATCCTTAGGCCAATGGAGATAGGACACAAGAACAACAAAAAAAATTGACCGAATGTAAAAAAGAGACTAAATTTACCACAATAACTCAGCCCATATGATTCTCTTAGATTCTAGCATCAACTATTAAGGTAAATTCATAAAAAGAACGAATCAGTTAATTAAAAAAGTTAACATATCTTTCTATCCAAATTCAACATTATTTTGTTTTATTTTATATTTTCAGATTCCGATAATTCTACTGTCAGGATCCTCTTCTGTATAAGAAGCGGAAGAATATTGAGATGAAGAGTAGAGTCATCCTCAGCTACAGGGAGATAAGACACAAAAACAACAAATTTTTTTTGACCAAATGTTAAAAAGGTCCTAAATTTACCACAATAACTCACTCCATACGATTCTCTTAGATTCTAGCATCAATTATTAAGGTAAATTCATAAAAAAAATGAATCAATTAATCTGAAAATTTCACATATTTTTCTATCCAAATTCAACATTATGTTGTTTTATTTTTATTTTCCCAGATTTCGATAATTCTACTGTCAGGATCCTCTTTCGTATAAGAAGTGGAGGAATATTGATATGAAGAGTAGAGTCATCCTCAGCCATAGGAAGATAATATACAAGAACGACAATCAAGACATCTCATACAATAATTACACACAGATTGAGACAATGGAGAGAAAGCCCTTTGAGGTTGAGACGATGGAGGATCACAAACCCTACTCTGCCTTCGATGGCGGTGGCTCTGATTTAACGTCGACTATTGATTCATCTGATGACGAGCAGAAAGAGCTCGTTTATAGAGGCTGGTAGGTCATGCCTTATAAAACTAAAATTATAATTATTAAAAATCTTATCAATTAATGACAAACTCAAACAGAATAATACATAGTGATTATAAAACTAAAATTTTAACAAATTCATAATATACAATTCACGCGAAAACAATCTCTAGTATAACTAATAACAAAAGACATGTAGTCTAAAATTGAATATTATGTTGTTTTATTTTACTTTTTTCAGATTCCGGTAATTTCACTGTTAGGATCCTCTTCTGTATAAGAAGCGGAAGAATATTAAGATAAAGAGTAGAGTCATCCTTAGCCACAAGGACATAAAAAAATTTGAACTAATGTAAAAAATGCCCGAAATTTACCATAGTAACTCAGCCTATACGATTTTCTTAGATTCTAGCATCAGCTATTAAAGTAAGTTCATAAGAAGAGCGAATCAATTATTTAAAAAAATTCACATATCTATCTATCCAAATTCAACATTATGTTATTTTATTTTATTTTTTCATATTCCTATAATTCCATTGTTAGGATCTTCTTCCGTATAAGAAGCAGAGGAATATTGAGATGAAAAGTAGAGTCATCCTCAGCCATCGGGAGTTAAGATACAAGAACAACAATCAAGACATCTCATGTAATAATTATACACAGATTCAGACAATGGAGAGAAAGCCTTTTGAGGTTGAGACGATGGAGGATCACAAACCCTACTCCGCCTTCCATGGTGGTGGCTTTGATTTAACGTCAATGGTTGATTCATCTGCTGACGAGCAGAAAAAGCTCGCTTATAAAAGCTGGAAAGTCATGCCTTATAAAAATAAAATTATAATTATTAAAGATCTAATAAAATAATGACAAACTCACAGAGAACAATACATAGTGATTATAAAACTAAAATTTTAACAAATTCATAATCTACAATTTACGGATCCAAATATCTAGACTAAAAAATTAAGATATTCGAATCCAGATTTAGTTTTGACGGATCCAACATTTTACTATCCGGATCTGAGCCTTCCGGATATCTAGATTTTTGGAGGGATCCGGATCAGATCTCAGATCGAATTTGAATCTTGCATAATAAGTCCCATGCCTAACTAAAACAAAACATAATTGGATTATTAACTTTTTTAAAGTATATTACATCGTTGACAATTCTATATGTTTTATAAAAATTTGTGTCTAACTAAACTATTTTGAACCATCCTATAATAATACCTTTTATACTATTGAAAGTTTTTTGTAAGTTTTTTTTTCCTTTTAATTCTACGTAATTCGTTTTTTTCTATGATTTGAAACCTAAAAATTTTGACGTTAAAAATATTAATGAATTTTAGACAGATTACTGGACTAAAGGGACTTTCACATATATGGCTTAGGCTTTAGTTCATACAAAATTACCGGAAAAAACATAGTATTCAACTTGAAAAATAATAAACCCGAGAACGAAGAAATAACCAAAACTCGTTTGGGCTTTAGACATATTCTATAACTATTGGGCCATTGGGCTTAATGATTCAATTTGTACTACTAGGGTTTTAGCATACGCTCATATATAAAAAGGCAAGATTCCTAGCCGCTTATTTTGCTTGAGGTTTCTTCCGCACTGCCCCCTCTCCAGACGAAAATGGTTGCTTTCAGGGTAAAGCTCTCTCTCTTTCACCCTTCATAACGTCTCCATTGTTGCTTGTTTAGGCAAATCTGATCTCTGCTTCTGTCTTTTCCTTGTCAGTTTCACCAGTACCAGGTCGTCGGAAGAGCTCTCCCGACAGAGAAGGATGTGCAGCCCAAGATTTACCGGATGAAGCTTTGGGCCACCAACGAGGTTCGTGCCAAGTCCAAGTTCTGGTTAGTTACTTATTCCACCTCTCTTCTTTTGGTTGCTAAGTTATCAACTTGATGTTGTTGTCTTAACTATAAGTTTGTAATCTTGATTTAGGTATTTCTTGAGGAAGCTGAAGAAGGTCAAGAAGAGTAATGGACAGATGCTCGCCATTAACGAGGTATGCACTCTCTCCTTTCTCATCTACGGAAAAAATAGTCTCTCTAGCCGTTATGTAGTTTTGTTAGACGCATCATTGTGTTAGGAAATGTAGTGAATCGAGTAACTTGTACGGCAAGTAATTGCATTTACTGAAGTAGAACAGTAGTGTTTGTAACAAAACTCATGTTCTGTCTTGGTTTTGTATTGTTTATTGTTCATTACCTCCTCTTTGCTGATGTAATACTGAATGATATTCTCACTGTTCAACTCTATAGTTACGATTGACACTTCATTCTGCTAGGAAATGTAGTGAACTAATTAACTTGTCTGGCAAGTAATTGCATTTACTGAATTAGAACAGTATATGTTCTGTCTTGGGATGTAATATAGTTACCAAATTGTGTTGCAGATCTTTGAGAAGAACCCAACGACCATCAAGAACTTCGGAATCTGGTTGAGGTACCAGAGCAGAACTGGATACCACAACATGTACAAGGAGTACCGTGACACTACCTTGAACGGAGCTGTTGAGCAGATGTACACTGAGATGGCATCTCGGCACCGTGTGAGGTTCCCTTGCATTCAGATCATTAAGACAGCAACTGTCCCCGCCAAACTTTGCAAGAGGGAGAGCACCAAACAGTTTCACAATAGTAAGATTAAGTTTCCCTTGGTGTTCCGTAAGGTGAGACCACCAAGCAGGAAGCTGAAGACCACTTACAAGGCCTCCAAACCCAACCTTTTCATGTAATAGGTCTCTGATTGACTTCACATGTTTTTGTTTGGGGCTAGTATCGTCATGAAGTTATGCATTCTGCTGTTTTGCCTTTTATTTTTCTTGGATATTTTTGCTTATCAATATTTTAGGTGTTGTATTCATCAAACTAAAGTACTCTCTTGCTTATGAAAAAACTTTTACCTTGTTTGTTGATTGCTATCTTGTTTTCTTTATGTATAAATACGATTCAAAACTATGCATAGCACTTGAAAATAATCAAATACCATAAAATTATCAAAATTTTAATTTGAGCCAAGAAGAATCTACTTTTTCACACGGGAAACAGAACTGATGCTTGTTGTTTGTACATTAATTAGGGACAGTATAGTCTTGCTGATGTGAGTGTTATTATCAATCACAGATCGTTTGCTTGATCTATACATGTGACTAAAGAAGCTTCTGATTGTATAAACCATTAAACCTTGTAGGTGACCAATGATATATTCACGAAAGAGAACGGTGTGTTCTCTACGCATGCGTTAGGGAGGGCCATTCGTCTTTGCTCAGGTCTGCCATGTTCAGAATATAATTTCATCACTTATATGGTCAATGAGCTTAGGTTTACAAAGGAGTCTTGGTCTAATTGCTAAACAAAATTTTGCAAAATAAAGCACTATGACGAAGCTAGACTAGGATTAGTTTGCGTTACAAGAGTAGCCTAATCTAAACTTTTCCTCACATGTAATGTACTGTATCTTTCACTTTGGTTTGTTAGCTATAAGATGTTGACTACACAACTGACCTTTTGTACAAGTATGTACTCTTCCTTCTTCATACAGACAAAAGTTACACTGTGTGTTTCAGCAGTGGCTCTGACAAGATCGTTTCAACTGCCGGGTGAAAAGATGTTGGACACTAGAATGTCTATTCGGGTCAGTTCTGGTGATGAGGTGTTCTATTTGCCCAAGAAAGCATCAGTGCACCATTGTTGCCTTGGTCTCAGATTATGTTGGTTATCTTGAGAAGGGGCAAATACCAGCAAGGTATTCCAATATTAGCTCCCTCTTTTTTTGCATTCCTTGTAATGATCTTGCATGCAACATATCTCATGTTGTGTCTTGGGCTTTATTGTTTATTGTTTTTCTCTTTGTTGATGTAATATCATTATCATCATGTTTGCATATATTTGAGAAGAACCCAATACCATTCTGCTTAATTGATAATTTGAGTTTGCTGAACTATACTATGTATAATCCATCTTTGCGCATTTTAATTCAATATGTTGTTTCGAGTGATCAAGGAAACATATCTCTTTATCATTGTTTTCAAAACTGAAACATGTTTACATTTTTCATCTCAGCAGATCCATCTCATTGCTTTAAGAGGATTCATTGCAGGAACATGTCAACTATAAGGAACATCGACACATATATTATGTATCTTAAGAACAATTTTTTTTTGTAACCAGCCTTTTGATGATATAGATCATAAGTTCATGTTTGATTACTTTCAAATTACCACACCAAATAGAGAACAACAAAAATAAAGAAAAAAAATCTCAGAATAAATTAAGGATGTACTTTAATGAGACGGGGGATCATGAGATTAGTTTGCAAGAACTTAGTGTTGTTGTTTTTACTTTCATGGTTTCAAGAAATTCCAAAACGCACAAAAAATGTTATAGATTCCTTTGTCTTAAGAAATGAACTTAACATAGTTTCTATATTTCAATTTTTTCAAATGAACGATTTGAAGACCTATTGATTCGCTCCAGAATAGATATATACGGAATAGAAAAATTCCAACCGCCTAAGTACAATCAGAGTTTAGGAAAGCATTCCCATAGGATTTTCTAAATTTAACATAGTTTCATATACATGGTATTCCGGTTTAACCATAAAAATGTTCTATAAAAAGAGCCAAGAGCAAGAATATTGCTCAGTTGAATAGTAAATGATGAGATTTTATTTCAAGCTTTGAATTTTTTTTCACAATTTATTTGATAAACTCATATTTCTCTTTGAACGTGATTGATTTTGTTAATGAGGAGGGAACCATAAATTTTATCATGTTTAGACCTAGATTAAAAACCTCCAAGACACTCAATAGAAATATTTTGTTAAGACATCAACTCAGTTATGTTTTGGTGGCTTTTTTGAACAGTAGTAAATCATGAACTCCATTTTCCTCAAGTGGCAAAAATGCTTTAAAATTCTAGCGACATCACTATTTATAAATCTTTAGAGATCTTACGATAAATCATAGTAAGCATTTACTTACTACTCACAAATTGTATATATCATCAATTATTTGTTTCGAGTTACAAAACTTAATGAATTTTTATAAAACTCTTTATCAACTAAAATCAAAGCATCGATAATAACTTTTTGATTGCAGATTACCCTACCAAACCTTTCAAAGGCCTTCTTCCATTGGAAGTATCAATTTTCTTAACTGGAAGTTTGTGTATGATGAGATATACTATGTAATATAAACAATTTTTGTGTATTTTTTGTTCATCACAACATTTTGTGATCAAAGAAATATGCACATTTACCATTGTTTCAAAACTGAAACACCATTACATTTTTTCTCAAAAGTTCCATATCACAAATCTGCTGAGAAGGTAGTATTGGTAACTGATCAACAAGATCATCAATGAGATTCATAGAAGAAGTTTTTCCCCCTTTGTGATGAACTCCCAGGAACAATATTCTTATTCTTTATGGCATTCTTCTTCTTTGAATCTGGATATTCCTTGTCAAGTTCCTTCTATGGTTTAAAAGAAGCGATTTATTCATCTTAGTTTCAGGTGTACCAAAGACATAGTAGAGACAATAGATAATTTCCACCATGCATGAAGAAATATGGATTTCAGAATGTCTCAGTGGGATCCAGTAGCCGGTAGGTTGAGATTTGTTGTAAGTATGAAATATGACTCAGTTTGAAACACTCTCATATCTTTCTTTAAAGTTCATTTAATACAGTGTTGGTAAGTTTGATGAATAAGAGACCGAATCAAATTTTTTTTGAATCAATATCACATAAAATTTACTAGGTACTTTCTGGATTTCTCAGTTACATTCATTTCATATTTTTTGTGTATTTATAATGTGAAAGCGAATGGTAAAACTTGAATATTTTAATTTTGCTTATCCCAGGGATATCAGTGTCTTGATTTCTATTGGTTGATGACATTTTTGGAGGTTAGATTTGTCTTGATTTGCTGAGCTAACATTGACTGGTCCCAGTTGCAGTTTGTGTTCGATGATATTATCTTTCATTGCAACTAAAGAATCTAGCAAACGTTGGTGGACTAGAGAGTGACACATAGGACAAAACCGACAAATCCAAAATCTTATAAGCCAATCAGGAAACAGATACAGATACTTCACAGATAACAAACCTTACTCTTAAGATTTCTATAAAACGGATCTGTACCTCAACCATTTTCAATCACTCTCACAAGTCACAACCAAAAAAAAACATAAAACAAAAAAAAAGGAAGAAGAAAAGTTCTAATGGCTGCCTCAACCATGGCTCTGTCATCCCCTGCCTTTGCCGGAAAGGCCGTGAAGCTCTCACCCGGAGCCTCCGAGGTCTTTGGAACCGGCCGTGTCACCATGAGAAAAACCGTCAAACCCACCGGTCCATCTGGCAGCCCATGGTACGGATCCGACAGGGTTAAGTACTTGGGTCCATTTTCAGGAGAGCCCCCGAGCTACCTTACTGGAGAGTTCCCTGGTGACTACGGATGGGACACCGCCGGTCTATCAGCTGACCCAGAGACCTTTGCCAGAAACCGTGAGCTAGAAGTTATCCACTGCAGATGGGCCATGCTTGGAGCCCTAGGCTGCGTTTTCCCTGAGCTTTTAGCTAGGAACGGAGTGAAGTTCGGAGAAGCTGTTTGGTTCAAGGCTGGTTCACAGATCTTCAGCGAAGGAGGGCTTGACTACTTGGGAAACCCGAGCTTGGTCCACGCTCAAAGCATCTTAGCCATTTGGGCTACTCAGGTTATCCTCATGGGAGCTGTTGAAGGTTACAGAGTCGCCGGAGAGGGACCATTGGGAGAAGCAGAGGACTTGCTTTACCCAGGAGGCAGCTTCGACCCATTGGGTCTTGCTACCGACCCAGAAGCTTTCGCAGAGTTGAAGGTGAAGGAGATCAAGAACGGAAGGTTGGCTATGTTCTCTATGTTTGGATTCTTCGTTCAGGCCATTGTCACTGGAAAGGGACCGTTGGAGAATCTTGCGGACCATTTGGCTGATCCAGTCAACAACAACGCATGGGCCTTTGCCACCAACTTCGTCCCCGGAAAGTGAATGAGTTAAAGGGTTATTATCATGCGAGTGAGCAGCAGAGAAAGAGTTTGTTTGTATATTTGTGAAACTTCCTTTGTCGTATCTTTGTATGATTTATCAGAAACCGAACCTCTTTTTCTTAACTGTGTTGGCGTTTTATCTTATGACTCAAATTGAACTGAATTATCATTTCTCATAAAAGCAATTCACGCAATTGCAGATGATACATATGTTCTGTATTTTGACAAAAGACGAATGAAAACTCTATGATAAGAAACTTGAGACAAAATTACAACAGAAAGGAAAGAAAAACGAACAATACTAGTCCTAAGATGATGATGCCGTCCAAATGCCACAAGATGCTTCACTCTTGGCCATTTTCTGAAACTTCAGTGATTCTAATTGGCCCAAAGGTGCTTCATTTGGCAGCTTCAAAAATTACCGGTCTTTGAAAAAAATCTTTATTGCCCAATATGAGATTTGTGTGTTGTAACTATTTAGCAAATTTTGACAAAGAAAGCTCTGTGAGTTTCATGTTTACAGTCCCTCCTGTGAATGAAATATGGTTCTAGTGTGTTAATCAAGAGTTGTATCTCTTCTAAGCGAACATTCCAATATCAACAATGGCTGCAATGGACCACGAGTAGTAAAAGTACTTACATGATTAGTGTGGGATCTGGAGAAGAATGAGAGCGGTTAAGTATAAACAGAATGAAATGGCAGCTCCAGCGAGAACATTGTGGAGCAGTCGCTTGTCATCTTTTGTGGGTATGAAAACAGACTTTAACGTATTGGTAAGCTCGAAAAGCCGATGAGACACCTGAAGAAAATAAATCACGAGAACTAATTACAATTTATATAATCTAGAGTGGAAATGGGCAGTTCTTTTTTCTAGATTATATTTTTGCTTTACCAAGACATAGATTGCCGTGGTGAGCATGAAGTTGAGCATTGGGTATTCCGGAATGATGGATAGTAGCCACTTAGGCTGTCCATTAGGCACATTCGATCTGCAGTAAATACAATTTTTTTGTTAAATCCTTGACACAAATGGTTTCCTGCCTACTTATTTGGGAGAAAGGAAACAGTTTCTCGCTGACCTTAACCAGATGTGAAACTGAGAAATATAAGTCTCCAGAGTAATCTTGCCGAGCCACCTAGGAAGACATGACAGTTGAGTCTTATTAGAGATGAGCTCAGATTTCAGAATAGCACCAAGCTTAGTTGATAAGATTGAGAAACATACGCAAATAGTGTCAGGGAGAAATTTCGCAGCTGTTGTGTGGAATTTCGTAGACAGATATAGACACTGAAACAACATAATCAAAGCTAAAGTCAGAATCCAGAGAGGAAGACTGTCTCAACATTTGACGTTTTGTGTGACAGAAGGGTTTTGATACTAACGTTATTGGAATCCACGACGTGTATGGATGATATTTGTTGTATGTAACCTTGTCAAGCTTGTAGATGTATTCGTACCACAGGTAACCAACCTGAATTATATATAAGGAAAACAACTTGGCCATCAGAACACTATCAAATACATAAGATCCATAAGTCAGAGAGAAGTCAAACTCACAAATGATGAAATTGCAATTATGCTTGTCTTGATCGATAGCTTTCTCTTGGCATCACACTCCTCCAATTTCTCCATCCATCTCTCCACCTGAGATCAAAATGTCGAAAAAGATTTCAAAGGTGGGTGTCCTGAGAAGATGTCAAATATCGTGAGAACCATAGGTTCAGGAGTTACAGTGGGATGGAAATAGGCATATATCATTCCAACGATCCATATGTAGCGGTCAAGTCCTGATCTGAAGTGCCATTCATGTAGAAGCGGTAGATCAGGTTTAGCTGGATCAGTGTATCCTGCAGTTGTTCAAGAACAGAAACCAAAAGTTAGCGAAGATACAGAAACACAGATTCTAATGACGAAGTGGCAGTGAAAAATGATTTAGCACGAGACAGATATGTAGTCAACCATGCCGTAATCACTATAAGATATTAGAAAAGTCCAATACTGACCCAGTAAGAATGTTAGAGGACTCCAGAAAATCTCAAAAACTCCAGGAACCTCCCACATCAGGATGACCACGAGAAAGCATGAAGCAATCTTAAGAGCCATTACTGATGGTATTTCGTTATACCGACTGAAGATACCAAGAGCTCCATACACCATTAGAGTGAAGAGAGTGTGCATCGGACAGATGTAGTACAGCATATAATCATTATTGAGAATGATGCAGCTAAAAGCCACAAATAAGTTAAGACGCCACATCATCTGAAAGAAGTAAAAGATTTTCATGAGAATCTATATGCTCTATAGAAGCATATATGATATAAACTAATCAACTATAGATATCGAGACTACTGATATGACCTGAGTGAATCGTGCTAGGGAGAAATCCTTTCTGATATAGTAATAAGAGAAGTTCCCAAAACCAGTCATCCAGACGTAGGCAGCGATGAAGACCCTGATTGCATTATATATCTCAGCCGCAGCAAAGTAATGATACATGAGAAATAAAACCTGCAAAGACACAAAACAATGAATTCACTTGAAAAAAAAAAGTTGCAAAACAAAAGATCTAAAGGTGATATAAAAAATCCGAGATGTGTGCTGTGAAATAGAGACGTCAAACAGACAAAAAGATACTGGAAACCTACTGAGAAAAGAGTAAATCAATTACCTGCATCCATCCTTTCCACTCTTCAGTCTGGTGACGGTTAAGATAGAGGATAGATTTCCCGGTTATTGGTGATCTGTCATTGTGTTTCTTCAAGGATGCAAAGGCTGACACTATGATGAGAAGACAGTAGAGAAAGATGAAAAGGTCTCTGTTGTAATTCTACAAAATAAAAAAGTAAGTGTTATCAGTTGCAAAACCATTTTCCGACTCAGATGTTAGTTTTCTATCTCCAAACAATCTAAAGATACAATGTAGACTATATTTACACTAACATGAATTGTTTTCAGATCATTGAAAGGGAAATTCGTCAAAGAAGTTTTGAGGAAGCTACCTTTGTCGACTCTCCAAGCAAGCTTGTTCGATCGCATATATAAAAGTAAAAAAGAATCGCCCCGAACTCAGCCCTGAGAGGAAGTAATACAGTGAGTCATGATGAAGATCATCAGCATGGATCTAATCTGATAATTAAGTAACTTACATAGCTCTCAACGTTGCTCGATTATCAATCAAGAAAGAGTCTTCCATCGTCAGAAACCTTCAAGTAGAACAACGCAAATGGTTTTAAAAACGATTTTCACTCAAGAATCGAAGAGACCAGAGAGAAGAAAACCGCTATAGCTACCTAATCAAGTTCGTCTTGATAGGCGAGTTATAGAACCTTGAAGAGACTGATCTAGGAAGACCTCCTCCTTCAAGTAAAACAGCTACTTCTTCTTCCTTGCCTTTCACCTCAGCCAGTTCAACCAAATTATTATCCGAATGACTGCGAAATAAAGCAGATATAGATTAATCTATCAAGTTAGATGCATAACACGAGAGAGACGCATAAAGAAGTAGATACGTACACTTTAGAGTGCAATGAGGACCTCTTATACTCAAGAAACTCTGAGTATATCCATGCTATGAAGACAGGGATGACTCCTAGCAGAAACGAAACCTGCATTCAAGAAGAAAAACGAAGATAATCAAACTGATCCAAGTTAATTAGAATCCATTAATCTCTCTCGAGCAAAACTGATCCAAGTTGGTGGATTCAATCAGTCGATATAGTAGAAATCACATCTAACTGCAAAACTATTCGTTCAAGATCTATTGGAATCGGCGGGAGAAGTTTGCACAAGTAATGTGATTAAGAAGACACTATGAGCTTTTACCTGGCCAGGCGTGATTGGCTCAGAGTCCGCCATTGTAGTGGATCCGCGAAGGGATCTTCGGAGATCGATAATGAACACTGGAAACCAAAAAAAAACGATGGGGGAAAGACGACGAAGACGATTATCACTCCACCGACGGATCTAAGGTATCGAGTTCGGCCTGTAGAAGATGAAGTCAGGATCCGGAACCCTAGGAATGCAGCAGAAGATGCAGAGTGCGAAGAAGGAAGATGGAGAAGAAGAAGAAGAAGAAGAAGAAGAAGCTATTGTTGTTGCTTCGAGGATGGAGAAAATAGCGGGTGCGACGTCGTTCTCGTCAAGCTCTCACCCGAACGGTTGTTGGTTTGGCGATGGCTTCTTCGTCCTGGTTTTTTTCCATTAGTAAATTTCAGAAAGTGGAGATTACGTTAAAGATAAACACTAACAAACATAGAGTAGATAGCCCTTTTAGTTTGTTTGTCACAAAAATAGTTTCTAATGAAGAAAATGAACAAAATGTTTTTTTTAAAAGCTAAAAAATTCATTTATTTGCATTTATACCCCTAGTGTTAACTAATTTGGACTTTAGGGTTTAGAGTTAAGGGGTGGATTTGGGGTTTGGGTTTCAAATTTAAAAAAAAAAATAAAAAAAAATCAAAATTTTAGAAAAAAAAAAGTCGATTTTGGTCATTTTATTTTTTGAGCGCTATTTTTGTGACAAAAACTTAAAAAATGCTATTTTAGAGAATTGCTCATATATTAATGTGTAGATTAAAAGCTTTTTTGGTAGACTAATAATTTTTTAATGAATAAAAATTAGCAAAAATCACGTTTTGAAAACGCAATCAGTAATCAGTTTGGCTTCATTATGCTTTTAGTCTCGTATGTTTACAGAATGATTATTGCGAGGTTCTTATGATAAGATTCTTAATGTAATATAAAAATCGTTTCTTAATTATATTACGTTAAGAACTCCGTCCTAAAAAGTTTGCAATAATCATGGTCTTAGACGATTACAGCAACCTATGATTTATAGTCCCTACCCGGTGCCTCACCGTCCAGATTTGAAGTATTGTTGATGAAAGCTGTTCTAATATTCTCTTTTTGTTGTGTTCTCTGATGTTCTTGGAATGATGAGAGGTATGAAGCAAACCAAGGCGAAAAGCAATTCCGTAATAAACAAACTCATGCTGATCCAGACGAACATAGTTCTCCTCCAGTGTCATATAATCCTTTTCTAAGAAAGGAAGTTCGAGCTCATGCAACAGAGACGCATTGTAAATCTCTGGAATGTCCTTCTCGACAAAGCCTTTGAGCTTCGAGTTGTACAACCCTCGATTGAAAATAGCGTCTACCACGCCTCATTGTTCTTTCCCATATTCATTTGTCTAATGCAGTGGAAGTACGGACATTACGAAGACACTTGGTGTCACCTAAACTGAAGATCCTTATCTCACAAAGACAGTAATAACCAAAAATGTTCTCATGGAAGGTTAAGTTTAAAACATCACAATCAGATGTAACCATGGTTCAACAACAACATATAACTTTGCTACTTATCTTTCAAGTATTATCTTCTTATGCGTTTGCATAAGATATCTCTGCAAATCATTTTTTATTTATTTATGAATTGAAATACTGATATTCAACTTATTATTTCTAACCGAGATAATAAACCAATGTGATCTGAGAAAGAAACAGTCAGTCCTTTTACAACTTCTCTTAAAACATATAAATAAATGAAGAAAGAAGATCTCTAACAAGCTGAGTAAAATCCCCATTTGATGGGTTTTGAAGAACCAAAGAGCTCCATCACCAGTGATCATTGCATGAACAGACCCCGTTTTTGTAATGATGGAATCGTTTCGAATCTCGTGTCACCAGTTCTCTCCCTGTGATCAACGTCAACATCTTACATGTATCGTGTCCATCATGACATATACGCATATTTTGCAAAACACGTACACAACCACGAGGCTTTGTGATAAGGAAGGCATGAGCAAGTGCTAGCTTGTCGCTTCTAAAAAGAAGTTGTTCCTCTTTATCCTCGTCTTCAGCTTCTTTAATAGTAACCAACCTAATCGCGGGGACAAAACCCATCTCTAACATATGCACTTTCAAACTCCTCAGTACAGATATGATTCCATTACACTCTGGTTTTGAAGTGTCTCCTGCACTAAACTTACGCACTTTACTCTTTTTAGGATATAGCCTATGTTTCAATGCTCTCATCATCTTCTTCGTGGAGTCTGATGCTTTCTCTTCTACAACACCTTTATTGTTCATCTTTGTGGCATCAAGTTTCTTCACTAACTCAGCTAACCTATCTCCCAGCTCTACATCCCCATGAACCCAACAGAGATTCATCAGTGTTTCCCACACTTCAACGCTTGGTTCCACCTTCATTGTCTCAACGAACTCCAATGCCTCATCTAAATGACCACATGCTGCTAACATCTCTGTTAAGCTCACATAATCTTCCATGGAGGGGATGATCCCATAGTCTTTATACATAGACTCAAAATGTAACAACCCTTCGTTACTGTCCCCTAGTGAAACACAAACAAAGAAGACCGCTTTGAATATCTCCTTGTCAGGTTTGTTCCCTTCATCTTTGAAACGTGTAAACATATCAATCGCGAGCTCACCGTCTTCGTTCTTCGCTAAGCATCTCATCATAACGCACCAAGTCTCTGAACTTCTCTCAGACATCTCGTTGAACACGTTCAATGCTTCTTCAGTGGAGTCACAATCACAATACATTTTGAGTATTGTGTTGTAAGATGCAACACTTAAAGGAGTAGAAACCGAACCGGTAATGAAGTCATGAACAACCTTAGCTTCTTCCAAAACCGCTGTTTCACCACATAGTTTGGCTAACCCTAGAAGCCTAGGTAAGTCCACAACATAGCCTTTATATTTCAAGATCTGGACAGCTTCCACAGCTTCTAGTACTCTCCCATCTCCACACAGAGCATCTAAAGTCTCAACCGTTACAGATCGATGATCATCACTAGCCATATGATTCTGAGCATGTGAAGAAACTCTTCTACATTGAACAAAGCTTTGAGTATGTGGCCATGTGGGTCGTGTGAAGACGTCTCTAAGAGACGAAGTGACGATCTTTGTGGTAAGATCATAATGAGACTGGACTCGAGAACTGAAGCAACGGCTTGAGATATGAGTCTCCCACCTAAAGTAGGGTTTTGAGAATCTAAGTATTGGGCTGCACGTTATTCTCATCATTGCAATGATTCAGAAATCCTAAGAACAAAGCGACGGCTCTTGCAAATACGGAGAAATTTGTAAAATCCCTAGAAAGTGATAAAAATTATCTCATGTGAAAAGCTTATAAGATATCAAAACCAAACAGAAAGATCACAAACTCTCTATTTATTTTGATTTTAAGTATTTTTTGTTACAAAATATGATATTAATGATCCCCAACTTATATAACGTTTCTTAATTATAACATATTCCCTTTTTAGCTCTCAGAATACAATAATTGACCCATTGTCAGCTACAAAATCCTTGGCACCTTCAGCTCTGCTTGTAGCTTTCTTGACCTAGAGGTTAAATAAACCAAGAATCATTAATAAGCGTAAGCAATAATAGTCACAAAGTCACATCCTAAGAGCATGATTAAAGGAGGGTTCTTAGCGGAAGGTCTTAGCGGAATTTAAGAATTGATTCTTAACTTTAACAAAAGAAAAGTTAAGAACCGGCTCTTAAATATAAGAACTCCAGTTAAGAACCCGCTTTTAATCATGGTCTAAGGCAAAGAACATACATACAAACATTTGTGTATAGAATAAAAAACAAAAATAATACAGCTTATGTACGTACCTCTTCATCCCAATTTGTGAAAAAGGTTATGACGGAAAGAGATACACCTTGAATGATGAGTGCACATATGATTCCCAGCCAAAGCCCCTATAAATTTTACATTAACTTTGAAATTGTTCGATCTTAAAAAGAAGAGAGAGAGAGAGAGAATCTTAGTTGGTTAATTGGGTTTTACCCGACCGCCAAGGTGAAAGTGGAAACCAAGTAACAAGCCCAACGGGACTCCCACAAAATAATATGATCCAAGATTCACAAAAGCTCCTATCTTCTGCCATCCACATCCTCTAGCAACCCCTTTTTTACCAAAATTACAATAAACCAAAAAAAATATAAACAAACATGATGATGCTTGTTGTTGTGTGCATGGTGGTGTTTGCCTTTACTTGCAAACAAAAAAACTTCTACATACAAAAAGTTGTGAGTGGAGAATATAACCTGAAAAAACACTTTGGAAGCTGTCCAGTAAGTGGCCTATGGCGAGAATGGGCATCATCGAGGCTACATATGTGATTACTTTCGGGTCACTACTGTATGCAAATCCCCATATCTTCCTTATCAGAATCATAACCGAACCAACTAGTACACTCTCTAATATTGCAATGCTCAAGACCACACGAACTGCACGCTTAGCCACTTTTGCATTCCCTGCTCCTAACTCATTTGACACCCTTGTGCTGCATGCGGATTACAAAGAACAGTTTTAATGATAACAAAGTTATGGTTTTGTTGAATCTCGATGCAGCAAAGTAATGAAAGAGTCCTTCCATTATTGGTTATACATAAGGTTTACTGGTGCACTGACCTTGCGGCTCCACCAAGGCCAAATGGGATCATCCAGATTGTTCCTGATGTATTAAGGCTGCAAAAAAAAAGAAGGATTATTACTAATTCAGTCATAACCATAAATAACTAAACTTGTTCTGACGTATATATGAGGAAGAGATTAACAGTTTAAACTTTAAAACAAACATTGATACTTACCATATTGATAGGACTGAAGTTTCTAAAACTGGGTTTGGAAGAAGTCCTGATGAGAGAACCAAAAGTTCGAAGGACCACATCTCTAAGCTGCTCAAACAACATAACCTCAAATAATTATTGTTTTTGGTGGATCCTAATTAAGCATGAGTTATTGGTTTGTGTATTTTCTTGGATTTGTAAATCCATATGAAATCTAGTATTATTCTTCTTATAATTTTTAATTTTTATTTTGAAATCATGTGTTATTAATTGGTTTAGTGATTTACAAATCATAATCCAAATCATTTGTTATTTGTTCATACAAATTTACTAATGGATTTGATTTTACCATGGATTTGAGTGAGTTGAGAAATTTATATTAAGAGAAGGAAAATTTTATAAGATCTCGCTAGGCATTTTCTTAATAAATCTATTTTACACAAACCTTGTTTCTCACGTCACCTCCGATAAATAATTAGCGTAGGCATTTTCTATTTAAACTTACCAGACCATAAGTGCAGAGGGAATAGCTAGCTTCATAAAAGGGATGATATCGTGTAGAGCCTCCTTAGAGAAACCAGTCCAGGTCAGTGAGCAAGAAGGCGAAAACTTGACATAACATGCCAAGAGAATAACATTAAGCCAATACGAGATCGAATTAGCCACAGCAGCTCCTCTAAACCCTAAACCAGATTTCAACACCAAGAACCAACATAGGATCACATGAAGACAAGTGGTGACTCCAGAACATAAAACCACAGGAAACACATTGTTCTGCGCCTGCAAAAACCTGTTGATACATTGAAGAAGACCGTAGGCAAAGATGCTTGGGATCATGAACTTGGCATAGGAGCCAGAGAGGTATGCAATGGATTTGTCTAAGCCGAAGAAGACAAGGAAATGCTCTGTGTTGGCCCATACGATGGAGAGAGGAATAGAGCAGAGTGTAAGAACAAACATTGCTCTTTGCATCTGTATGCCTAACATTCCGTACATTTTTGCTCCGTATGATTGGCCACAAACTGTGTCCAAAGCACTTGCTGTTCCCATCTGTTCAAAGGTGAATAGTTTTCTTATGATTTTTTATTTCTTGCTTCACAAGTAAGCGTCAACGCAATTGTCACTATCATTAATTCAGATTTGAATATGGAATATTGATATTATTCACTTTCACTGTTAGATGTAGGGTAGCAAAAATAAAGTAAAATTTAAGCAATTCAATTATATGAAAATGATAATGTTTTTGTTCTTGTAGCTACAGAAAAGTCGCATCAAAGAATCAAATATGCATACGCAACTTGTAAATTCAGACATGGTGTCGTTGTCAAAAAAATATTCAGACAAGGTGGCTTGACAACTACATCTTAGCTGGATTTTATATTATTTATCACTATTTTGGTTATCATTTCGATGTATATTACTCTTGTTAATAGTCACGTGTGATCAGTTTGGGGTCTGGAGCTAGATATGGTTTAGGTTTATGTGATCAGATCAAGATCACGGGTGAACAGACTTGGACTGGAACTTGATAACGTTAGCCAACTTAAGCGGCCTGATTAATTTAGAAGTATTTTTTTATTGACTGGAAAAAATGTTATATCCATTATAGTGTATTGTTTTGTTGGATTTTGTTAATTACTCCCTCCGTTTCAAAATGTTACATATTTTAGATTTTTCACACAGTTTAATAAAACACATTAAATTTGCATATTTTTTTGTGATTATCTTTTTCCCATAAGTTTAAGCCAATAAAAATTCAGTAAGTGCAATTAATATTTTTGAAATTTGCAATTAGTTAATAAAATCTGCATTGAAAATATAAAAATAGATCTTTTTGAAACAAAAGTTTTCTCTAGAATATACAACTTTTTGAAACAGAGGGAGTAGTAAATTAAAAATAAGATCAAATATATACACTAAAAATGTAGAATGACATTCAATATTCTAAAAAGCATTTTAGGCATCTGCTTAAACTGCACCTAGGCACTAAACCATATAGTACTATAGTGATTACCTTCTAACTATCTAAACAATTACAATATTATCGTAATAAATAATTTATTATTTACTATTCATAATCATAATAGTTAATATATTAATGTATAATCTTATAAAAAATCAAATGATATAAATATTATTATTTATGAATAGTGATATTCAATATAAAATATTATATTTATTTATGCATAAATTGTTTAATTAATAATCTAAATGTCCTATTATTTATTGTAGATGTTGAATCATTGTCCATGTAACGATTAACATTTTCTTGAACTCTATTTATAGTAAAACAATTTTTAAAAAGTTTTGATATTTAATACTCCCTCCGTTCTATTAAGATAGTTCTATTAAAATGAAAGTTTTGAGATTTTTTTTGTTTTATAAAGATAAAAATTCATAGTTTTCAATACATTTTTTTCTTACTTGTTTATATATATTACTTTTATTAACTATTAAAAGAAGCCATTAGATAATTTTACTTGTTTTGTAATTATAATATGAGATAAAAATTATTTTTGATATTGTAATAATATTCTTAAATTGGTTGAAATGTCTAAATTTTTATTTTAATGG
This sequence comes from Sinapis alba, assembly GCA_012274485.2. Classification (NCBI taxonomy): domain Eukaryota; kingdom Viridiplantae; phylum Streptophyta; class Magnoliopsida; order Brassicales; family Brassicaceae; genus Sinapis; species Sinapis alba. The sequence continues at coordinate 205,059 of MU105762.1, forward strand.
AGAGTAATTAATATGAAACATATGGATTAATCGTTAAATACTATCCGTACTTTTAGACATTGCTAAATATAGTATCATTAAATGCACGTGGACTAGAGGAATATTCGGTGTGTTATGAAAAAAAAGTTTGTTGTGACAGGATTGAATAAATTAGATATGGCTATAGCTTGAGATAGATTTCAAATAGAAAACATAAGACTTACCAGGAAGCTGAAGCCGGTGACAGAGGCAAAGGAAGTGGCAACGGAGGCTGCTGAGAGAGGAAGAGAGCCAAGATGTCCGACGAACATGACTGAGATTACTTGCAGACAAAACTGAAGAAGACTCACTGCGATGAGTGGACCCGCAAGCCATAGCTGTTTCTTCACTTCTACCTTTATACGGCCATTACTACTACTCTTCTCGTTTTCTCCCATGAGAGGCCATGACAACGTCAACACCTCGTCTCTCTCCGACTGCATTATTGCAAAGAATGTAGAGTACTCTAGCTAGATAGAAAACAGAAATACCAGTTTCTCTGATCACTGTCTTAAATTTTTTTCAGTTTTGTGTTTTGTTTGGTATCTCTACTGGTGTGTGTATGAGGCTGTGTTTTTTCTTATATTGTTCTTTTAAGGTTTATATAGACAAGTATATATTTGAACTATGTGCGTATGTGCCTACGTGTCTCTTGTACAGTGGAAACCTCCAAAGAAATTTATAGGGAGATGAGCCTATCTCAATGTGTATCGGCGCCTTGGTGGAATCTTTTTAACAGTGCAGTTTCAAATTATTTCTAAGCCTTACTAAAAGTATATCAACAATATGTTTTAAAAAGTCATGATATAGTTTATGATTTTTACGATTTTTATCTACAAATTTAATTTATTAAAATTATTAGAAATTTTAAATATATATATATATATATATAATTTATTAAATTTATTAAAATTATTATCTTGCGATATCGCGGAAAGTCACGTAGTTTACGATCATGTTTGTAATATTCTATCAAACTAACTCCGGTTTCGAGATAAGAAAGGCTTCTTCATCAAATAGGCGGGGGTACTTCCAAATTTTGGTTCAAGCTGCAGCAAACAGACTCGTTTGGAGTGGTAGGACCAAAGAAATCTGAAGAATTAAATTAAATTATTAACGATGATCCAGGATCGTTTTTTAAAAAAATTGTGTTTTTTGAAAAGCAATTATTGATAATACTAAAATCAAATTTTTCATTATATACAGATGATTTAATTATTGGAAGCAACATGCCAATATGTATATATGCACGCATGTTTTCATATTGCATGCAGTTAAATCTTGTGTTTCTGCCAATGTACGAAACACAGTAGAAAACATGTTCGGATTAGGGCATTGGCTGACATTACTTCGGCAAATGAGTGTTCAAGTGTTCTACACTTCAAGTTGTAGATAAATCAGTCAAGGACTCTATATACCATTTGTTCTCATCGATAATATAAAAGAGATACATTAACAATCTTAGATTTTGGCATGATACAAATACTTCAAAAACATAATGATTATGTTCATTGGTCAAGCTCGCTGGCTGGCGTTTTTTCACTATATAGCAAATGCATGTGATGTGCAAATAAAAAGTTGGTGACAAGTGTTTGCTTTTGTCGGCTGAAGACTCGAGGAACGCCTCCGGTCAATGTGTTATTTATTCCCCTTATTCAGCATTCCCATTCTATTCCCAATCAATGAAATATTTGTTTTACTAGCTCGCTTGAGTCTAATGTGTTACACATTTCACATGCGTGATAGTTTGAGTGGATAGAAGAAGAAAAAATCAAAGAAACAGTTACTATATAACTATTTTTTTTATCAAAACATAGGGTATAGACTTTTTGGTAGCAGTTGATTGATGGTGAGAGTTTGCCAAAAAAAAAAGGACTTAAAGAAAATAATGAGCTGAGCAGTGTGTGGATTGAAATTGATCCGCCTATGATATAATCATATATTATCCTTTTGCCAACCATATAATCATATATTTATTCATGAAACCTTAATTCACTTTAATAACGTATTCTGAAATAGTGACATATAATATGAAATAATGATTTTCTGATAATAACACGTTGGAGACTTGATGAACGAAATGTCTTGGCGAAAATTTGAAGGTAGCTACATTACTCTCTCCCATCTAACCCAAAACTTGTACTGTTGTACTAGGTCATACTATGCGGATCCTGCAGTGACCAACAATAATATATTATAGTAGACCTCAATATCTTGTTTATTAGGGTGTTCTTCAGTGTTTAAGAGGTGTTACAAAAACTCATCAAATCAAGACTAGAGTTATGATGGAGTTCTGGAACCATGGTTCTCTACAAGCCAGTTCTGGAAACTCAAAACAGAGCAGGAATAAACTATCTTAACTCATTCTCAATTAGAATTTCACAGACTTGATGAGGCAATCATTATACAAAAGATTGTTTGGTTTAAATACAATTTTACATTCAATAAAAAAAAAAAAGGTGTTACAAAAAATCCATGGAAGGTAGTAGACGCTGTTTCAACCATACAGAGACATTAGTCATCACAATCATGGATCAATGCTGTTTAAACCAGTCATTGTTATAGAACAAAACCGTGTGACATTTTCAGCTGTCATCATTACTTTTTTGTTATTTTCTACTAGAACTAATGACATGTGATGGTTTCATTATGTCAACAAGTTGAGGCTTTAACTACTCTGGTTGAGATCAAATGACAAACAATCTGAAACCGAAGTCGTATCATGAGATTTTTTCACTAGCTGTTACACTAGTAAATGGACAAATTGGCATTTAAAGTTTCAGCAGTCAAAACTGTGAAATAAAATACAATCCCTCTTCTAATATATCTTAAACATAGTGAGAAGCTTACTGCCACTTGTTTACTTGCTTTTCTTCTTCCCAGCTGATTTCTTCTGACCATTCCTCTTGAATTTTTTGAACTTAGTGGCGGCAAGTGCTTCCGCAGTGCTCTTGCCTTCCAACCTCTTTGTGAGCTTAACCACACTAGACATACCTCTGACCGCAACCGCGCGCTGATCTGGTCTACGGCTCATCATCTTGCGATCAAGTGGCCAATACGCATACGGTTCAAGTTTATCTTTCCTCTTAAGATCCCCACTTGCCTTTTTGCTTGCATACTCTTTGCCTGTGTAAGCGTATCCTGACTCTGATGTTTTCATCCGCTTTTGGTTCTTCTTAGACGTGTTTGCAGAGAAACGGCTACCTTTGCTGCTCTTGGCATCAGAATCTGGATCAGAGATCTCCTTCCTTTTAGCTCTCTCTCCTTCATGGATGATTAGCCGTCCTTCCTCATCAAACTCTGCTTCTTCATCTGAGTCAGCTTTCCGTTTGCGTAACTCACTTGATCGAAGAGCTGATCTTGTTTTGTATCGATCCATTAAGTCAAGCGGTTCATCATCTGACTCATTAACTTCAAGATGACTCTGCCTCTGATTTTTCTTGGATCTGTAATACGTCACCATCAGGTTGAGTAATGTATATCCAAAAGCACAGCACATCAACGCAAGATTATTTGCCATAATGTGTATATAAATAACCAACCTCAAAGCGGATGCTTTAGATTTTAACAAAGAGGAAGCCTTGCTACGGCCACGCGTCTCCCCATCCATGTAGTCTCCATCGCTGTCCTCGTCTTCATCATCAAAATCAGAAAATATCTTGGTATCATTCCACCGGCTGACCCTGGAAGACAGAAATCAAGAAAAGGCATTACTCAGAAACTTCTATGAGATTATTTATCTGTCAACTGAGTTGGAAAAGTACTTTGATGAAGTTTCTTTTGAATGCTGTGATCTACTCATCTCAGAGGCAGCTGCATACTTTTTCTCTTTACGATCCTTGACCTGAGATAAAACAGGAAACGATTTATGGATGGCATAAATAACATTAACACAGATACTAAAATCTAGACAACTTAACGAGCTGTTAGCAAACCTTTCGGATGTTTGTCAGGAGTTTCATATGTTCTTCAGGCATCACAGACTTAACAGCCTCTGTGCCACACTTCTTGATTAGCATTTCCAATAGAAGCCTCACCTATTATACCAACATTACTCTTTAGAGATTATATATATATATTAGCATGTATGCTAGCCGCTAAGTAACAAGATTAGTGTCCTGGCAATAGCTCAAAATGTGTATGTATGTGCGTCTGAGTGGGTGAATGAAGGCAACGTGCCGCACCAAACATTTCATCTTGAGCATTTTGCGTTAAAAAAGGGTATTAGAAAGTTGTAAACACACCTTTGCTTTGAAAAGGTTTTTGGTTCCTTCTGGCCATTTCAGTAAGCCTTCGACCATGCCCTTTAAGTTAGCGTGTAGTCCTTCAACGGGCGACTTAGCCACCAACACCTTCAACAAACCTAAATTTGCCTGTTTTCCAGAACAGATTTCAGAAAAGGGAAAACAGTTCGCTGCCTCATTAATAAACAAATGAGACAAATGGATAACTCGCTGCAATAAAGTTTTGGTCTCTTGAAAGGGAAGATAGATAACTAACTTTTGTGATTTCCTTATTTTTCCTCTGGAGGAGAAGAAATGTTGAAGGGAGCAAATTGTAAGCACAAGCAATGAGATCGGAGAACTCATATGTCAAACGAGCTACTCCCTTAACAGCAGCACTAATCATCTGAGGTTTTTCTCCAGCCAGGCAACCAACCACCTGTGACGGTTATAGCAGAGGTAAAACAACAACCCTTGACGCTAAAAAGAAAAACAAAGTTCCTGAACAAAAAGGTTACAGTGACTTGTTAGGATTAGACTAAACATACCATATTGAAGTAACCATGTAATTTCTCATTGTCTCCACCATTTTCCTCATCTGCGTATGCATGCCCAATCTGAACAAGTACGTCATACGCTCTGCTTCTTGTTTTTTTATTTACCTGCAGACACAGCAGCGACCTGAACAATGATTCTTGCACAATCATAGTTTGACACAAACAGTTTCAAGCAAAGTTTAGTACCTCTTTTAAAGCAAGTATAACTTCGGGTAGAAATGAAGAAACGATGTCCTTTCTCGCCTTTAAATCATCCTGTGCAGGGAAAAACCATCAGCATCCAGGAGCACTATATCCCTAAACGATAAACTTAAAGTAGTTCTAAACAATTTGTCACAAATACACACAAAGCTAACAGGTTTAGATTCTTACAGTCCTTGATGCATGAGCCAACAGGAAGTATAAACAATCAAGTTTATGGCGCTTGGCAGAGACATGGCATATGTTGTGCATCAGCTCAAGCAACTCTTCGAGGTTCTTTGAAACAAATCCATCAGAACTCTGGCAACAGAAACATTTGCACCGATGATATTAAGTCAATATTTATTTAAAATGGAACGCTAAGTAAATCGTTTTCAAGAATCTAAAGAAACAGCACCAGTGTATAGGGTCATAAACTTATCGTCATCTACTATTTAACATAAAGTAAGCAATAATATCTAGATGACGTACAAACCGCAACCCAGCAATGAACTAGATGCTTAAGCGAGAATCAAATTCAGCAAGGCAATCAATATACTTGAACTACACTAGCGTGAAATCTTAAGGCAAAACAAGCAGTACCTTCAAGATAACTGAAAGAACTTTGTATGCTTTCTTTTGAATTTGTCCCTTGGGATCCTGCAATCCACATCAGCATACAATTCTCATCTTCATCTAGTAGAAGCATAAATCATCACAATACAATAGATCAGTTTACAAACCTGCATTGCAGGCTTCAGAGAACTGAATACGGTATCTACTTCTGGACCATCCAAACCAGGTAAAAGAGAAACTAAGAGATCAAACAACGTTGCCCTGAAAAGAAATACAGATTATAGGGTCAACTTTGGCTCAGTTGCAACTTGCAACCAACAAACCAGAAACACAAGATTAAGTAACGGTACCTAAGGTTGGAAGAAGAATTTTTGTCTGCGGCGTTATCCACGTCCATCCCACTAACAGAACTTTCATCTTGTGCAATAGCAGTTTTCGTAGCCTCTAAAAGCTCTCGCAATGTCTTGAAGAGTAGCTTTGAAACAGTCTTTTTCTCCGCAATGGAAGCCAAGTTCCCTATCGCAGACTGAATGGAAAGACAACCAAAGTTATCAACAGATATTATATTCCAACAGATCATAATTTCTCTCATGTATCCCTCCATTAAAATGAAAGTCTAGTGCCCAACGCTTTAGTTAGTTACCTGAAGAGAACCGCCATCATCTTTGCCAGATTCACGAAATATCCTTGATAAAACATCCAATAACTTAGGAGCACACGACCGCAGAACTTTCAAATTAGCTGCCGCAATGTCTGGATTATACCGAGCACTAGCTCGTAGCATAGCAGGACTTGCATCATTGACAGGCATTTCTTTACCCTCCACAACTTCCTTATTTTGTTGAATTAGGATATTCAAACTGGTGCATATAATTCCACGGGTTTCAGCCTGTGACTGAAGAGCTCCGCACAATATTCTCCCCAGATCCGAAAAACTTTCCACAGTATCCATAGGATAGTTACAAAATGAAGGTAACAAAGCCCATAATGAATATACGAGAGAGTCCACACTCTTCGATGCTGCAGTAAGACCTTGTAGCTTGAGCTGCCATCACAAAGAATAAGCAACATTAGCGAGAAACAAAGGTGAAATCAGGCCTCGGGTAAAGATAAAAATTACCTGTTGAGATTTCTGGCTCATTGTTTCGATCATTCTAGAAATATACTCTGTGAAGAAACTTAGCCGCCCTCCCACAGTATACTGCTTCAGGATTGGGAAGAGCCAAACGTTTACCTCAGACAAATCACTCGCCTCCAGGTTTAAGCGCACAATGTTTAAAAATGTTTCAGGTCCCATAGCACCAAGGGCTGATCCTACACACTCATGCAACTGGGGATCGCCAACAAAGATAACATCAGTCAAACAAAGAGTTAGGAAAATACAAGACGTGACTACAATACGAGAAGTCTAATACATTGACATGTTGCTATCACCTTATATCGTTGTAAACGGAAAAGAGAGCACAATCAGCATAAGAGCTACCACCAAGTCAATACCGAACAAACAAGTAAATACCGAACGAAAAAGAAGTTTGCATACAAAGTGTAGCCAATAGATCAAGCACTTTGAGACTTCTAAAAAATCAACAAAGCCCAATATCTGTTGGCATAGTTGCATATGCTTACAGCATTTCATTCCCTCCCACAACTCACCATATAGATAAACTAAAGGTAAAAAATATTGTATTTCTGTTAAGATGTACTTAGGTCCAACGATGAAGCCACGTTAACAGATCATACGGAACATCACTATCTCAACAACTTTTACTGTAATGTAAAACCCCAGCAGATGGTCATTAGGCTCCAGGATTAGAATAGTACAGTTACCTGCTTCGTATAAGGAAAGTCTTCGTCAGGTAAATCTTTCATATCTGATAAGTCCTGGAGGGTCTTCCTCATAAAATATGAAGAATCTTCACCTGAAAATTGAGTGAGAGGATTAGCACATGAAATAAAAGCAAAAACTTGAACACGAGAGAATTGACAAGACAGAGGAAAAACAAAACGTACCTAATTTATCGAACATGGTCGAAACTACTTGAAAAGCCATGTCCCAGACTGCATGGTACTTATAATCAAGCAAGCTTTCAACTGTTGCACACAGTTTTTCAATGACTGTTGGACTAGACTTCCTTGCATCCAAGTCTGAATTCCGGATCCCGTTGATGCTTTCCCTGATCAAACTCTCATCGATGCACGAGTTTATCAAACTCTTCAATGCATCTGTTGCTGCAAAGATTGCCTCCTCGTGTTCAGATGCAATAATATCTGCCAAAGAGGAAGCACAAAGATCATGGCAACAGTAAGATAAGCCGCATTGGCAAGATAAGCAGTATCTCTTAGCAATTCTGAAACCAAAAAAGCAACAAGGAGCAGATACAACAGCATACCTTTCAGACCATTGAACACACTAGGAAGTTTAACCACGCAAATATCTCTACTAAGGGAAAAAGCCCTCATCATCCCAACTTTCAGCAAACGTGCTGTAGAGGTCATAGCATCAGCAGATGTTTCAGGCGCCGAGAACAGAACAGCAGCATGATATAACACTTCGACCAGCGCCTCAACTGGAACCTCAGACGTTGGATTGAGACAAAGCGCATTTAAAGAGTCTATCACTGGTCTTGCAATGAATGCATCGCGCGTAATCAGCAGTATCTTAAAGCCATCAATCACAGTAGCAATATGCTTTTTGGACATCAAGGCCAAGCACTCTTTTAGAGCGCTGAGAATGTAGAGCACTTGCTGTGCCCCCTTGGCTCCTTCGGCAGAACGCACTTCCGATTTATGGGCGAGGTCTAAATATTTTTGGAACAGTTCTGCAATAGTTCCACTGAGTGATTGCCAGGCCTTTGTACCAGAGGATTTCACCAGGACATCACGGAGACAGGAACTTGCTAGCTTTCTTACCTTTCCATCTGAGTGAGTAACGAAATTCAGCAAGATGCTGTAGGACTCAGAGACTTCATTCCCCATCATAGACTCAACGTTAGTGAGGAGATGAACCAAACACTTCAACGCCGAAACCAAGCACTCAGGCGTGTTTGATCTAAGGCGCAAAACGCTGAGGATAAGACGCAAAGCTAAGCCATTCCTCTTCAGTACTCCGGCTGAGACTTTAGGGAACACAAGGGAAAGAATGACAACATGTGGCTGAACAATATCCAGAGATGGTTCAGCATCTGAAGACAAGAGGCTGTCTAGAGAGCTACATGTGGCAGCGAAGTAAGCCACAGGTGTCAGGCTATGATTACCTTCTGTCAGAGTCTTTGACAGCTCCTCGATTACAGCGCAGAGATGTTTATGGTCTGGTCGTTTAGACTGAGATAAGCGAGAGAGCATGAACTGCCCAAAGTCTTCAGTAACAGGCAGGTATGGTTCTGAGTGTGTGAGACTCATGTTGGTTTCAATGTCAAGACACAATGGTTCCATAACTAGGTTCTGTCTCCTTCCAAGAGTAAAGATGGAGCTTCTGAGATGGGCAACAATAAAAAACAAAACTTCAATGAAATATCATGCGATTGTGCCTAATTAAACTGAAAGCTGAATGGGTACAAGAAGAGTAATAAAGCTTCGAACTTTACATTGAATCGTCGAGTTTCTGACCTGAATAGAGTGGAGGAGAAGACCCTTCGTGGAGCTTGTTGGCTTGAAGATTGATGAGACTGCAGAAGACTGATGTTGGCGGCAATGAAACGAGAAGCCTTCTTTTAGGGTTTTCTCTCTCTCTCTCGAACAAAAATTAATCTAAGGGTTTAAGATTTTATTATTTTAAAGCGGTTTCGAGAAAAGGAGTGCGGTTCAACCGGTCAAATCGATACGGTCTACGTTTCTAATCAATAAACCGCCGTGACGTCTCCGAATTCATTCAGAATCAAGAGAATTGACACAAACTTGAATAAATCTTTTTTTTTAATCTATACTTTTATTCTTCTTTTCTAACAAAAAAGATCTAAAAAAATAAGCCTTTCTTCTCATTTTTCTTACTCTTGTAAAAACGTACTTTTCTCATATCATTTTATATACATGTTGACAAAAACGTTTTATTTGCATATTATAATATAGAATTTTAAAACATCAAAGTATAGTTGAATTATATAATACTATAAATAAACAAACAAATCATTTATTTTCATTTATATTATATCCACTTTAGTGAAAAAATAACCGACATAACATTAAAATATTTTGAAATTTAAAATATTTACTTTTTATTATGAATTTTTTTTCTTTGTTTTTTTTTAGTTTTAATTTCGACCAAATTTATCATGATTTAAATTTTTTATACGGGTTGTATTTTCTTGCTAAAGTCTTTTTATAAATATAAATAAAGACTTTTTTCTATAAGAATATGTATAACTGTGTTGAGTGTCGTATTTCTTTTTAATATAGGCAGATTATTAATTTTGGACTACTGAAAATGACTAATATTCTACGTAGACTCTATTTGATATTGACTACAAATATAAGTTATCTATATGAATTTTTTTTTTTAATATTGGGCTATTGATATTGGTCTAATATTTCAGACTGTAACATGTACAATTCATATAAGACAAAACATAATAAACTATAGCTCTAATAGGTAATCATTAAAGAAACAAGAACGAAGATGAAAATTTTATTAAAAATATAAATTATAGGAATAAAAATATTTATTATTATTGTTATTTTCGGTTTTGATAACGAATAATTTTGTTATATAATTACTTAAAACAAGAAGAATGACAAAAATCATGTGTAACAAATACTCTTTATAAATGTAAAACTTTTAAAATGAAATGTAGTTCACTATTTCTATTCATTTGGACACCATTTAGATTTTTAAAAAATGCACATGCCAATTAAATGAACAATTATCACCCTTTATTATAAGGTAAAAAGGATATATGAATTGGCAAAATTTGTGAGATATATTGTAGATAAGTTATAGAAAAAGACACCTAAATTCTTATCTGAAAAATAATCTTCAAAGTATCACATGATGTTGCAATTTATTACTTCCGTGAATGAAGAACCTTGATTATATCCATCATCAAATTTGACATAACTTTTTCGACAGTGATAAAAAGTAGTTTAATGAATGCTTATATTTATAGTAAATAGAAAAACAAAATTGAACAAAATATTCTTGATATTTAAGGTATCAATAATACAAAAACAGGTTGTTTGAATGCTTTGTGGTGCAAATCTTTACCAAAGTACTAGCCATACACTATTAGTATCCTTATGATTATTCTCAAATCATAGATGTTAGATATCAAACTAAAATTTAAATTTTGTTAGCATTTTATAGATGAAATCTCCACTTAAACATGGTCTAGCATTATTATTAGATTATAAATTGTATATCACCAATTTTATTACTAAGATTGTTTTCATATTTATTCAATTGCAAATATCTTTATAACAAAAAAATATTTCAATATTATAGGAATGCAACAGTTCTTATATGATTTTATTACTAAATTATCACGATTTTAAATTAATTAGAAGTAAGAAATCTAGAGGTATAAATCTTTCATGTATATGATTAATAGATAAGAATGTTGGTCTTAATAGCATTGTTTAGTGCTCATTTGCTATATAGACCAAGAAGAGTCCAATTTTCACAGATCGTTAATGTAATCTTATCGATATAGTACATGGTCACTTTAGTCACACTAGTGAAAAAAGAATCTCTTATCACTTTGTACACAAACTACTCAGAGTAATTCGATTTCTTTTTTTACCTAACTTTTCTGAGATATTATCTTTGACTACGAAAGTGCTCTAGTTTTTCACAATTTAAAAAGAATTACTTTAATTATCTTGATAGCTATAAACTTAGTAAAATCTAACTTTTCTACCAATGTTTATACCTTATTGGCCTTGTGAACGAGGATTCAAACACAAGTTTTATCATATTTGTACCTAGACGGAAACCGCCAATGCAACCAAATGAACACTTTTAGATAATATCATGTCAATTATGTTTTGGTGGCATGATGAACATTAAGAAAGTGGTGTTTGGAGTGATATGGAGCATACTATAAGCACATCTCTTTTCTTTCTAATGATATGAAGACAAATTAAAAACATGAAGTGAAGCGAGTTGAGCTTCACTAGAATAACACCTACGACAATCGCAAGAGCCAACACAAAATCTCAAATGCAATGAAACCGACTGAAACACTAAGATAGTCATCCAAAAATAAAAACAAGAATTTGTAGTATGAGATTGACTTTAGAAGTATAGTCACCGTCAAGTGTTTCCATATGAAGAGCATGCCAAATAATACGAACCAAAAGCATATGTTGAGAAAATGATTGTACATGGTCATTGCCATATGATACTCATTGCTGCTACTTGGTGCATAAACTATGATGAAAGCACAAGCTTGACTACTTTTACAAAGGCGGATAGCATGTATTGTCCAACAAAGAAGGATGTCATGTACTGTCATGTTTCATCTATAAAGACAAGAAGAGTTGGTTACGAGAAGAGTTAGTTACTTAACCATTCATCGTTGCCGCCAACGTCGTCTCCAAAGCTCATAAACCCTTATACGCGTTTGAAGCTTCTGATTGTTTCTTCACTTTTCATCATTTGCTTGTTTTCTTTTTTCTTTTGTATGTTTGTGAATATGAATTACATACTAGTGTGCAATAGCAAATCTTACTTTCGATTATACTATCATAGTTTCACATATCATTCAATTCACCCCTAGTATTTTTTAATTGTATTTTATCTCTATTTTTCTGTTTATACTCGACTTCTCTGTAATTCGATGGTGTCAAATGTAGCTAATATCACCATTTTTATATGAAATGTCAATGTGAGATTTAAACTTAAAAGTGGCTTTTTATTGTGGGCTTACTATATGAAAAAGAAATATATAGTTGATATCAGGCTCAAACACATAATAATAAACCTTTAGATCCAAAACATAATCTTTAACACAATTTAATAAAAATAACTAGTTAAAAACTTTGTTGAATGGACGCAAAAGATTAAAAATATGAAATGATCACACAAATACAATTAAATTATACAATAATTAACAAATAGACTAATTCCAAACCGATTTTCAAGTTCATGCCCAAATGAGGTTTCATTGTATACTCAAAACTCTATTTCAGTGGGGGCAAAAGATTAAAGAAGTCGATTCTTAAGTTCAGGCCTAAAAGAGAGCTTTCACCGTATTAAAGGCCCATATCCACTAAGCAAATTGAAGCGGGGAAAGTTTTTATTTTCAATTCTTGGTCAAGAACGCGAAGAGGGTGTTCGAAACACGAAACGTCGAAACCAAAAAAAACAAAAGTCTCTTTCTCACTCTCTTGATAAACGTGCTCTGTGCAGAACTGTAAAGCACGCGGCTCACCAAAGAGATCATTACTTTACTTAAACACACTCTTAACTCTCTCTGTCTCTCTTAAACTCACGCTTTTTTGCTCCTACAGCTAATACTTTCATGGCTTCGTTTCTCTTCAGCTGCTACTACTTCGTTCCAGGTTCATTCTTCTCGACTAATTTTCATTTTCTGTTTCTTTCTTCTCTAGATTATTCTAGCTGCTATGTTGGTTAGCTGAATACAGTTCATGGCAATATGTTAAAAGTTTAGCTTCAGATGGAATATGGTGTTCTAAGTCTAGTCCTGGTCTTAGGAATCGTTGGCAAGCTGTTCTCCAAGATTTTTCTTAAATTATAACAACATTTGTTTGTTCCTTGAGGGTAGAAGGAAGCTCTAAGCTTCTCAATTCTTCATTTTGATTTCTCCTTTTTCTTTTCTCTGTTTTGTTAGGTACTCTTTACAATGGAGGTGATGCTAAGAACTGGTCGGAAGATAATAATTTCTCACTTGCTTCGGTGAGTTGATATTATGCCTAAGGCTAGGTAGGGAATGAAGCAAATGGTCCGTGCACATGTACAAAGAATCCAATGTCTAATCTTCTCTTCTTTGTTTTTTTTTTAAAATGATTTGGATTGTTGAAATATAAAATCATTGGTTTGATTCTAATTATCACATTTTACTCCATTACAAAATCGTCATATGCATCAAATATTTGTGTAACATTTTATCATGACCAACAATGCAAACACACGAGTGATCTTGAGCTATAGAGGATAAATATCTTTAGTGTACATTGAGAGAGCCACATAAAATGGAGTTGAAATTGATAAAAATTTGAACTAGGCGGGTCTTGTTTTAAACCATCACGGAATGAATGCGCTTGTGCTGTCTCTACGTGGATCATGATCTTGGGGGACTTCATGTGTGTTGTTACCCTTACCTTGACCTAGCCAAGAAATTGTGAGTCTTGATTGGAACAGTTTCTTCTTGCTTGATTCTTGGTTTGAGCCCTTCTTCTTTTTCTTCTTCTTCTTCTTCTGGTCACTGACATTGTGGGAGAAGCTCCTTAGTTCGTTAAGCCGCTTCATCTTCTCTTTCTTCTGTTTCTTCTTATGGAAAGAGAGGAAGAACAAAGCCACCACTTTGGTCACTTTGTTCCCTGACTTAGTCGAGGAAGAAGAAGCTTTCTTGAGTTTCAAATGGCGGGTTTGGCGCCGGCGAGGACAGCTCTTGGTGATTCTGATCAGGAGTTTCCTGCATGGTCGGATAAGCTTGTGGTTTAAGGTTACCAACGACGCAGACCCTCTCATCTCTAAGTTGTTCTGTTCTGTTCTGTGGTCTCTAACAAAAAGCAAAGAGAGAATACAACGTTAAAAAGGAAAGACAAAGACAAGGTCTGAGGCTACTAATAATGTATGTGTCTATGTGATTGTTGTTGGCTTTTCTTTTGTAAACATGGCCTTTGTATTCCACAGGTGGGTTTCACGTTTTGTTGTATTAAAGAGTCTCACTTAGTTTGTGGCACACCATGATTCTGAAATTGACAAGAGACTTGGTCTTCTCACAGCTGACAAAAGTCTTCTCTTTTCTGCCTTAAGCTTATTTCAAGAAGACAAGTCTCAAAAGTCAAAACACCAATCTGCATATTACCGTATATCTTGTTGCCTTGGAAGATGAAGCTAGGTTTAGATCTTGGCATAGATTCTATAGTACACCAAGAAGTAAAAGTCATTTTCTTTAGAAAGTATGATCTTAAGTATCTAAAAGGATGGGGGAGATCATGCCGCGTTGCTTAAAGCATCTGTTAGTCGGCACGTTGAGGTTGACATTAATCAAATCTGTCTGCATATTGTTAGGCTTGATTCAGTCCTACTGGCCGATACTATAAGACCAAATAGGTCACAGGTTGAAGAGTTTAGATCAGAAAAAGAAAACACAGAGTTTGTTGGGTCTACTAGCTAAAGTTCACAGTCTTTTTCAATAGGTGCTCATGTAAACTTATTTAATTTAGTACCAAAGTGTAAAATGTTTAATCACCTACGTAAGTTCTACCAACCACCATAAGTTATAACTTCTTGAAGTTAATTGATACAAAAGAAACAAGAAACAATCGACTGTAGATAGACATCTATCTTATTAAACAGATTTATTACATATTTTTTTCCTTATTTTCATTTATTCTAACTACTTTATTATTATTTTTTTTCATTTTTAACACTACCATAATAATTTTGTCATATATTATCAGTTATTAAATATATGTTATACATTATACTAGATATATATTAATAAATAAATTAGTTACAAATATTGTTACTTTGTCACAATAACTAAATCATGAATTAAACTGTTCGATTGAAGTCAAATTCATACGATTGATTTGTTTATGGATTAGTTCGATTTGAATAACAAATTCAATTAGATTGATTAATGTTTTGTGTTTTGAATTTGCATATCTCCTCTTTATACAATGTCAAAATAATCATTTTTTTCATTTGTTTTCTCTAATAAAATAGACAAAACTTGATCTCAACCCAACATTTTTATCGATCAAACAATTTATTATAACAAATATCTAGATTTTATAAAATCACAATTGTAAAAATTAGTAACATAATATTTTCTTTTTAGATTTTAAAATATCACAATCTTCATTAACTTTACATAATATTTCTAATACTCCTATATGATAATTCCACTTATGTAAAGAAACCCAATTTAAACCTATATTTATTCATGTGTAATAATGCTGATACCATAACAACACTGCAGGTTAATTTTAGCTACATTTTAAGCTATTCAAAACCACTAATTTAACAGATATATTGTTTATGTCTATTATTATTTTGCTACTACTTTATTTACAAATATTTGTACATAAAAATAATATTTAAACCAAAAATGAACTACTTTATGTTATAAATTTTCTCTCATATTATATATCTGATCATATGGTAATTCATACTATCATGAATCAAACATTATATACATTTACTTATTCAAATTATTTAAATATTAAACATTATATTTAAGATGTACATAACAAGATTTAATTATCCATTTTAATACATATAAACATATTAATTGGTATATTAATTTATAAATAAATACATTAGAAACGGTTAATACATAGTTTACAGTATTTAGAAGAGTACTCTATAGCCTTTTTTTTTTTAAATCTTTGTCGAGAGTATCAACATCGCCAAGACAGTCTCAGTTCTACAAGTTCTAGCACGATCTTAACGAATCTTTGTTTGATTTTGTGCACTATACATTTTGCAATAAATTATAATATAGTAAAGATTTTTCTTTTCAGACAAAGTAATGATCTACATTATGTCTTACTGATCAAATAATACATCTTCAAAACTTTGAGACTCCACTCTATCTCCAAATGAGATCTCTCTTAAGTCCTTTTTTTTTTTTAAATACTCAGAGATTCAAAACCAAACCTGTAATCCCACAGACCCAAAACTACACCATGTAATATTAGTTTCGTCCCATCAGTAACTCAACAAAAGTCACATGGTCGTTTATGACTAGGTGCTTTCTTCTTTATACGTGTGAATAAGAAGATCAAACGGTTAAAGACTTCAAATAAAAGAGAGTTCGTTTTCTTTCCAAAAAGAATCAGTTCAGCACTAGTCTTGTTTACTTGGGAGTCTCCAACTCTTGATCCTCCATGGACTTATCTCCTTTATATACACAAGCTTTTCCAAACAATTATTTTCTTTTGGGGGTTCTACGGTAATGTGATCTCTTCTTATTGTTTTGAGGAGGTTCACAGTAAACATATATGCCAGTAAGACATAACTGAAAAGATATAAACAGGGGTACAGTAACAGAGAGCTTATTATGAGAGAAGCAATCAGTGTCGCAAAACCTGTTTTATGATTCAATGTATGCCTTGAATTACGAAATGTCCAACTACTTTTTATAACTTTGGACATCAGATACCAAAGGCATTAAAAACAAGAACCAAACATTCGAGTTTTGGTCAATTTTACTAAAGTAAGTTTGGTAAAAAGAAGAGGTCAGATGGTAGTGCATGTCATTGATTCAACACTATGGTTCAGATTTAATAGACGTTGGATATTTATCCTCATTCCTCTTCTCTTGTGTGTGTGTGTGTTTAAAAGATGAGACTATGAAACCGAAAAGAAAGAAAAAGAAGTCGCTGGAGATGTTAACGAAATCAGACATTGAAGTCAATCACCATATTGCATTCATTGTAATGAAAGCAAATAAGACTGGGGCGACAATTACATATCATCACTTTCCTTGTCCATCAAGAAACACAAAAACGTACCAAAAGGACCAAGTGACAATCAAGAAGAACACATAGACAGAACTAGAGAATATAGGGGTGAAATAAAGCGAACAACAAAAAAATGTATAGACGACACAAGTGATTGGATTTTGAAGATGAGTCTAGCCGTTATATACACAGTTCAGACAGAAGTACTCGAGTCTAGGGTTTCACACTGAAGCACAAAGTGGCGTCGTTTCCTTTTTATATGGGCCTTTCTCGAATTGTCTGCTTGATGCTGATGAGGCCCACATTTATTGTTCTTCACATCCTTGTATTTTTTTTTTCTTTTTTTTTTGTTTGTCAAACCATGACCCGTTGTATCAATTAAGCCTGGATATTTGTGACTGAGGCTGAGATCCTAATTGCGAATCGAAATTGTAAAAATACTCAAACTGATCATGTATGTATTACAGTATTTGGGGTTTCATGTATAATCCTAATCCAATATGAATATCTAAACAAGAATTAATCCAAAAATATAAACTAATATTTGAATTGAGTATTTTAAATCTAAAATAAATATCTCAAATAATCATTATATTTTATTTTTCTTTTGCTCTAACCGTAAAAATATCTAAATCTAAAATATTAGAGATTGAATTCAAAATGAGTTCATATCTAAAATGAATTATATAAATCTGAAATTATTAGCTGAACCAATCCAAACATATATAAAAACCGAAGAAAATTTGAACCTAAAAATCTGAAAACCAAAGTCGAATGTGCAGTATCGAACAAACAACATATACAAGATTTCCGGTGTGAATGCGGTCACTTGATCTTGTTGGTGGTGGTGCTCCTTTTTTTTACTGTGCAGGTTGAGTTTCTTTAGTCACCAAACCAACTGCAATGACAACCCACTTTTTGGTATGTTCGGGCGTCAATATTTTTTTCTAAAATATAAATATCATATTGATGAAGAAAGATTTTACAAAAGTAAGATCTTATATTTTGAGCCATCTTGGTAAAAAAAAAACAAGATGATTCAATTACAATAAATCTTGAAGATTACATTATCTCAGTCACATTGCCATGAGAAGCGCTACTGTTTCCTTGATTTCCTAGCTGAAATAATGTTCCTTTACCTCCTTATCAATGTTGTGGAAAATAATAGCAAGGGGATGGAAGTTTGATTGTGAAGAAGGTTGTTCCTTTGTTTCCAAAGGTGGAAAACCACATTGAGTTGCTAACTTCTTGAGAAGTTTAAGCTTCCTAGAAACCGGGTTCTTGATCCAAGATAAAAGCTCTGTCCAATTTGTGAATGAAATTGAAGGGGAGCGACA
Organism: Sinapis alba; assembly: GCA_012274485.2. NCBI lineage: Eukaryota > Viridiplantae > Streptophyta > Magnoliopsida > Brassicales > Brassicaceae > Sinapis > Sinapis alba. Next base: position 223,542 of record MU105762.1, read on the forward strand.
TCGGTCAAGCACCTTCTTCCACACAACCTGGATGTACTCGCATGAGAGCTTGAGCGTCAATGTTGCTTAGACAAATGACGGTGAGGAGGAAGATAGACTTTGCTTTACCGTCCCGATTAAAGGAACCAACCGGCGACATGGAAATTAGGTTTAGATCATGATAAACGGTTTAATTGTGTATATAGCCGAGTCTGAACCCGTTGGAGTGAAACATTTGAATTGAGCTCCACTATATAAGGGCTCCCAATATTAAAAACTGTTTTTACATATTAATTTATGAAAAATTAATGTTTTCAATACAATATATGAAAATATATAAAATTCTAAAATTATATATACCAATTAAAGATAAATAATTTATTTTTTACCTCTTTATTTTATTTTCTTTTTTAAAAAATAGTTTAGTTTGTATATGTTAATATTTCTTTTGGTACAAGAAAAAAATAGGGGTCTCAATAATGCCAGGCACGGCTCTGGTTGTGTATTCTTCTTCATGTTAGGTCTGGAGTTTGCTAAATGACTCGTTTATGTGTCTAGTGGAAGTGTATAAGATAGTTTAGGTTGTATGGACTTTATTAAAATCTAGTGGTATTACGAGGTCTTAAGCCGTTTTAGGATGATTATATAATAAAGTAAAGATAAATTTCCTTATATAGCCCATTTTAGTTTGTTTGTCACAAAAATAGTTTTTAAAGAAGAAAATGACTAAAATGTTTTTTTTCGAAGCTAAAAATGCATTTATATGCATTTATACTCCTATGGTTAACTAATTTGGACTTTAGGGTTTAGAGTTAAGGGGTGTGTTTGGGGTTAGGGTTTCAAATTTCAAAAAAAAAATAAAAAAAATCAAAATTTCAAAAAAAAAAAAGTCTATTTTGGTCCTTTTATTTTTTGAGGACTATTTTTATGACAAAAACTTAAAAAGACTATTTAAGAGAATTGCTTAAAGTAAATGTTAATTGAAAAAACAAGATTTCCGGTGTGTGTATTACAGTAGATGCTATGACCAGATCTTTTAAGATGATACGTAATTTCTGGAGTGCATATAAAAAACGTGACATAACTGTAGCAGTAACGCATGTTTAACAGCAGCATTGAGCTATCTATGCCTTTTGCCTTGTGGAAAGAGACTTATAAGACTGCCTCTCGGCTCCAAACTGTACAATTTAATTTCAGTTGATTTGTAATGAATGATAACCAAAGCTATTTCGATTGATCAGCAAAACATATGATGATTGACAGAACACAACAAGTAATAAAAAGAGTGGATAAAACTCCAATAATGATGGTCGTGTCGAGTAAAACAAAATAAATTAAAAATAAATAAAATGAAAAGAAAAACTTAAGAGAAGAGAGAAAGAGGGAGAGGGTTTCCTTTGGACAGGGGTATAAAGTTATAAACTTTGTTCTTCCTGCTAAACCTCCTCTTCTTTTCACTTCTTCACCTCGCGACGTTGTTTTGTTCAGATCTGATTTAGAGAGAGAGAGAGAGAGAGAGGTTACGGCGGAGAAGATGAGCGGCAAGAAAAGCTATAACGGGATATCTGATATCCCGTCTGGGTCAAGGAAGATGGTACAGAGCTTGAAAGAGATTGTAAACTGCCCTGAGGCAGAGATCTACGCCGTGCTCAAAGACTGTAACATGGATCCTAATGAAGCCGTTAATCGCCTCCTCTCCCAAGGTTTCTCTCCTTTCTCTTCTTTTTCTATCATTTTAAGAAGTGAATGCGGTAGACTCGTAGACTTTTAGATAAAAGTATTCAAAGGTTTGGACTTTTTTCACAGCATTGTGTCCTTGTCGTTGAGCTCATATGCCATTTTGCCTTCAAATAGACTTTGGAGCTCTGTGCTTGCTTAAGAGTTAGCTAGCTGCTATCTTTTCATGATACTGATTCTTCTTCTTCTTCTTTCTTTGGTTATCCAGATCCTTTTCATGAGGTTAAGAGCAAAAAAGAGAAGAAGAAAGAGGTAAGATTATATGTTTTTCCTATGCTATTGAAGTCCCGTGCTTGCCTTTTAATCAGAAACGTTGTTTTGAACCGTTATGCTCAAACCATGTGGTTGATGGATGCCATCTCCTTAACACCAAATATGTGTTTGGGATGATTAATTTCAGTGCCTTCAAACCCTTTTCTTTTCTCATTATGATACGTAATCCTAGATGTTGTTTCGGTTTCAGTTACGTTTTGTTTCGTTTTATTTGTAATGTTGGAGAGTTTAAATAATCGCTTTCTTTTCAGATTAGGGATATAATGGACTCTCGGCCACGAGGCTATAGTAACAATTACAACCGTGGGACTAGAGGTGGTTCTGATCGTTATGCTGCTGGACCTGGACGGAGTGGAGCTACCTCCTTCAGCTCTAGTGGTATATACATTGCTTTTTTTTGGCTTTAGGATACTAGATCGGAAAACTTTCTTAACTCTACCTATGAATCCCTGTTCACATGTGTTTATTGTTCAGAGTCGGGAAGATTCCAAGGAAAAACTACAAACAAGAGAGAGGGCGTGAAGCAGACTTATGGAGGTTCTTTTTCTTCTACGTCTGGAGTATCGAGCCACCATCAGACACCACACAGGTTTTTCTCTCTGAGTGATCAGTTCATCTTTCTTGTGTGAACATAATGAAAAGCCAATACCTAAACCATGTGATGTGTAAATGATTATCATAGAATAGTATCAAAATCTATGCGATTGACCAAGAAATGGAAATTCATAAGAACGTCCCACAAAAATGACACTAAAATACAAGATTTAGTTAGTAGGCTTTGTGACCAACCAAATTTAGGTTTTGTTTTAAAGTGTTCTTATGACTAGATCCTTTAATTGTTCAGTTTGTCCTACACAGTATCGGCACTGATAAGCAGAACGTTAGTTGCTTCCAGCTCTGAGTGGCTTGAAGTGTTTAGGTGGCCTATGCCTTAGTCATATAAGTTACTGTCTCATCACGTGTCTTGAATACTTTTCTGTTTCATGTTATGTACTTGGATTGGATGTAGAGTTTCTGTGACAAGGTCAGTTGTGGTCATCTGTTGAAAGGTGTGAAAGACCTTGTTTTTCCATATTCCTTGGTGTAGTTCTTCTATTTTTGCACATTCTAGAATAATAGTTTTTTTCATTTCTATGTTACTCATGTATGTTGTATATATTTTTCAGTGATTCTGTCGCTACGGACATTAAAACGCAAACTGTTACCTCGGGTGGTGGAATATCATCATCACAGTCTGTTTCTAGACAGCAAACTTCTTGGTTTGGAGCTGCTGGTCAGATGTCTATGGCTGACATTGTGAAGATGGGAAGACCTCATAACAAGACACTGAACTCTAAGAAAAATCACGAGCATGAAATTGCTGCAAATCAACATGTACCTGTAAAAGATCAGTGGCCCTCGATTGAGAAGCCAATGGCTGGTGGCACTGCTTCTGTATCAGTGGTACCAACTGAGTCAGAGATATGCAATGGTCCAGCAGATTTCCAATCTAGTAGAGAAGATCATCAACCGAAGGGCCACTTGGAAGATACACAGTTAACGGAAAATGGTCCTTATGGAAATATTGGAAGAGATCAAGTGCAGGCTGACACTGTCGCTGGTGGAGTTGTTCCAGAAGATGAATCTGGAGTGTCATCTGAGTTTGATGATAATCCTTACAGACACGAAGCGCAGGACCATCCTGTTGAGCACCAGAAAGGTAAGAATTTTACCATGTCTAGAAAAGACCTTGGTTCGACATTATTTAGATCATAATGGCACATCACTTATCAGATGCTTGATTGAATTTTATTTTGAGGAAATGTCACACCTCATTAGTTACTGAGGAAACGAAAAAATCTTGATCATATTAGTTACTAGGAAACGAAAAAATCTTGTCTAGTCTTTTGGTTTCATATTTGAAATTCAGGTAGACTAATTAGGGTTCTCCTGTATTTGGTTTATTCTAAACCTTTTCAGTTCTATGTTTCTTATCTTGCTTCTGGTGCGTGAAAACCATGTTTGACTTAATCTTTTCTTTTTTTGCTCTTGATGTTGTCTAATTCTGCGTGTGAATATTCTGTTGCAGATGAAGATAATGTTTCGTCTGTTGCTGCCAACCTTCAAGAATTAAGCATAGAGAACCATGATAAATACTCCTCCCCTGATGAGGATAGACCTGTTGTCGTAATTCCAGATCATCTACTAGTCTATACAGAGGAATGTTCACAATTAAGCTTTGGAAGCTTTGGATCAAGACCTTTGAACAACAACTTAGAAGAGGCATCTGATGTAGCTCCACAGATTGAACATTCTGATGCTAGGCATGCCCTTATTACTGATTTTCCTTTTCTAAATTGTTCCTGGTCTCTTTTCCCTTGAATTCACCCTTAATTGATCGTCTTGTGAACAGAAATTCCGAGCTCTATGGAGATGAACATCTAGGAAGCATGCCCAATGGAAATACAGTCCATGCGTCTACTGAAGACAATTATAATGATTCTTCAGAATCTCAGCGAGAGGTTTTGTTGTCAGAAAATCCGGAAACCGCTCATCAGGAGAACCAGTACTCCGTTGCTCAACCCGATCAAGAGTATGCATATGAAAACGCCAAGCAGATGAATCCTGCATTTGATGCTTCACAAACGAGCATGCAGAGTCTTGCTTCATTAACAAATGTGATGGTAAGCTACATGGTTGTGGATCATAGCTTTTAAGATAATGCCCTTATATACTTGAGAGATGGTATTAATATGGACTGCTGTTGAAATAATCTATAAGGTAGTTTTGTATGATGCTAATGATATCCTTGTAATTCTATCATTGGTTTCAGCAAGGGTATACAAACTCTATTCCAAACACTCTATTGGCACAGACAGCACAAAGTGCGAGGGAGCTTGAGCTTCAGTACGCAACTTTCCCAGGGGTACAGTCTATGCCATCAAGAAGCAATGATTCTGCAGTAGGTGGCCAAAACATTCCTATGCCAGAGGTACCCCCTTACCTGTAGACTGAAACGCTTCTTTTAATCAAATAGCATATCTTTGTCTTTCATGTTTCAATGCATTAGTATAAGAACAAGGAATGGTTAGTCCATCAAACTGTTTAGGAAATTGTTTGATTTACAGTGTTTTGGTTGGTTATACGTAGGTGCTCAGAGATGGTGGTGGTATTCAAACAACGCAGCCAAGCCAGCAGAGCTTACCCGGTGCCAGTGTTGCTACTGGACCAGCTTTTACTCAACAGCTACCAATGCATCCATACTCTCAGCATACAGTGCCTCTAACTCACTTTGCCAACATGATGAGTTATCCTTTGATGCCTCAGAGCTACCCATACATGCCATCGGCTTTCCACCAAGCATTTGCCGGTAATAGCCCATACCACCCCTCACTGGCCGCTTTGCTTCCACAGTACAAAAACAACATTTCAGCCAGTAATTTGCCTCAGTCAGCAACTTCTGTCCCTATCTCCTCCGCGTATGGGTTTGGGAATTCAAGCAATGTTGGAGCCGGAAACTTCCCTCTTAACCAACAACAACAACAACAACAACAGGCAGCTCCTTCTGGGGCAACACTTAGTTATGAAGACATCATGAGTCTACAATACAAACAGAACAATCATCTGTTGTCTCTTCAGCAACAACAACAGCAGCAGGTATGTTTCTCATTTTGACACTTGCATGGAAAGATCTTTGTTTTGACCTAATTGTTTGATCTCAGAATGATAATTCGCCTCCATGGGTTCATGGACCTGGTTCTCAAACAATGTCTGGTGTCCAGAGCAATGCGTACTACAACCTGCAAGCACAACAGCAAGCTCAGCAACTTCGACAAGCTCAGCAACAAGCGCAACAGCAATATGGATCGCTTGGCTACCCAAACTACTATCAGTCACAAACCGGAATGTCAATGGAGCACCAACAGCAAAACCCTAGGGAGGGTGGCTCGCAAGGTCAGCCCTCAAAGCAAATTCAGCAGCAACACCTCTGGCAAAACACTTACTAGGCGGTTTCAGCCTCATTGTTTTGTGTACTTGGCACGTAGCCGTGGCTATTAAGCAGATAGCTGGTTATATAGGTTATCGGTTATTTGAGTTGTTGGGTAGGGAGGGTGAAGAGAAAAAAGGACGGATCCTCACCATGTCACTGTGAGTGTATTTGTCATCTTCTGTTAACTTTGAGAACAAGCAAACTCAATTTTGGATCAATGCAACTAAAACACCAAAGAAAAGATATCAAAAGCTCCCATGTCTGTTATAGATTTCCCTCTGTGCTCCAACTTGTGTAGTATATTCAGTTTCTGTTTAACAGTTTTCATCTTTTATGCTTTTGAATTATCACTGGCTTTGCTTATATGGGGCCAGTATGCTTGGGAAACTCATGATCACGCATCTATTCTTCGGTTACTCATCAGTCATCATTAGCATTAACCAGCATGTATATGCTTCTTAAGATATTTTACGAATTAATGATGTAAAGATAACTAGTGTTAACTTTTGGACGCTCAAACTAGCCATGAGTTATGTAGGTTCTGTTCCGTGACTTTGAAATAAGATCACCTCATGACATAATTGAAGACAGATGAGCTTCATGATTTTCCACATTGACCAGAGATATATTGCTATTAATTCAAAAATGTAAATCTGTTTATTCGATCATGTGTGAAACACCTAGAAACATACCTTAGAAAAGCGTCTATCAGGTTTTTAACTTTTTAAAGTAACATAAAAACATAAATTATATTAAAAAGAGAAACTACAAGTGAACGTTTTGTTTAAACAACAAAAAGGTCTACCCCAAATACTCTCCTCAGATGGCCTGTTTGGACCCTTTGAGGCTGACACAGAAGCAGGCTAATGTAAAGTGCCTTCTCTGCTTTGAAACTCTGCCTTTGCCTAAAGTTTATACCTTCAGGCTAACTTAGAACCCGAAGAAGCCGAGTTCACTTGCTTTTTCCTTCTCAAAGGTCTCGAAATACTGATATATGATGGTGACTGCCAAGAGAATTCCAGTTCCCGACCCAATGGCTCCCATGAAATCAGCCAGAACGGTGAGTGCACCAATACACACTCCTCCGAAAGCTGCTGCTGTTGGGATATACCTGTTCAGCTCCTTCTGTAAGTTTGACTCTCTGTGTCCCGGCATCACCATTTGTTGTTCCTGTCAGCATGGAATTTTCCAATATCAAATACCCAAAACCACCATTTATGAACTCGGGTTATGTATTGCGAGCTGTTATGATTTTATTACCTTAAGCTGCTTAGCTACGTCCCTAGCAGATGAACCGGAGACTTCAATCCATGTCTTTGAGAAAAGAGCACAAGCAGTGAGCATGAAGACAATGTAGAACAGAGCATGGAACGGGTGAGCTGCCATGTCCGAGAAGCTGCAACCATATAGTAACATATTTTCATCGAACCAGTTGATCCATATAACAATTTGATGGATAAAGACAGATATATTGGAAGATAGTTTGCATTACCTTGCTGGAGCTGTGATGAGGTAAGCCAGACCACTAACTGGAATAGATTGCCCACTGTACTCAGATTCTTTCCATTGTCCCAATAGGTTTACAAAGAAATTTCCACTGAACTTCCTGTAGAGAAGCTGTTGACCCACGCAGAGATTCAATGTTAGCATTACGTTATTATGGAGATAATTCACTGCACGTGCAGTGAAGTGGAAAGGATGTATGTACCTGAGAGATGAAGTAAAGGTTTGAGACGAGAGCAGATTGGAGAATGATGGGCATGTTAGAGGTGTAAAACAGTTTGATTGGGTAAGAACCCTGTTGCCCACGGGCATTCTTTGATCTCACAGGCAATACCACACGGAACCCTTGGAAGTAGATAACAATCAGGAAGATCAAGACTGTGGCGAGCAAGTTGGTAACATTTGGAAGGTTTTGCCGGTAGAATGCTTGGCGGAGAGCTGCAACCTTGTTGGACTTCGTTATCAGCATATGGAACAATGCAATAACAGCACCTTCAAACTCAGCTCCACGACCAGTGTTGATGGTCGTTGGGCTAAATGCCTTCCAGATAATGCTCTCACTGCGTGTCATCAATTTAAATTTCTAAGAATTCTATGTACTCTGATCTTGTGCTAGGGATATAAAAGAGCTCTATAAAAGCAAGGAAGAACTGGTCCTACCAGATGTTGGTGGCAATGAAAAGGGAGATTCCAGAGCCGAGACCATATCCCTTCTGAAGGAGCTCGTCAAGGCAGATAACAATGATTCCAGCAAAGAAAAGCTGGAGGATGATGAGAATGGCATTACCAACACCAAGCTGCCCAACGGGACCATACATTCCAGAAAGAACATATGCAACAGCCTCACCGATGGCAATCAGAATACCTAGAAGCTTCTGAGCACCATTCCTACAAAAAAAAGTACAAACACAGAATCAGAACTCACACGACCACAGCTTTACGATTTTCCCAAAACAGCTCAATCAAGTCCATATTTAATTAAAAATTGCCAAGGAAAAGACATAATCAAATCCCGGACAGAGAAACAGTTCAACTGAAGATGTAATGCAAACTGTAAAGCAGAAACAACAACATTACTTACAAGAGGGCACGGTCCTCACGGACATTGTTGTCAACTTCAATAATCTTAGAACCAGCCAAGAGCTGCATCACAAGCCCAGACGTGACAATAGGGGTAATACCAAGCTCCATGACAGTCCCACGGTTGGAAGCAAGAATAACACGCATCCAATAGAAAGGATCCGCACCAGTGGTAGAGTGAATACCATAGAGAGGAAGCTGACTACAGACAAGAAAGATGAAGAGAGAGATAACAGTGTAGATAACCTTCTCTCTAAAAGGCACCTTCCTGTCAGCACTCTGAACCTCAGGCAGAAACGCCAAGAATGGCCTCACCAAATGCAAAACTCGAAACCCTCCTCCCATTGTAGTACCAAATCAACCTGATCCAAGTCTAAAAAACAGAAATTACTTTCGAGTCAGCTTCGAAAACACCAAAGTTGTAAGCTTTTCATGCGAGCAAACACAACCCACAAAATTAAACGATTAATCAATGAATCTGAGCAAAGATGCAAACTTCACTTGATCTAAACACGAGATCTGTCGATCCATACATAAATTCGATAAATAGAAGATGAAGTACAGATCTAAGAAACCCTAGATCAACAATCAACACAGATCTGATCAATGCCACTCACCCAATTTTGTATCCCAGGCAAGAAAATGTTGAGGAGAAACAGTCAGAGATTATAAGCGATGTAGAGAGAAAGGAAGACCGATTACCTCCGAGACCGACGGGTTCGATAAAATTTTGAACTTCCCCTAGACACGGCGGAGAAAGAGCGCTCTAGTTTTAGATGGTCAACGAAAGAGACGAAGGTCACTCCTTATAATCCATTTTACGATTTTTTTTTTTTTTATATAAATGTTAAATCGTGGCGTTGTGAGAGAAATATGCTCGACACGATAGTGTAACAAATCATTGTTCGCCACGTCAGCTTTAGTTTCTGGACACAGACTGGGCCGAGTTTTTGTTTTGTAATAAGGTTTTTATTAGATGGGCTTTAAGAGCATCTTTAACCAAGAGACCCCAAAAGGGGTCTCTTATTTTTTATTTTTTTTGCTTTTCCTTTTAAAAAAAAAAAAAAATTAAACCAATCGCGGGCCGACACGTGTCAGTGCAGCCCGCAAATAGTGCAAGAGACGGTTCTTATTTAGGGGTTTTAGGAGCCGTCTCTTGCCCTGTTCATGGGTCCCACACATTAGTGGGACCCGCGAACAGTGCAAAAAACTCCCTTAAGATACCTGGTTAATGATGCTCTAAGGTTTAAGGTTATACAAATCATTGTTCGAACGAATTTTGGCGGGAACAGACCAGTGCGGAACGCAGTCTTCAGCTTGACCACATAATAACGAATGTGTATTTGTATTCAAAGAATACATTTGCAATCACATTTGCAACTTGAACATTTATAATCACATGTATATAATGAATGTGTATTTGCATTCAACTTCACCATTTACAATCACAATCCGAGAAAGATTAAATCATAATCCGTGATTCAAAAGAGAAGAAAGAAGATGAATTGTGTATCTGTCTGGTAAAGAGGGAAATAAGAACATGCATGCAGCGAAAGGTGGATCGGAGAAGAAGAGAATATCCGTTGGTGGCTCAAAATAAAAGAAGAAGAGAAGTTTCAGTGGTGGCTCGAAGAAAGAAGCTCCGGTGGCGGATCACCGCAAATTTTTTTGTCGGTGAGTAGTTCAAGAGACGAGATAAAGATTTTTCGTGACTCGAGATAACGCTTTTCCTGCAGTTCCGCGGTGGTCTGTCCCACTTTGGGCCAAGTCACATTTCAAGTTGTCTCGTAAGGCTAGTCTTTTCTTAGGCTTAAGAAATGCCGGCCCAAACCCATCCTGCCCATGGTCTAGGGTTGTCAATTTCCATCTCAACCTTTGTATTGTTTGATCGTTGGTGACTAGTAAACTCTCCATTATGATTTGTATAAACTTTGCTAACACATCTAGTCAGCACCGGTGCCACCATGGTTCAAACTTAAACTCCTTACTTCAATACAATATTATGGAAATCACTACAGGGCATTTTAATTAAATAAAAACTGATATTTGTTAATAATATGGAGGATTGGAAGCCAATGATTCTTTGGCTTTCTCTCAGGGTTGGCACTGCATTAGTAATTACTGCATTAATTAGCTCTAGTATGCGTGTGTATGCTAACTCTATTGCACCAAAGTTGTAACCTTAGAACATAATTATATGAGTCTCTTAAGGGGGTTTCTTGCACTGTTTGCGGGTCCCACTAACATGTGGGGCCCGTGAACAGTGTAAGAGACGGTTCCTAAAACTCTTAAATAAGAACCGTTTCTTGCACTGTTCACGGGTCCCACTGACACGTGTCGACCCGCGATTGGTTTAATTTTTTTAAAAAAATAAATAAAAAAAAAGCCAAAAAAAAATAAAAATAAGAGACCCCTTTTGGAGTTTCTAGGATAAAGATGCCCTTAAATGTGTGTGTATGCCTATATATAGAGGGAGGGAGGTTTTTAGCTACGTTTATGATTGTTGTTGAAGTGACAAATAATGCGTTGAATTTACTTCAGTATATAGTGCTTTTTGGTTACTGAAGTAAAAGTTTGACCAGCGAAGAGGCAGCGACAAATTGGTTGAAGAGAGGTCAGAGACTTTACGATGCATTTTTTATGAAAGGCGCTTTACTTTTACCCTGCGTTGTAAATAATTTAAATTTACTGGAACATTAATAATTTAACAAACGCCTTGAACCAGTTTCACAGAGGCCTCGAAAGCAGATCTTTTTATGAGTCATGCTCACATAATTTTTGAAGATCAACATAAGAATTCGTTATATCTTAGCCCATTTTTTTTTTCAAAAAAGTCCCCACAACCACAAACATATATGCATATCCTAAAACATACTAGAAATTCTAGCACAGTTTGCTTTCAGAGTCAAAGTTTTTCTAGTATAGCCAAAACGTAAAAGGCCGTCTTCTCAACAACTCTATTCTTGTTTCTGGATTATACATTTCATTTTAAAAACTTTACTTGAATTAATCATCAATAGTAGGGAATAGTTGGAAGAAAAAGTTTGAGAAGTAAATACACAGAGAAATTAATCATCAAAACTTAGATATATATGAATATATCCTATGGATTTGATGAAAAGCTTGAGAAAATGGAGTCAGTCAGGCATGAGGTAGCTTGGCTAATAAATCCAGGTTAAGAATCTTGACGTCGAGAGTGTCATCTAGCTTAACTATACCGTCACATCCATCGAGACCAATGAGCTTAGCTAAGGAACCACGATGCTTGCCTCCTACAATCTTCACACGTTCGTTCTTCCTCGGACAAACTAACCTCACTTCGCTTTGTATCGCCATAACAGTTTCGCCTTCACCTCTGTCTCCAAGAGCGATTACACAGGAGGACCCATCCTGATGACCAAAAACATTATCACAACATAGGAACACATGAGCGAAGAGTCTTTTTATAAAACAACACCATCGAAATGTTTTTCCAATACATATTTTTCTTATGTAAATATATAGAGGACAAACCGGAAAAACATCTCTGATGACGCCCGCATGGCTATCCTCTCCTGCCTTGTGTACATTGACCAAAATACCAGGTATCAACCATGTTTCTGCGTCCCCACCTAGTTGAGTTAAGAAAAATATGAGAACCCAAATGCTCTGCTTATTAACTTGATGATATGAGATTCAAAACACCAACGGTATAAATCCTATTGCCAAAAAAGCCTAGTAGAACAATTCGTATTTAGAGTTGTTGTTAAAGTCCTGATTAACATACACTATCACTTGGTCTAAAAAGCTAAGAATCAAGACAAGCAGAAATTTCATTTTCATTTACAAGTAATAAAGAGACAGGCACCTATATCAGGAGACTTGACATCGAGATCAGTTCCAGGAGTCATTGGTTGTCCTCCAGGAGTGCTAGGTAGGTAATAAGCCGAGCTTGGTGTCATAGGTTGGTAAGGACTTGGGACATTAGCTGCATGAGAAAAAAAAGTATGTGATCACAAGACGTTTCTTAAAGCAAAAAAAAAACCCGCAAAAGCATAAAAGATATAGTAGTAGACCAAACCATCTCTTGGTGTTCCAGCATCACTGTAACTACGACCAGGAGTGCTACTAGCCCATCCTGATCCAGGCGTAGCTGCTTCATATGCTCGCGGATTAGGACTAACAGGCTGGGAAACAGAGGATTAATTTAGTTTTAACTAGTAATCACCACAAAGCTATATACATACGTCAGATATTGATTATTACCTGATACAGTAAATTTGTTCCCCATGATCCTGAGTTTCCATCTTCCCAGCTATCCCTGAGACATAAACAACGACAGCTTGAGAGATGTATTGCATACTCTTCTTTGATTAGATAAAAGAAAACGCACCCAGACACTTGCTCAAAATGTGTTGTAATCCTCAGAAATAATGTGAAATATTATATTGGGAATAATTGAATGGTAGCCATGTATGTCTGTATAATAAACGTACCTAGGAGGGCTCATAGGCGTGTAAGGATTCCAAGCTCTATTACGCATCGGTGTCCTCATTCCATCATGGATAGGTGTAGCTGACACAAATTTATCAAATAGCATGTAACGTGGAGACCCCCAAACAAAAGAAAAAAACCATTGGAGATCCCAAACTGCAAAGTAACTTAGACAACAAACCTCCAGAATCCCGCATTGGAGTCATACAAGGATGAAGAGGAGTCCGGGAAGGATGCATAGGAGTTTGGCTTCCTATATTATACTGAGACTGAGAGGGTGTCGCTACATTATCATTCCCATCTGCTATCGCGTCCCTATTAACTGTACATATAAAGAGAGTTAGAATCCATTCAACAAGCAGCAAACCAAGTGTGTGTAGAGAGGAGATCGAGCTTGCCTGTCACAATTTTTGCCTCGTGTTCCAAACGCACTGTCTTCTCTTTGACTTCTACTATACGACCTCTATATCCCTTGAAAGGCCCCATACGAACTTTCACATAAGCACCCACCAAAAGATCGTGACCCCTTCCTCCTCTTCCACTCCAATGTCTTCCTCCAGCTCCAGCTGCAGTTGCACATACAAGTTATAAGCCATGAACCATTTTAACTTGATACAAACCTTTCAAACTAGATCCATTCCCAAACTAGGAACTCCAAGGGACAACAAAAATTAGCATGATGAAGTCTCAACATACAGTTATATCCCAAGTCTGCCCGTTGAAATCTTCTTGGAGATGGAGGCACCGGGGCTGGTGTCTTGGAATTGCCTAACCTTGCGAAAGAATCAACCTAGAGTAGAAAAGTAACCAAGAAACTGAAACTGTTGTTCATGGAGAATCTAAAAAAAGATAGGCAAAGCTGCTAAAAGAGACTTACAATTCTGTCAGCGCCAGAGTATGATCCACCGAAAAGAACACAAGATGAGCATTTAACGCAGACAAATCCAGCGTGCTCAACGTTATGCCGGTCATGTAAAAATAACACTCCTCTGTAGATGTGCATCACTGGACCTTGTTTACCCTATCAGAACCAAATCAATTGGTAAGAGTTTCCTACAAACTTGACTGCAGAGGAACTTACTTTGCTAGGACCTTCAGTGACCCTGACAACATCTTTCACCGTGATGACATTTTTGTAACGGTCTTTGACATTGATTCTCTTATCAATTTTGTACTTTATTTCTCCGTGTTTGACTATAGCCAGCTCCGGTCTTTCAGGTACCCCTTTAAGAACCTGAATAAGTTTTAAACAGAGTTACTGCAGATCGTGACAAAAACATATCTATATCTTAGCATTTGAAATGTTGAACAATAACAGTTGTATGATTGTATCCACAACTAAAATTGGTAGGTTACCTGGATAGCTTCACTATCAAGTTTTATGATAACTCCAAAGCTCAAGTTGCTGCATCGTGTAAAATAAAGCTCTCATACACATGACAATGTCAACACTAGAAGTGGTTGGGCATTCAACTTACCTTAGAAGCACAAGATCATGAAGTTCATACTCTCCCATTTTTGTGACACCATTAGTCACTTCTGCACTCTTCACGACGTGGTCAGCGAAGACACGAACCTGCACATGTATATATACATATACATATATAACAATCATGTTATCAATTAACCTTATAAAAAATTAACGCAAAAGTTACAAAAAGAATTGCCTTACATGTTGCTTGGTCGTATCAGTCAGAACGATAAGCACATGCTGATCAACTTTGACAACCATGCCGGTTGATCCTTTATGGGTGCCAGAAACAACCTTCACATGATTTCCAGGTTCGAAGTATTTGCAAAGCTCTCTCTCATTTACAGCGAGAGGATTCTGCAACATGAATCATATTTTACTGGCTGCAGCATTTTTAAAAGCATATATATATAATGTTGTTGGTGAAAACATTAAAGCGTTTAGATGCTTACGTGAAGACCTTTCATGTCTGATCTGATAAGAACATTCTCTTCATCTACTTTCTCAACCCAACCCTTCAAATTTTTAAGATCTCCCTTGATAACAATAACCTCATCACCTTTCATGAAATGACCCTTTTTCCTATTAGCAAATAAAGTGGACATATCAACAAAGTCGATCTCCCCATTTTCGTTTGCTTTCTTGAATCTTTCAAGTTCATCGAATGTTGGTGTAACATTCTGTGTAGAGATCGACTTCGTTGATACTTTTTTGTACAGGAAGCCATCTTTGAAAAGCATGCCACCGATATTTTCAAAGTAATCACCCGTCATCCGGTCACGTCGGCGCTCAACGCGTATGTGAAGTTCCCTAAAGGCATGTAACAAATATTGAACACTCATAACGAATAGCTTCTCCAAAAAAGTGTTTTCAAAAAGAGTTAACAAGCATAGAGTAACTTCCACAGAGATGTACGTACTTTGCCTCATCCACGTTCATGAAGCGTGGAGGTGGAACAAAAGCTTTTTTCTTAACAATCTCTCTTCCTTCCTGTAAATACCCAAGCAAAAGAAAAGAAGCATGCTGATTCTTAGATGAAGCAACTATGTTTCACAAACTAAATTTCAAGTATGAAACTAGTACCACCATTTGTTATTCTTATAAGGATGGAAAGATTCAACACCTGCTTATCAGCTAGAAGATGCAGATCAATTCTTGGGATTAACTTGACTGTGACCCTCCTACGCACATCATCAACATCAACCACCTGTACAGAACTTACATATCATCAGCATGGTTTCAGAGAAGTTTTATCAAGTAAAACCACATGAAAAGGGGATCGTACCTGAGCTAGATCACTCTTATATATCCCAAGTTTCATTCTAACCCAAGTATCACGTGCTAGCTCAACTGTTTTACTCTTGACACAAAGAACATCCGCCATTTCTTTTATAGGGACAAGTAAAATCTTATGATTTGCAAAAATATTCCGCATGCCCTTGATAGCCTATTAACCACGAAGAAAAGAATCAACATAGATTCAAACTCTAATCAGAAAATGATCTTATGCAGCCATGATCAAAAACCTCTTTAACGTGAGCCTCCATATCAGCTTCAATATATATAAAGTTCTGAAGATGATCAAGCGCAATAACAGATCTGATCTTGAAATCTGATCCTCTATCCACGGCCTTTTGCATAAGACAAACAGCAACCTCTCTTTCACGACCAATCTGTAATCATAGTCAGTGATCTATTTATTACAAAAAACAGAACATACATGAATGATGTATGGAACGAGAGAGTTAGACAAATTCCTACCGCACATTTCACCATCCACAGCTTGGGGTCACGGACTGATGGCAAAAGAGCTTGTTGATCAACGTGGGTAGGCTCTCCTTCTTCATCATCATCATCGTCATGATACTCTGCATGAGGGTTAGAATACTTTTCTTGCATAAAATCAAGATACTCTTCAGCACCCACACGCGAACGAAACGCAGGTTCGTGAAAACGATGCCTGTGAACAACATCCTCAGCACCAAGGCCAGCTTCACCGTGTTCAATGAAACCTACACTTTAACAAAAGATTAAATTTATATAAAAGACGGTTTTTAGTTTCTTGTAGTTCAAATTTCATAAGAAAAGCGCAGAACATAGTTAAAGAAGTTGGAATGTGGCGTACCGTCCTCAACATCGTCATCTTCTTCTTCCTCGTCGTCGTCTACGATGACGTCATCCTCTATGAATATGGAACCGGAAGGCTTCCGTTTCTTACTACGAACACCGACGGAATCTGGGTTTGATCTTCCCCTCTTCTTTTTTGAGCTTCTCGTCTCCTCTTCTTCCTCCAACTCGGAATCATCGTCATAGGAATAATCTTCGTCGTCGGACTCTGAGTGGTGAGCCATGGTTTCGGTTACGGAAACTAGGGTTTCGATTAGAAACACCCGACCTAGGAACCTATCTCTCTCGCTCTCTCAACCCTAGAAACCCTAGAGGAATCGAAAAGGGAGAAACTTTTTTTCGCTTCGCACTTGATCGATAACGCTGGAGAGTAAAATCAAATTTTGTGACTTGCCAATTGTCATGCGGTGCTCTTTATATAGGGATATATATGCCCATTTTACCCTCAATGGACTCTGGGGAGTGTATGGTAGGTTACCCTCAATGGACTCTGGGGAGTGTATGGTAGGTTCGCACACACGGGATTGACACATTTGACCGCATGAAACTATGTTTATTGGGGATTCTTAGCGTAATTTAAGAACCGGTTTTTAACTTTAACAAAGAAAAAGTTAAGAATCGGTTCTTAATTTTTTCTTTGTTAAATTAAGAATCAGTTCTTAAATTATGCTAAGAATCCCATCCTAAGACCATGTTTATTGGGGGTATCTTAGCGTGGGGTTCTTAGCGTAATTTAAGAGCCGTCTCTTAATTTTAACTAAGAAAAAGTTAAGAGACGGTTCTTAAATCTCTTATTTAAGAACCGTCTCTTAATTTTTTTTAGTTAAAGTTAAGAGACGGCTCTTAAATTACGCTAAGAACCCCATACTAAGATACCATCAATAAACATGCTCAGTGAAGTTTTTAAAGTATCCGCATTGGTACAATGTTTATGTCTCTCAAGATAAATTAATTAAAAATGCAATAGTAGGAAAGAGAGTAAATTTTTTACAAGAGACATTGTTTTATGAATGGACTTTGACCAGCACTAAAGAGACCCTAAACCAACGTGTCATATTAATATTAAACAATTTATATTTATTACAATTAATTTTAATTATATAAGTAAACAATTTTAAGAAATTAGTACAATAATCTTAAGAAACACTTTTTGAAAGATTATCCACTAATGGTGCTTTTAGCGTAGTTTAAGAATCAGTTTTTAACTTTTTCTTATTTAAAGTTAAAAATCAGTTCTTAAATTACACTAAGAACCTCCAATAAACATGCCTTGAAAAGTTAGAATTTAGGGTTAAAAATCAAAATAGTTAAATAAGGGATACCTAATTAGTGTGATAAAATTGTTTGTATTAAACACATTATACATAGCATACACTGCAATCATATAGCATACCAAAAATCCATATTTTTGAAAATTGTACATAGCATGCACTGCAATCATATAGCATACCAAAAATCCATGTTTAATCAAGTTCAAAAATGAAGTTTTATGAGTATTTTCCGAGAATCTTTGAGAAACACTTTTTTCCTTATTTGGTCACGTTTTTTGAGAAATTCATATATAATGAAATCTCCTAGTTATCAAAATGACAATCTTTAGAAGTTTTATCCAAGGATGTTTCAGAAATGTTGAAGGCCATAAACATTTTTTTAGTATTGGGTAACCAATTATATCATTATATAATCTCTAATTCTATTAAATATGATGATTAGCGGCCATAAACATTTTAGTAAAATTTTAATTAACTTTTTTTTTTTACAAATTTGGAGACCTTTTTAGTGTAATTTTTAATAAGAAAATTGAGGACCCTTGTCTAATGTTTCACTTCGCTATACTCAAGACCACCCATGATTTTATTTTTCATCTATGATGGTCAAAAAAAAAAAAGTCTTTCAGAAAAAACTAAATTTAAGTTTTTTAAAATACTAAAATAAAGATGAGAAAAACTAGTGGAACTTTATTTAAACAAAACACAAATTATATAATACTCTCAGAAGTATATAAAACTTTTTTTTATTATTCATATGTTTATATACCCATCGTACCTTTCTATTACGCTATGACAAAAACATAATTATAAGAATGCATTACTTTTAATGCCATATCAAAAATAAAATTTGGCGCCACATAAAAAATCGTTGACATATATTAATGAACTCAACCGTAAAGCATTATAGAGGTCGTAAAGCATTACAGGGGTCGTAAAGCGTTACGGCGGTCGTGAAACGTTACCACTGTATTAACAACTGAGTTAATATACATTACAATTGATTTAAAAATGCGGGTGATTTACACACATAAATCAGCTTTGTGTTACGGCTGATTTACAAAAACTAATTGATTTATGAGCTCTTGGCTGATTTACGAATATAAACAAGCCTTAAGTTACGACTGATTTACAAAACCTGGCTGATTTATGAGCTATCAGCTGACTTACGAATACAAGTTAGAGTTGATTTATACATTGGATGACTGATTTGTCAAAAAATTGGGAGTTATAGATTGAACATGATAAAATAACGACTTACTTATGGGAGGTAGTTACTACTGATTTACCTGTAATTAGCATAATCTCGGTCTAATCACGACTGATTTATTAGTGAAAGATTAATTACTACAATATCATTCTTTTGACGGATGGTTTCTTTGACGATATCACTGACTTTATTTTTTAGCTGATTTACGTCCTTTTATGGTCTATTTTCGTATCCAAATTTTTGTTGTTTTAATTATTAAAATAATATTGACATTGTGACTAATTTACATTTGTACTTAATGGCTGATTTATTTATGTTGATTTATGTGTTTGTTTGGTGGTTTACTTGTTATTTAAGCAAAAAATGATATTATCTCGAATTTTTCATGTCATCAGTTCTTATTTTCCATGTCATTATTAAAGTTTATGTTGCGATGCTGTGTCTCGTTCTTTTTCATCTACTTTCTTATTCTTTTTCTTCATCAAATACCCAGATTTGACATTTCAAGATATTTTTCCGTCCTCATTATTATTTTGTTCATTCATATTTCTTTGAGATCTTATGGATCCAGAAAAACATATATGTATTCAATGCCAATAATAGAGGATGTAGAGTTCTGCATTTAGATAAGAAAACAACACACAACGAATTTGCAAAGTTGATATTCGAGCTATCAGATTCAACTGAGCTACATGTCCTCGAATAAAGTTTTGAAAACTATGGCACACGATATTCCACCAGTTTATGTCTCCAATACTCGACAATTGAAATTTTTTTTAAGCCTAACAAAATCGAACTACGTCTGTGTAGAAATTATGGAAAAAATAACGAAATTAGTCAAAATGACAAAGCGGGAGAAAAAGAAAAGTTACATAACCAATGTTTTCATTTACCCGCTTCATGAATACAAGACCTTCATGCATGATACATCCACTAACATCTACTGCTTAAAACAAATTATTAACGCATACAATGGTTTTTCTGCTAGCTATAGATCCAAGAATGTAGTATCCCACTTCGACTAATTAAATAATTAAATCTCATTACCCAAAAATAAAAATTTATTTAAGATACTGGTGCAAAAGAAACCATGCAAATCTCCTTTGGTAGAGAGAGCTCACCACAAAGATATGCATGCATATGTAAGAATGGAGAAAGAGATTCGTGCCAAAGGAGATCTTGCCCTGTAATTCATTTGCACCTTCTCCATATACCTTTAAATTTAGTTCATCTCTCTCTCTTCTAACATACTTATTTGTGTTGTGTTTATATATAGCACTGCAAGAAGAATATTCAATGGCACCATCCTTCGATCTAGAATAAAATCTCTCATACGTACGTATATATATAATTTAATCTCTTAAGCATTGATCCGTTTATGCTTCTAATATTTTGTGGCCATTAGAGCATTGAGTATTCTTTATCCGAGTCTCCACATTTTTGTTCTACTTTACTTTATTAGAAGTATTATAACATGATCCTTTTGAAATGGAAGATCCATGGTATTGTACCCTCCAGTTTTTCATACTGAAACCCCATAAACTTTTTTTTTGTTGTTGTCAGTGTTAAAGATTGTATTCTTTTGGACATATAGCTTTCAAATTATCTATATGTATATGTTATATCATATGATACAATCTCCTCAACTGTGTCTAATCTTCTGATCAACTCCTTTTTTAATTATTTGTTTGTGTTAAGATATTCATGTAGAACAAACTAACACTATAGCCTCTGAGAAATGAGATATATGGGCTTCTTCTTCTCTCATAGTCAAATAACCTTCAAGTAGAAATTTCACAGGAATACAAACTTGTAAATTGTAGTACACTTTCACAATTACATAATTTTCTCTTACCCATTACAATACTACATTTTAAAGAACACTGAAGTACTAATATTCTCATTATACAAAAGTATAAATAGTTACAATTAAGTCAACTTTCCCACTTTGGCTATATATAGATCTCTTAATTTTATTGTCTCATTAGTCTGTAGGATATAATCACTTCAGTAAAATGTCATACTTTGTATATATCCGATTCTTGTGTCACTTGACCCACTTTATAAGATTTTACGATTTATATAGCTTTGAAAAAGCCAAAAATGAAAGTTAACTATATGCCTCTGCAGGCACTGAAAGCATATTCACTAAGTATATCCAACTACAACAAACATTAGCTTGCATGATATTGTACTTGATTATTAGTTTGATGACACATATTTTCTTTAGATATAGTATCTAACCGTTTTTTTTTCTTTCTTTTGCTAGGAAAATTTATCACGACAGATGTAGCCAACTAGAAATATAGTAAAAAATGTATATAATTAGGGCATCTCCAACCCAACTCTATTTTCTCTTTTATTTTGAAGTAAAAGTGAATACAGAGTAAACATTGCTCCAACCCTACTCTATTTCTCACTCCATATGAAGTGAGAAATAGAGTAAGGTTGGAGCATTTTTACTCTATAATCACTTTTACTTCATTTTGAAGGAAATAAATGGAGTTTTACATTGGATTGCTTTTACATGCAATTAATCAACTGTTCTCTCCACAAATTAATCGAACATAAGGTTCCCTAAACCATTTTTAATGACAATTCTGTTTCAGAAACATGTTAGATTCTACTTTCAAAAAAAAAAAAAGTCAGATTTCGAAGTGTTAATCATGAAAACTGTAAAACCGTTAACTTGACTTTTGAACTTGGTTTTGTATTCTATTTAGGGTCGAGAGCATTCTTTGGTTTAACTGTGTGAAAGCCTCTATCAGAGAGATAAAGTTTGAACTAAAGAAAGGAATTGATTGTTCAGAGTATAATATTCGACAATATAGTTGTTGGGGTTTATTACATTAATTGTTTACAAATCGTAAATGTATGATTTGTTATTTTGTAACAATGTATAACTACCTCAAATAACCTCACTGAATGAGAAAAAATAGGTTCTTTCTTAATCTATATGAATAATTTTTTTTTTTGGTCAACAACATACATGATATATCAAAGTTTCAGAATTCAGAGTATAGCGACGACTCCTACACACATCATTAGAGTAAGCACCTTGCTCTAGTAGACTGAATAAATGAATAAAGGCATGAAAAAAATTGCGAGGCAAATCTCCTTTGGCAGAGGAAAATGATGACAAAAATGTATTTGAGTCATCAGCATCTCCTGCCAATAGAGGATTCACCCTGTAATGTTTTTCTACCATAGTCTAGTCTTTTCTTTCCTTCTCTCACTTGATCGCTTCACATGAAAAACAGACAAACTATGTAATGTATTAATAACCTTGATACAAAGAGCATATACTATGGAACAATACCTATTAGAAACATCAATCACAAAACTTTGTATACAATTCACAAGCGAGGTATTTGCAGACCTGATTAAAAAAATCCCGGTAAATCAGGAAAAAAGGAGATGTTAAATTCGGAATCAGAAGCATGAGGACCGCATGAAGGTTTTTTTTTTTTTTTTTTTTTTTTTTTTTTTTTTTTTGTGGAAAATGTTATATTTAGTCTGGGCAAGGTTTTTTTTTGTGTGGAAAATGTTATATTTAGTCTGGGATAGTGTGGTCGGGTGGGATAGTGTGGTCGGGTGGTAAGTGGATGAGTCTGCGATGTTAACACGTTTCAGGTTCGATCCACTTGTTGCATGAAACTAAGTTACATTGCTTCTAGATACCTATACGAATATGACCTATGACGTAGGATCTATTTGCATATCTATAGATAAGGTCTATCCGTGAACTCCATCTCTCAGTGGAGATTAGTCTGAACACTTCCGTAAGTTCGAGATATCCCAAATTAATAAAAAAAGTTATATTTATATCAAATTATAAATAACTTAATAAAAGAAATTAACAAAAATGTTTCTTTCGAAAATTTAGAATTTATGTTTATATGAAACTATTTTTAAAATTTTGAGAACCATAAAATTTATAGCTTATATTTAATTTTAAAAATTTTGGGGACCATATGCTTTTATTTGTCCATGTCCAAGACCGGCCATGCGTTTATGTTTGGGGCTATAATCACATATAACGACATTGGCCAATATGGAAGGTATGGACACATGAATACATATGATGAGATGAACGCCCTTCTTGATTGAATGATGTTATTGAAGGAAAAAATACACTATGTTTAAGTCTGAAGTTATAAAATATATTTCAGAAAATGGGTTTGTTCTACTAGTTAAGAGTAAAGAACTTGTATTCTACCTTCTTCTGTTTCCATATAGTCTAGAGCCAGAATCTAGATGGAACAGTACTTCGACCATCTATGCTTAACAACTAACAAACTAATTTGATGTGTTTTGGTAGTAACCGCTCATCTTTTTGAAAAACCAATGAAGCAGAATGATAGTGAGCAGAAAAACCATGAAGATGCAGCAAGATTGTCCACTTCCACGTCTTCTTCCTCCATCCATTGTAGTGTCCCTTATTTCACTCCACTCCTCCTCTGTCAACCTTACTGGAACATTCAATGCTGAAGAACCGCAGATTTCACATACACTGCCAAGAAGGAGAAGAACAGAGGTTTATCAGTAAAGATTTGCTGAATCTTGTAGAGGAATTTTAAATACAGTACCTGTTTCCTCTTAGCTTGAACCAAGCTTCAGCGCAATGAAAATGCGCAAGACCAAGCTCGTTTTTGCATTTGCAACCAATCTCAATCAAGTCTACACTTACTGACTTGCCAGAAACTCTATCCGGCGTTTGATCAGAACCAAAATGACAGATTCTGCAGATTCTTTGCCCGTTATCACTTTCTCCTCCACCATTCAGATCAATCACGTGAAACTCCTTCGCCTTTGCTTTTGTTGAAGCATCACTCTCGTGAATACTTACCGCAGTAACATTATCTGCAACTTTCTCGTGAACAGCGTGAGCTGAACCGTTACTGCATCCAACACCATCTTCCCCCATTCTTGATTCATTCTCTTTCTGTTCTTCAACGAATACATGTTCTGACACAGAGTCACTGGTCTCACCCTTGAGATCAGAGACTACAATCACAGCCTCAGGCACAGATCCACTCGAACTTTCACAAACAGTGATCGATTTCGAACAACTTTTCGGTTCCATTTCATTCATATACACACCAAAAACAAACGAGGAGCGGTTTTAGTTCAAGAACTCTCAAGTTCCTACAAAGTCCAAGATCAAGTATCATTTGTATCAGACAAAAGAGTTAGAACATAAACAACATTCCCAAAACTGAAAACCCTGTAATAATAGCACGAACATACTCAAATTACTGGTAAACAGAGTCGTAAAGTACAATAAAAAATCAAACTTTACCAGAATCAAGATCCAGTTGGATGACAAGTGAGAGGAAAGCAACGAACTTTATGTCTGAGAACAACAAATCTCAACAAGGTTTCGTTTTTTTTTCTGAAGAAAGATAAATCAGACAATTGAATCCAAACCCTTTGCCGGAAACGGATGCTCGTCGCTACAAATACCCCTTATCTGCTCTTCTTCGGTTTCAATTTGTGTTTTCTTCTTCGATAAGACTCTTCAGCTAGATTTTAGGCAGTGAAACGAAAGGAAAACACATTGTTTAGATATTTATTGAGTTAAGGAAAGTCCCTTTCTTTAAAACATTTAAGGATGAGCTCACACATTAAAAAGTTTGGTACCCTTTTCTACTAAAAAGAGGATAATAACAGAAAAAAGTTTGGTGAAGATGAGAACAACTATTAGCAACTCTAATTCATAATTAAATAAAATTCGGTATTTAAGTGGTTGAATAACAAAGTTTTTATCCTATAAACGGGATGTCATCTAACACAAGTTAAATATTATAGATTTGTGTTTATCTTGCAATTGATGAAAATGTTTGTAGTTCATTCGGTCTATTTCTTTACCAACAAACTATTTCCAAATTCGACTTCGTCCTCATACATTTTGTTTGTTTATTTTTGATTTTTATAAGAATTATGTTGGGCTAATCTCAGTATAACATCCCTTAAAATCAAACATGGATCCACCATTAAATTCTTACCATTTTTATCAAACATTTGTCAACTAATTATTGTGTCAATACATATTTTGAGTATAAAATCAACAATATATAAAAATATTTAAATAAAATAATAAACTTAAGACAGTAAATAAATTAATTAATTAAAGAAAGTTAGATGTTTTAATCATATATAATCTGTTTAACAGATTAATTGTTTCTTTTTAAAAAGGAACAGAAATATTATTACCATTAGAAAGTTAATTTAAGATAAATGCAGTTCAACATCATCTTGAGTCATGACTCATGACTATTGATCTTGTCCTCAATATCCGATATACTGTTAAGACAATTTTTTTAATACAAATTCATTTTTGATTTTCGACCAAAAATAGTAATAACTCGAATTACTGAGGGGGCATCGTCAATAGTTAAAAAGAACCTTGTCGATGGGATTAACGTGAGCCTACTAAACCGGTAAAACCATTATAGACTAACCTAAAAATAAATATTAGTTTCCTAAATGAACCAGAAAATGTAATGAAAAAGAAAGAAGAAAATATGAATCACTAATTGTGTAACATGGATTTTTTTTTTTTTTTGGCAGCAAGCTCTGTTGCCACCCAATCCAAATTAGATTATGAAGATAAGGTCTTTAAGAAGTGTTAGATATTGAAATGATCCAAAAAATGGTATTTTCATTAGATAAATAAATATTGGTGGTGATGATAAATCACACACAACACAAACTCTTGGTAAAGAATAAAGAAAAAGAATTAAAGAAAAAGAATTAAAGAAAAAGAAATAAAGAAAAAGTACCACTTAGGGCATTCACAATGGTGGATCCTTAACAAAAATTCTTAGAAATAGTAATTATAATTATTTTATTATATTTTATTTATTTGGAATTAAAAAAAATAATCAATCGCGGACCGCCACTTGTCAGTGAGACTCGCGAATAGTTAAAGAATTCAGCAAAATGAAATCTTTAGCTAGGGAGTTTTAGAGATTTTGTTGGCATAAAATCATTAAATACGTAGAATCCACATAATTTTATAATAATTTTTGTGTTAAAGATTTGTGATAAGGATCCACCATTGTGGATGGTCTTAAGAAAAGAGGAAAGAAGCGGTTAAACGTAGATGGGAGAATGTAGAACTCTTCATTCTCCTTTGAAAGTTCTGAACTTGGCCCAAATTAACATAGAAATTATTATTTATTTATTGTCTTATTAATTTATGAAATATTAATTTATAAAATTTATATTGTATTTATAACCGATAAAAGAAAAAGAAAAGACCTATTTATAAAAAGTTTGAAAATCCTAAAACCCACAATTCACTTCCGCAGTCTGGACTATATAAAAAACATAAGTATTATACGATTTATCATTGTCAGTTGTCACATTGACATTGCCTTCCGATAGATAATGAATGCAAATACATATTGGTATAATTTTATAGTTATTATTCGTTAATATTAATAAATGAAATTATATCTTGAAGTTAAAAAGTCTTGTTCTCACAGAAAGAGGTATTCTAACATTGTGAGCTCCATTGTCAGTCCAAGTCAAGCTCCCAAAGTAATAATCAGTATTCCATCGATGAGTCGTTGAGACTTTCACCGTAAATGTAATCTTCTTGGTGTTGGGACCAAACTCTAGAGTCTCAGGACTCACCTGAAGTTTAATACCAAGAGGCGGTTCAATCACAGCTTTGTAAACGGAACCAACCGGTCCAACATTGGTCACAGTTCTAGTTACAATGATCTCTTCGTTGAGGTATGGAATTGTGATGGAAGGCATGTTTACATCAAGCATGGATGGAGTTGGAGAAGGGCAAGTGTACATTTTTCCCAGTAAATTTGAGATGGATTTATTTTTGTATCCCGCGGAGCACAAGTAGTGAACATATTCATCGTAGCCCATGTCGTAGACAAGTCCTGGGTCTGCTACTTTCCCCGGGTTCACCAGGCCGCCTCCGTAGTCAAACGGGGTAGCAGGGTTGCGCGGGGAACCCTCAGCTGAAATAGGCTCTCCTCCGAATGGGTCCGTTTGTAATGCTGCAATGCTTACCAGTCACTCACTATGTATTTATTTGTGAGCAAGAAACAAATATATTTGCGTGAATAAAAAAGTATGTTTACCGGTTGTGACAAGAGCGGATCGGATTGCGGCAGGAGACCAGTCCGGGCGTTTTTGTTTAAGAAGTGCGACTATTCCTGAAACAATAGGTGTAGCCATCGATGTCCCGGTCATGAATCCGTATCCTTCTTCTGATGGTACGGCTGCAAGTATACCTGAACCTGGTGCTGCTATATCAGGCTGTAAATAAAACCACAAGCCAACTTCAGTACAACTGAATGTAAGAGAGGAAAAGGTAAGCAAGTAAGAGCATGATTATCCATGACTTTTAAGTGGGTTTCTTGCACTGTTCGCGGACTTCACTGATATGTGGGGCCGCGAACAGTGCAAAAAACGATTCTAAAAACTCTTAATTAAAAACCGTTTTTTACACTCGCGTACCCACTGATACGTGGCGATCCATAATTTTTTATTTTATTTTTTTTTTAAATCAGAAAAAAATAAAACCCCATTTGGGGTTCTAGGGATGATTATGCTCTAAGGAGCTTATAGTTCACCTTGAGAATGGCAGGAGATATTGAATTGGGACCTCTAGACGAAAATCTTGCGACCTTGGTCGAGAAGGGTCGGCCAACGAATGACTTGGTAGGGCTGATCTTAGCTTTTGGAAATCTTCGGGGAAATCATTTCACTCCGTTACATCAAAAAAGGAATTCTTACATATAGAGAAATGTGAAAGGAGGAGAAACTTACTTGGTTGTTTGGAAATACAACATAATGTCCATCCCAACTTCAAAGTCTACGTAAACATAAGGGATATCCGTGCTTATGCCCGATTCTATAATGTCGTATGGTCGTGACGCAATAATGACGCCAACAACGCCGTTTGATTTTAAATAATCTGCAATATCTTCTGGCTTTGTTTGGAAGGCTAACATGATTTTTCCCTTAGCTTTACCGGCTAGAATATCATCATTTGTCAAGTCGTCCCAGTTAACGATATCAGCGAATCCTACTTCTTTTCCCGTGTATATAGCTTCTTGACCCTGAGAATGATATCCCACAAAATCAGGGACGGATCTGGGCACAACCGATTGAAACATTTGCTTTGGCCCTCCCAAAATTTTAGAAGTCTTTTACATCAACATAGATCCCAAATCATGAAAAAAAATTATTTATAAAAGTTTTTAAAGAAATGTTTCTAACCCCATAGGACATGATTATCCAGGGTTCTTAAGTATGTTTATTGCACTGTTTGCTGACACCACGGATACGTGGGGTCCGCGAATACGTTCAAGAAACGGTTCCAAATTATTTTAAATAAAAACCGTTTTTTGCATTGATCGTGGGCCCACTGACACGTAGGCCTCACTAACACGTGGCAGCCCATGATTGATTCATTTTTTTTTTATATATTTCAGATAAAAAATAGAGAGTTAAATGAACGGCTACAAACGGTTTTATTGTGATCACAAAGCACACCGACCTACTACGTACCAGTATGGTTACATTGTTTCCAAGAGTGATGGGCGTGAAGAACTCTCGGTCCATGGTCGTAGCCGCGACGGTTATGATCCACGGAGCAACGTTCGAGACGGTTTGTGAATGTGGACCATCGTTCCCACCAGCGCATACTACGGGAATTCCCTTCATAACGGCGTGGAAAGCAGCAATAGAAAAATCAGTTCTATCGACCTCGAACTCAAGCGGTACTGTGCCTCCTAGCGAGAGCGATAGAACATCGACCCCATCGCGAATGGCGTGGTCTATGGCCTTTAACATATCCGGTGGATAACAACCATCCTTGTTCCAACAAACTTTGTAAGAAGCTATTCGGGCTCGCGGGGCGCTTCCTCTAGCGGTCCCCGAGCCTAGACCGAAGAAGTTTGCGTCTTGGACGAAAGAACCCACTGCGGTAGATGCACAATGAGTCCCGTGACCTGATCTGTCCAACGGGGACATGATCTCGTCTTTCTCCGTCGCGTTGAAAGTTCCATTGTACTTTTCTAGGAGACCCTTTGCGTAGTATCTAGCTCCGATCAACTTTCTATTGCAGCTTGATGATGCGTTGAACCCTTCTCCTGACACACATTGTCCCTTCCAACGTGCCGGGATTGGTCCAAGACCTTTGTCATAAAATGACTTTGAATCTGGCCATATTCCCGTGTCCAGGATCCCTATGATTGTTTCACTTCCCATATCAGTTTCATGGAGGAGACCACTTGGTGTGGATGGAGTAAGTCCCAAGTAATCATTAACCCTTGTTGTTGCCAGCTTCATATTTTTGCTTCTCGTTACATGAACAACATCCGGATGCTCTATAACAATTTCCAAAGTGAATATTTAATTAATTAGTACTGTCTCTGAGTTTGACCTAATTCTTGTGCAACACGCTTCCAAGGCATGGAATTTTACCTGAGAGTTCCTTTGCTTGAGATGGTGTGAGCTTCGCTGAAAAGCCTGAGAAGCCATGTCTGTAACTATAAATCATAGACTCACGGGAAGCTTTTTTGCTGCATCATCAGTCAATACATTCAAATGATCATTAAACCAATATTTTCAGCACAACATTCTTGACCTTCGGGAGGAATAGACCAATGCATATGATTAATTTACCTTCCAAGAAGCGATCTGAGAATATCATGATGTGAATCAGTAACAAGTTTAGGATCATCATGTTGCCTCTCACCCAAATGCACCGTGTAAATCTAATATATATAACATCACCGAGAATATTAAAATAGCACAAATGTAAGATAAAATAAATCGACCATTTATAACGTACCTGGCTTTCCTGATTGGCAGAAGAAACTAAGGCTATCTTCAAGATTAATACTAAACATATGAACACAAGTGCAATATGCTTCCTATGATTTGATACAATCAGAGAAGAAAACCCCATTATTCTAGGATCTAAGAGTTGTTGTTGAGTCCAATTCTTTTCTCTATAAGAATCTATTCCAAGAATATTAGCGTTTTTATTCTTGAATCTCCTCAACAGTGTCCTCTCTGATTGTATCCCAGAAGAGTAATGATGATTATATTCAACTCTTCTGGTATTTAAATTGAAGGATTTGGTAAAGAATTATGGGAGACTTTTTAGCTTACAGCGAAGATAGGACATAACACCAAAGCTAAACTCTTAACCTGGGACTAACGCTGGTTTATAGTTTGGGACAAAACCATCCGTTTCTTTTTTAAAATATAATTTAGCTGAATAATTAAAACAAGTTAAAACTTAAAATAGTTGTTCTTCATTATCTGTCATAAGTCAACCGTTATGATAGGATAAATGTTTAACAGAAAAAGTTCAATAAATATCATTAAAGGTGTAACTTCCTAGACTTCTAAGAACGGTTGAGAATATAAGGTAACCGTAAAACCCTATCTCAAGATTTCGTGCTGATTAATTTTGCGTACTGTATGACAGTATTTATAGTACTCGGAGCTCAGATAGGGTAACACATGTGCATGGCCGTGCCTGAGTACAAGCCCATCAAGCATGTGCTTCAGGATCAATATGATTAAATATATTTTAGGGGCCAATTTTTAGAAAAGATTACTTAGTTCAGTTGTCTTTGTGCTTGTTGTTTTTTTTGTCTTGGTTATAGGTTCGACTTTCCCTTCCTACATATTTTACTAAAGGGCCAAAAGAATGTTTTTTCTGCTTCTAGGCCCAAAAAACTCAGGCACGGCCCTGCACATGTGTAAATTTGAGTTGGCATTCCTATCTTAATTTTTACTGAGTTGACATTCCTATCCTAGCAAGATTTATTACATAATCACTTATTTTAATATATCAAATTTACTCTAAATAAATAAGCATTTGTAACCATGTGTAAATGTGATGGAAAATGAGCATTTGAATCTTCAACTATTTGAAACCAACAAGTTTAATATCAAACTATTGTTCGCGCGGTTTTATGACACAAATAATAGTTGAGTTGGCAAATTACTGATTAAAATGTCAACAATTAATCATAAACGACTCTCCTTTATTTTATATTAATCATCTTTATCCCTGAGAAACTTGAAATCTCCAAAATTAAAACCTTTAATTTCGGCGATAAAAAAGCAAATCCGACGATTTGATGAAGAACTTCGAAAAAAACAAAAATATTTGTAAGTTTGGTTATACCATTTCTTCATGGTTTGGTTCCACAGTTCCACTGTTTCTTCCTCTACACCCATATTGCCTATCACTTCTTAACCTATGTTCCCTATTCTATTCAGAACATTACCCTCTTCGTATTCTGACCAAAGCGAAGAAAGCATTTATCAATAAGAAAAATCAGTAAGTTCTATAAACAAATTCAACCAAATTTATCTTTCACTTTCAGTTATAGGTAGAACTTCTAAAACTCTTGGCACTTTGACAATTCGGTAACTTGAGTAACATGAAGAGGCTCCCCTTTGAATTGGAATCTTGTTCCTCGATATCCTGTCTTCCAGTGAATGACTTCACTATTATTTTATCAGAAATTGCTTTCTTTCCTCGCGTGAATCACCTTCCTTCATAATTAGAGTTTTAATTTAGGAATTTCGAATTTTTTAGTGTCAACAGCAAATAAAATTGATATAAAATAACAAGATTGATTTGACGGTTGAATTTTGAAGTTACCAATTTACCAAGTCAACTATTAATTGAGACATAAAGCTGTGTAAGCAATAGTTTGGTATTTACATTGTTGAGGATTTAAATGCTCGTTTTCTTGTAGTTTATTAGGAATAAGGGATTAATATTTTTATTCTTTTTGAAAAAGGTTTAGAGCATGTTTAATAAGGGTCTTTTAGGAAGAGTTTCTTAGCGAGATTTAAGAGACGGTCTCTTAGCTTTTAACTAAAAAAGTTAAGAGACGTCTCTTAAGTTTTTTATTTAAGAGATGTCTCTTAACTTTTTTAGTTAAAAACTAAGAGACCGTCTTTTAAATCCCGCTAAGAAACTCTTCTTAAAAGACCCCATTAAATATGCTAAGGGATTTGCAAAACGTAATCATTTAACATATTGCTCTACATGCAAAAATAAAATATATATCCTGCTGTCACAAATTTTCAAAGTCCAACACCGACTTCTTGGACTTTTCCTCATTTCACATTTTTCATCTTCTCGCTAAATTTATGTGTGTGTATAACTGTATAACTGTATATACATATTCTGACACTGTCCATATGACCATATCTTATATAGATGTTAAATTAATTGCTTGCAGTACAGATCGTTTTCATGGATTCTTCCTAAAAGAATCTTGAGGTTATTACCAAAATTCCCGTAGAAATAAATCTTGTGAGTTGTCAATATATATATATATATCATGTATGATATAAAATTCAACCTAGTGGGATAATATATGCGTTGTTATTTTTTTTGTCAATAAGAAGAGTTTGGATCTTCGTCAGTAAATCATCTATGTCTATATTCTAT
The DNA here is from genome assembly GCA_012274485.2 of Sinapis alba. Lineage (NCBI taxonomy): Eukaryota > Viridiplantae > Streptophyta > Magnoliopsida > Brassicales > Brassicaceae > Sinapis > Sinapis alba. Next base: position 256,104 of record MU105762.1, read on the forward strand.
AATTTATTCTAAAAAATAGAGTAGGAAATAGAATATAAACAAAAATAAAAAATTATTCTAAATAGAATATTTTTTATTTTTTATTCATACTTTATTTTATATTCTACTTTTAGAATAAATCATAAAATAAGAATAGTAATATCCTTACTTTTTTTTAGTTTAAAATCAAATTTTGTAGATATCTAAAACATTATATATTATATTTTGTTATTTAAAAGCACAACATAACTAATATATTTTCTTTGTTTTATAATATATAAAATTTTGGTTTAGTGCACAAAAATTTAAAACTTATTTTTAAATATATTAATTTTAAAATTATAAAAGAATATAAAATCTGATTGATTGAACAGTTTATAAGAAAATTAAAGTGAATTTTAAAATCTTAAAACGTCTTATATTTTGAAATAATATAGATATTTTTAAAAATCATATAATTTGAAAGAGAGAGAGTATATGCTTAACCACTAACTTACTATGTGCACAAAAAACTACTAACATACTTCATCAGGTGGTAATACATTTTTTATTGTTTCTGAAAAAATATTTTTTTTTTGCAGTTCTGAGTCAAAATCTATAATCTATTAGAGATATATTGGGAAGCAAGATATGTATCTTGCGAACCAGAAGTTACGGACCGTTAAAGTCCGATTGTGAAGTGAAGCTCATGAAGTCTATGAAGCCCAAACCGAATATTATAATATAAATCTTATTGTGATAAGGATTATATATTTTAGATATATATCATAAGATTTAGATAAGTTCTATTTCTAGTTGAGATAGGTCTAAGTTTTGTGTATATATACAAGTCTCTTGTAAGTCATTAACACAACACAATAATATATCATATTATCTTTACTTTACATGGTATCAGAGCATTCGATTCTTAGGGATCAAAAACAAAATTTCTCGAGTTATAATTTTTAATCTTTGATGATGCTTATCATCGGTGGTGTTGACGATGAAGGAGATGATGATACATGTAGTGAAGACCCGGACGAAGACGTAACGCAAAAACGTCAAGTTCTTATTTAAAGAGTACGTGAAGAATTTGTCACATTATCGTTTGGTTTCTACTTATTATAACAATTGTTAGGTTTAGTTTTAATACGTTTAGGAGTCAATAAGATTTTAGTTAAATATTATTGGTTTGGTTGGCTGTGCAAGAATTATTAAAACTCTTAGTGAGTTTATGGGTTTGTGGTTTCACATGGGTTATTTTTTATCTAAGATTTTCTATAGTTTAGAATTTCTTAAGATGTTTTGTTATTCCATAGTTTGGAATTTTATGGTTATAGTTTAACCATTACGGGGGAGTTCCAGTGGAACGTTAAGTTTTTAGGTCAAATTGTTTAGTCCGAGTTATGGACTGTCCAAGAGAAGGACGATTGTTTTTGGAGCTGCAGTTGCGCCCACGGGATATATTCCCATTGTCAAGACCAAAGAAGAGTTGAAGTTTTCATCCCTCCTTATTTAAAGTCGAAATTTATATCCAGAGAAATCTACTGATTTGTTTCCTCCACATAGTGTCCACGACATACGTAGTCTGCTTTGTGATTGCAGATTTGCGTGTTGCATCCCACGTTTGTCGTGCGGGGGAGTATTAGAGATATATTGGGAAGCAAGATATGTATCTTGCGAACCAGAAGTTACGGACCGTTAAAGTCCGATTGTGAAGTGAAGCTCATGAAGTCTATGAAGCCCAAACCGAATATTATAATATAAATCTTATTGTGATAAGGATTATATATTTTAGATATATATCATAAGATTTAGATAAGTTCTATTTCTAGTTGAGATAGGTCTAAGTTTTGTGTATATATACAAGTCTCTTGTAAGTCATTAACACAACACAATAATATATCATATTATCTTTACTTTACATAATCCTTTTGGCTTAAGAACAGAAGACAGTTATTTAATTTTTTTTTTTTTTTTTTTTTTTTTTTTTTTTTTTTTTTTTTTTTTTTTTTTTTTTGTCGGCAGACAGTTATTTAATTCATTCTCCACAATTGTTAAAACTCGAATCTGTATCTTCTGAATTTTACACCAATATTTTTCTTACTGTGTTTGTTATTTTGCACATACTGATTTATTCTTCGCAGTTAAGTGTTGAGATATATATGTTAGATGAAAATGACAAAAAAATGAATGAACAATAAACTTTAGAATTAGTCAAATAAAAAACAATAAACTTTTTAGAAGGAAAAACACAAGAAGCTTTTATGTAAAAAAACAATTTCCGGCACAAACTGCTTAATACTTTTTTCAAAGTTTTGGGCTTATGAATACCGTCTTTCACATGCAGGATATGTAAAGAAAATACAAACCAACATAAGTTTTTTTTTTCTGTAGATCAGTCAAAATATTGAATTTTGTATTAAAAAAAACATGCTTATCTTTTGCTCAAGCCAATTTTCGTTATGTAAATAAATATTAATTATTATTTAGTTATTTTTGTTTGCTTGCTTTCAGCCGCAATGTTTCACAAATGAATCATCTACAATGTCAGAATTAAAAGAAACGTGAAATAATTTTGTTTGCATGTGAGTACTCTTGTGAAAACCACACTATTTTAAAAACACTAATCAACGAAATAGAATCAACTAGAAAAATAGCCTAGGTTACCTGTCTTGTTTTGTCCTATCTTATACAGAAAAAAATTCATCAAAATTCCAAAAATTAACAAATGAAATCAATGAACAGATAGCGTAGAAGCATGTGAGAATTAATGGAAAATGATTTAAGATGTCCCCCGTGACAAGCTAAGCAATAGAATGTCCCACTAAAAACTTTGATTCCCTCACGGAATGTCCCACAAAAACTCTGTTGCTTTTCCATAGTTATTAGTTATTACCAGAACTACTGTGACTTCAATGGTGTGGCAATAATCATTGGTAGGCGATTTTAGACGTTACAGGTCAGTTAGCTGCAGATTCCCAATAAGGTATAAATATATAAACTTTTTGCATATCGTTGAACACTTTCGAAACATTATATTCAAAAACGTTTAGATTATCGTAATTAAGACTTTTTCTTTGAACCTGCATGATAAGACATTCTAACACGAACTTTGTATCCTGGCACAAAGTTATATATTACGACTATAACCACCGTAATATATAACCAACGTACCATGGTCGAATCTAATCAGATCCCGCTTATTTTGACCGATGCGTTTAGTGAAAACACCTCTTAACACTGTTTACTTTTACGGTTTCGTTTAGGAGTTTTAACGTTGTGCATATAGACATATACATGAGAGTCATTTCTTAACGTATAAAGTTGAGTTTTTTTCTTCTTCTTCTTCTTCTAATTTTACATAATTTTGACGTTTCTTAAACAGTGGAATTCAATTGGGAAGGTAAACCCAAATAGTGTCGTCTTGTAGACCATTTTCAACGAAGAAAAAGCCATAGACTAGTAGTAGGAAGAATAATATTCAAAAGCCATATATGTTATGAACCGTCTGACAAATTAAACAACAACTATATACGTAGAGGATATAAATGGATCATAATGTTTGTATGTATGATGACTAAGAATTCTCCTGCGCCACGCGCAAAAATATTAATTTTAAATAATAATATTTTTATTTTAAAAGAAAATTTATATTTATATTTAGATATTATTATTTTCAAATTTCAACTTCAAGCGGTTAAAAAAAACAATTTTGTATTTTTTTATTTGTCTAAAAGCATATGCAACGGTGAGTTATTGTACCAATTCTCAATAATTAAATAATATTAAAGAATTCAAAAAGAAAAAAAAGTAGAGAGAAATCAGTTTTTACGAAAAGTTTTCTGATTTTGCTGAGGAGCTGTGTTCTCCACTTGTCATTTTATTAGTGCATAATCTTTTTAAAAATTAAATTTTAATTATAAAAGAAAATTGTGAAGATATATTAATATATATATTTTGAAAATTGGATTTGAGAACCTAAACATTAATGATGCTCTAGCTAATTTTCCATTTGATTTTATTTGAATTTTAATAACTTTAAATTACATTTTATAAAAATAATTTTAATTATATTATACTTTAGTTAATGATTTTATATTATACTTTAGTTAATGATTATTTATTTTAAATATATATCTTACCATATATATGTATATATATATATATATATATATATATATATATATATATATATATGTGTGTGTGTGTGTGTGTGTGTGTGTGTAAATTTAAACATATAAATTTTAATAGATTTTGATTTTTTTTTTGTTTTAGAAATGTTAATCTTGGAAAATTAATTTGTTAATTAACATGATGAAAAAATAAATTTAAATAAAGTTTTAGTCATTTAACTGTCAAAAATATTTGATTAATGTTGCTTTATTTTTGTACTTGTTGATATATATTTACATTATTTTTGGTAAAATATATATATTTTTAAAATGATATATATATTTGATGTAAGAAATTAAAAAATTTAGTTATATTTAGCTTATTTTTATTAGTGTAATATGTATATATATATATATATATATATATATATATATATATTAATTTAGTAGCGATATATGAGTTAATAATATGTTTTCATAATTTTGTCAAAAAAATATTTATATAGAAATTTTACGTTAATGATGATATATAAATAATGGCCATTATCATATTTAAAACATCTTATCAAAAATATAAAATTTTATAAAAATTTGTACACATGGTAATTAAGTTAATGTCATGTTATGTTTTTTGTAAGCCATGTCATTTTTTTTTGTTGAAATTGAATATAGTGATGACATGTATCAAAATTACTTCATAAATAATGTCTAGGAAATTATACATTTTATAATTAAGTTAATGTCATGTCATGTTTTAGTAAGTCATGTCATATTTTTTTGTTGAAATTAAATATAGTGATAATATATGTCAAAATCACTTCGAAATAATGGCTAAGGACTAGGGAATGAGATAATAAGGTATTCCCTTAATTACATTTATAAGAACTAGGTATGGTAAGAATTATTATTATTTTTTAAAGAAAATTTTAAAAATACTTAGTTGACTGCTGCTATATAAAAAACAATACTTGCGTTCATTCCATATGGTGAATTATCAAATTCACTTCATTTCTAATCACCAATCAAAGTGTTATATTAAATTAATAAAAATACTTTTTTTTAATAAAAACGCAAAATATCTGAAAAATAAACGAAACAACGCCAACATTGACGTTAATGACGTTACATCAGCAAAATGCCAAGCCCTAAACCTAAACTTTAAATTCTAAATCATAAATTCTAAATTCTAAACCTACAACCCTGAAACAATAAATTTGTAATCCTAAATCAAAAACTCTAAATCATAAACCTTAAACCTTAAATTATGAAGTCATTGACATAAATGTTGGCATTATTCCTTTTCAGCTACTTTACTTATTAAAAAAAATTTAATATATTTTTTAATTAATTTTACATGACATTATGATTGGTGATAAGAAGCGGGGTGAATTTAACAATTCATTACAAAGGGTGAACACAAATCTTTTTCATAGAAAAAATACTTAAAAGAATATATATGTATATGTATATACTAATATTATTGTTTAATTGTGTAGTTATTAATTTTAGTAGAAACTCAAACCCAAACCCAAAATTTCTTAAAATAATCTAACAATATAGTTGAACACAAGATTAGCTAACAATATAGTGGTTCCCTAATGAACTGATGGAGTTTTTATTTTATTTAAGGCCAATATTCTCCGCCCAAGAATCTCTTCATGTTACTCACTACTGTATATATTTGTGTGTATATGCATATATATATATATATATAACTAGACACTTGTGCATATATAAACCCAATTCCATCACAAAGCCACTTCCAAACAAATTTCTACATCATTTTTCTTTGAAAGATGGGTTTCAAACATTTCTCTCTTTTCGTTATTCCACTTCTCATATTCGCAATCTTGTCCAGAGCCAACCAGGCCTTGGGTTCCGACCAGAATCGGCATGTACGCCACCGTAACAGAGCGGCATTGGCCGCCGCCGGAGGAGTAGGAAAAGTGGCGTTGAAAGGGAGAAAGCAAACTAGTGGTTGTAACTTGTTCCAAGGGAGATGGGTTTTCGATGCTTCTTACCCTTTCTACGATTCTTCCATGTGTCCTTTCATCGACAGCGAGTTCAACTGTTTCAGCCGACCAGACAAACAGTTCCTCAAGTACTCTTGGCAATCTGATTCATGCATCATCCCAAGGTACGTAAAAAAACAACATAACATACAAATATTTGAGCTAAGTATGATTTTGTTTGTTTATGTATGTATGTAAATTGTAAGTGAAGGTTCGATGGAGTAGCGTTTCTGAATAAATGGAGAGGGAAACGAGTGATGTTCGTGGGTGACTCACTGAGTCTAAACATGTGGGAATCGTTAGCATGTATGATACATTCGTCGGTACCAGACAGTAAGACCACTTTTATCAAACGAACCCCACTCTCCTCTCTCACTTTCCAGGTCCCTCTCTCTCTCTACCTCTTCTTTTTCCTTAAATTTACTTAAAATATGTATTTGGATAAAAACAAAATCTAATAATTCATCATCACGAGGAGGGCTTGTCATTTTATTCAACCAAGTTGATCACGGATATATATATTATATAAATGTTTTCATTTTGAAAAGTAGCATTGTCAAATTTTGCTTTTGATTTTTTAATTAAATTTTTGTATGCAAATGCTTGACATCCAAGGAATTATGATTTTGTCTACCTAATGGATCTTTCTTTTTCTTTATTTAATAAATTAGGGAAAGAATTGATATACACGTCATATAAAACTATGAACAATAACTAAAAGAGGTAAACGAAAAAGCATATAGATTTTACAAACCAATAATTGATTTTCTTTTTCTATATCATATTTTATTCAAAGGGATGTTCTAAATAAATGTCGTCAACTTTTGATGTAGTCGTTTGCTTGTTATTTGTTATTTTTGTTTTCTATATATACTTATTGTCTCAGTTAAGACAGCTACATACTTTGTGTTTGTTTTGGCAACGTATGTGTGAAAAACATCTACATATTAGTGCTGACGTAGGTTTTTGGCAATTTCTCTCTTCTAGTTGTTTATAAAGATTAGAAAATAATCTTAATTATTATAAATTTTCAAACTGATATACAACAATGAATAAACTGGAAAGATACAAAAAGAAGAGAACATAGCAGAGAAATGAATTAGGAGACCGGACAGTTAATGACAACCAATAAACAACTCAATATTGTGTTTCTTATATTAATATTTTAAGATCTATTCTGAAATTTTTGGATACTCAGTTTCAATTAATGTATATTAGAACTCGATCCGTGCACTTATACATGTATTATTTTTATGTTTTTGTATATTGATATTTGTTTTTCATAGTTAGTATTATATATTTTAGATGTATCACCATATAACTAATTGTATTTCAAAGATTCATACTAAATCGAATAATATAGCTATTTTTGGTACAAATATTGAAATCCGTTTCAGATATATTGATTATTTAGATATTTTTACATTTATATACATCATAACCGAATTCATCCAGATCCTGTAAAACCCAGCTCGAACTACACACATAAATTTATAATATTTAAGCAGAGCCTAAGTTCAAAACAAAAGAAAAACGATACTCAAAAGAAAAAATCTTTATATTAAAAATATCCTAATGTCTATGTCTAATTAATTTTATAAACAAATAAAAAAATATTTTTATATGTTTGACTAAATTAAATGAACTAAAAAAGGTTTTATTTAGTAAAATAGTTATATGGAATGAAAAATTAAGTGAAAATAAATATAATGTGTTTTAATTATTTTGATTTAAGTTATTATTTTGTTCACATAAACTATATCTTTGAATTATTTTTTTTGATTTTATAGGTTTTAACCGATTAAAACTAAGATACTTTTTTAATAAAACAGACTAAACCAAATTATTAACTATATGCAAAACCTGGTTATTTTATATTTTTATTTTTATAATTAGCACAAAATTAATGTTAATTAACTAATAAATAAAAATATGCACTATTATTATTATGGTAATGTAATTAATGATATGAATGTATTGTAAAAGAAATATAATTAATGAAGTTGTTAAACTAAGTGAAAAATAGAATAACAATTAATCTAATAATTTACTGAAAAGAAGATTAGTTCTATTTGTACTTCAGTTTTATAATATATATACTAAATATGTGATTTTCTACGTAACTGATTGTTATCTATTTTTCTATTGAAATATTTTACATATATATAATAAAGACTATTAGATTCCTAACCTTGTGAAATGATAAAAACAGGAATATGGAGTTACATTATACCTATATCGAACACCATACCTAGTGGATATCTCCAAAGAAGATGTAGGGCGCGTGCTTAACCTTGGAACCATCGAAGGTGGTGCTGATGTCTGGAAAAACATGGACATTCTCGTCTTCAATTCTTGGCACTGGTGGCTTCACAAAGGAGCACAATCTCAAGGGTTCATACCATATACCTTATATTCATATATATGTCTAACTTGGGATTAATACATGCTTAACTAGTTAACCAAAATCTTCTTCTTCTTTTATTATATTGTTTACTCAGGTGGGATTTTATACGAAATGGGTCTTCACTGATTAGAGACATGGACCGTCTTGATGCTTTCAACAAAGGACTCACCACTTGGGCTCAGTGGGTTGATCAAAATGTTAATATTTCGCAAACCCGAGTTTTCTTCCAAGGCATTTCTCCCACTCACTACATGTAAGTTCAACATATATGTACTTTCTCTGTTTTTAAAGAAATTTTCTAAAGTATTCACTCATACTAAAAATAATAAATATTTTCAATTAAAATTTTATTTACTTTTACTGTTTTTGTAACAGTTTACCTTACTTTATACATTTCGATAATTATCAACTAATGAAATTTAACTAGTTCAATCTATTAATGTTTAAAATATAAAACTTATTAATATCAATGACTAAAGGTACCTTAATTTTTTTTTAAAATTCTTTTTGTAGAAAATAATATAACAAAACTATATTCCTTTCTTTTTTTGAACGAATCTATCATTCTAAAACAAAAGACATTTATACTAAAAATATATTGAAAATAGTGTTTTAGGTAAAATATAATTAATTGTTGTTGGGAAATATAATAGGGGGCAGGAATGGAATGAGCCGAGGAAGACTTGCAATGGTCAGATGCAACCGTTGACCGGGTCAACATACCCGGGTGGTTCACTTCCAGCAGCAAGCATCGTGTCACGAGTGTTGAGCTCGATGAAAACACCAGTTTACTTACTCGACATCACAACTCTGTCTCAACTAAGAAAAGATGCTCATCCATCTACCTATGGAGGTGATGGAGGAACCGATTGCAGCCACTGGTGCCTTCCTGGCTTGCCGGATACTTGGAACCAACTTCTCTATGCAGCTCTTTCTATGTGAAGAAGTTGACTCAATAGACAGTTGCATGTATATTACATTCTTGGTAAGTCCAAAGGAAAAAAAAGGAAGGACTGACATTTTACTTGAAAGATTTACAAACATGATGAGGATAAAGTTGTAAAGTGTTTTACATGTATTTTCTTTTGGAAGTTTGGAACCAGAACTAAAGAGTAACACATTTGTATCCTACTGAACTGTTTTGGATCAACTCGGTAACAAGATTTGACTGACTCGTCTGTTGTGGCTGATAGATTGTTCCAAACAGATCTTGATTGTTTAATCATGTATTGTAATAGAGCTTAAATCAAAACATAATCAACGATTGTTCGAATAGTGATTTTAATTTATATTCAAAAATCTAGTGTTATTTAATGAATTATTTAAATCCAGATTTAAAATCTAATGTTATTCAACTTTCAAGGATTTTAATTTTTTTTTGTATTTTATCTATTATGGAGTCTTATGAGTATATATTAAAAATCAAAATCCAAGGTATAGTACATAGATTTAGAATCTATCAACTTAAACTATCTTAAAATTTTAAAATCACTGACAATTAATTTTAAATCATTGATTGAAAAACAAGATTTGGTTACGGTTGAACCCAGTTTTGGCAGGTTCAGTCTTAAAACATCAACACTGACATAGTATCTATAGTGGTTATCTCAGTTATTATAATTTATTATATTATTAAAATTTAATATTGAAATAGTATTGCTAAAAATGACAAATAATTATCGGATCTCTCACAATTTTGTGGAGTATTTTTGAAAAACATTTCTTATTTGAATGTAGAAATTTTGTGAGAAACTTTTCCAAACGTTAGTGGTCTTACTTTTTTGTAAACAAAACTGTACTAGATCTTTTATTGGCACTATGTGTGGATTATACTTTTAAATTTTGTTATACTTTTTAATTTCTAATTTGTATGTGAATGTCTACTTTTAAAATTGTATTTAATTTAAATTAAATGTAAAATATTCATTTTGTTTGACCAGTTGCATCTGATACTTTTACTATTTTATGTTTCTTTATTTGTATTAGAATTATTTTCAGGCACCACACATTGATTTGATTGTTTATCATAACATTTTAAAAGTTTTTTAGTTTAAATATTTATTTTTGGTACAAAGTTTTTTTCTCAGTGTACTGTAAATTTTATCTTTTTATTTTCAGTTTACACTTTTGATATTGAAAAAATATCTCTAATTTGATATAGGTATTTTATTAGTAGTTTCTATTTTTCCAATTCTTTTTGTTAGTAAAGCTATTTATTTGATTTATTTTTATAAATAAAAAGATATTATAAACAAAAATGGTACAAATTTAAAATTAGTATAATGAGACAATGTATCTGTTTTTTGGCCTAAAAACAAATTTTCCCCCCAAAATAGTATATTTTTTTGTAAAATATTAAAGTAATATTTATTTTTATTAAAAGAGTAGAAACTTATAAGTTATGAGATTGAAATGGAGTAATAACTTTTTTTTGTTTATTTTTTTACTCTATTTTCTATTCCATTGTACAGTAAAATATTGAGTGAGATTGGAGATCATGCTCTTATGTTTAAAACTATCTTAAGAACAAGTAGTAACTATGAAAATACTTTCAAAAAGCAATAAACCACCAACCAGTGTTGTCCTGTAGTTTTGTAGGTTGAAAATACATGCCACAGTATCGGAAAGGTTCATGCCACAGTAAACTGCATATGGACCTCGCGGGGAATTGTGTTGCTAAATCCGTCGTCATATATGTTTGGGATTTTCCTCTTGATTTTCAAGAATAGAGCCTGAAAGCTTCACACCTCCTACCTAATCTCACATCGATGCCCATTTAGGTAGATTTCATGGGAGTCTCAAACCATCTATTTTCGGAGAAGGGACTTTTCTTTTTTTGGGGGGATCTTTAATTAGTACCGTCAGAAACTACATCTCAACACTGCAAGATGTTTGAGATTTGATAGAGCTACTAGGGTCCTAGTAACCGTGAAACTTGACAATCTTCTACCAAGGTTTGATAGATTCATTGCAGTAAACTACCTCAAGGACATAATAACACTGAATGTGGCAGGATGTATATGGCTTCTGCTTTGCACACTCAAAAATAAGGCGTGTAGAAGATTAGAACAATGTAGGACCCAAGGAGGATAACACTATGACAAAGCACAATGACTTGGCTCAAATGAAACAATTCAAATACATATATCTAATCTCAAAAGAAATTGTTAAAAAATAAAGAAAATTTGTTCCATTTAAAATTAAAATCATATAATATACATAAGCTATAGTTTTCACTTTAATTTAAATTTGAATTAATTTAAATATTCTGAGTATAAGATTGAAAGAGATGAAGAATTAAACCAAAACAGAGAGGAAATGACAAAGTAGCACAGGTAAAGTGTATATATTGTAGGTTATACACAATATCTCATAACCTTTTTCCTGTCATGTAAATAACTAGAAATTACTTTTTGCTAATTTTCATTCTTTTCAACTATAAGGAAATTGTGGTTAGTGGACAAGTTGGAAATGTTTTCTTTTGTTTGTTTTTTCTAGGCCAACTTGAACATATTAAAGTAATTAAACTAATCACTGAGGTCAAAAAGTAACATTTTATTACTTTTATCTGAATAATTTATTCGTTACCACTGCAAACGTTTAACATCCTAACTTTGTTTTTGAAATTTAAGAAGACTTACAAACAAAGCCTATAATTTACATAACGGAACCGAAAAACACTCTAAATTTTACTTAAACCATTTAAATTTCAAACTATTAAAATAATCTATTTTACTAATCTATTTTATGTTGACTAAGTTATTTTAGATATACGAAAATCAAGTGCTTTTACTTTAGTACAATAAATTAATTGTTTTAAATAGTTTATGCAACGAAAATTGATTGACTTGATTGTTGTGCTTTAAGTTCAAGAACTGTTGATATATGAAATAAGTAAATATATACTTATATCCCTAGGGTTTAACTATTATAGACTTAAGGTTTAGAGTTAAAGGCTGGAGTTTTGGGGTTGGAGTTTTGGGGTTAGAGTTCTAAATTTCAAAAAATAAAAAATTAAAATTAAATTTTTCAAAACAAAAACATGTTATTTTGATCATTTTCTTCTTCGAAAGACTATTTGTGACAAAAACTTAAAAATTGTTATTTGAGAGAATTATCCTTTTATATATGAAAATAATTAATTTGTTAATATAGAAAAAGAAAGAGCATGTAGTCAATAGGATAAACCCATAAATTATGGATTTTGGCTTCTATGTGTAAAGTGGTACAAAATTGAACATCTGGTTTCTCTAAAAAAATAGGGAACCTATTATTTCAAAAGCTTGATTTGATAAAGTAGATTTTAGAAAAACAAAAACCAAAATCTAATTTAAAAGCAACAAACAATCAAACCTCTAAACCTCTTTGTGGACCAAAAGTAATGGACCAATTCGGTTCAAGATCTATATCTCAAATCCTTGACAAAAAAAAAAGAATGTAATAATCCAGGAAAGGTCGTATAGAATGTATCAGAGCACACTTGAAGGGTCTTGTATCAATTCTGATTTCATCATATTTATCTATTTATCTTCTCGAAAAAATGATCAAAGAGACGTGTTAGTGTTTTGTTCAGTTTAAAGCATAATCGAAACTGTGTAGCTGATCTATAGGGAAAAGAAGGCTATATAAAACATTGGACTGTTTAAAGCATGATCGAAATTGTGTAGTTCATCTATGGTCCCCAACATTACAGGGACGCCCCTGAAGACGTCCAAACAGCCTATTTATCTTTGACTTTCATTGTCATAAAACATTTCTTTTATTCAGTTCTAAGATCATCAGTAAAACCTCCATTTTCTTTAGTTACTTGTAGCGTAGTCTTTCTATTTTAAGCTTACTTATCAATCAAGTTCCTTATTTTGTAAATCTTATTTCTGAGTGAATTTTAGGATTCATCATTTGGCGCTAGAAGGAGAGAGAAATTCAACTTAAACATCCCTCTAGAAAACCAACGTGTTCACATATATCAGAATGGTCGCCGCTAACGCAAGAAACATCACCCTGAATGGATCCGGTCAGGTGAACATAGGCGATGCACAGACAAATCCACAAACAGACACTCAAGGAAATCTATTCTACGGACCCCCAAACTTCCAGCCAATTTCCCTCCTCCACCGGCAACTCAGCCCATCGATCTGCAGGCTCTACTGGAAAGAGTCCCCCAGAACGTACGTAACATTTATGCTATTTTGCTTCAAAGTATAGGTACGCAGGACACATCAGGACAACAAGCTTTACAACGCCTGGAACAAGTAGCCCGAACTCAAGAAGAACAACAAGCTTGGATCAGCGAGCTATTGGCTCAATCACCAAGGACCCCACAAGACGCATCTCTTGGTAGGAACACAACCTCCATCAGGCCTAACGAGAAAAGTATAAACAATGGATCAATCCAGGACGAGGAAAAAACAATCCCATAAGGAGAGATCGGGAACATCAGGCGTGACTTAGCACGGTACCAGGCTAAGCTACAGACGGTACTATCACAGATTCACCGAGTTACGAGCTCAACCCCTGAAGTTAATTGAGTCATTACGGAGACTCAAAGAACGCCGTTCACAAGCCATGTCACCATCGTCCCTTTCCCTAACATTAAACTCAAGATCCCGCTCTACATAGGAAAAGCCGATCCCCAAGCTTATATGACTGCTTTTTACATTACAATGGGATGAACTCACGTTAATGATGGATGACGAGATGCATGATAGTGTCAACTTTTTGTAGAGAACTTGGCAGGAGCCGCCCTTAATTGGTTCTCTTGTTTGGAGGCCAACACCATCGATAATTTCAACAAGCTTTCTAGCGTGTTTATGAAGCACCACTCTATATTCATAGAGAAGAGAGTTTCAGATACCGATCGGTGGACTATGTATCAAAAGGAGCAAGAATCACTATGTACCTTCATTGGAAGATTTAAGACGGTACTTTCAAATATCGCCATGAGTGATAGCGCCAGAATTTCAGTATTACGAAATGACTTATGACGCAAATCACATTTCAGTGAAGAGATTTTGCTAAAAAAACGGATACGCTATAAGACGCTTTCACCGAGCATCAAGATACATGGAAATGGAAGAAGAAAAGAAGTCCCTCGCCAAAAAACACGCATCGATGTCGAGATCAAATGAGAGAGCCTACAAGGACAATGGAGACAGGCCAAAAGGCAGAGGTCTATAAAACAACAGGGACAACTCATTCAAAGTAAGTGAAGACGACGAGTCCGATGATGAAGAAAGGGAGCACTCAAAAACTCCACGATCAAACAAGTCAAAACCAAACACCTTGAACATGAAAGACAATGATAAAGATAAAAAGGATAAATTGTGCGACTACCATGAGCAAGTGGGACACACTATTCAAGAGTGCTTTAGATTCAAAACTTTTTTTAATCAATACCAAAAAGATAACAAAATTCAAGAGATATGAAGAAGGCCAAAAAGTCAAGGAAGCGAAAAAAGCAAAAGAGTCCAAAGATACATAACGATGAGTTGGTGATATAGATAATGTTAGCGGGTTGTGAAATAACCAAGTCACTAATTGACACAGGAAGCTCGGTAAACGTGATCTACAAAGATACTTTAGACAAAATGGAACTGATTGACCCGGAGATAAAGCCTTCAAGACAAGCCTTAACAGGCTTCTACGGGGTATCACAAAACTCTCTAGGGACAATCCAACTACCAACATACGTCAGAGGAATCATTCTGGACACCAAGTTTACCATTATTCTCCCCCAAATATGTACAATATTATCCTAGGAACCCCATAGATACATGCAGTGAGAGACGTCTCGTCTACTTACCATCAATGTCTCAAGTTCCCAACAGTCGAGGGCATCATGACAATCCATGGAAGTCCGAAGGTAGCAAGAATGTGTCATATTCACAAAAATCTATGTAGGTGACCTAAACGACTTTGGATAGAGCCAATAGAAAAGGTGAAAGAAGAAAAGGAAAAAGAAAAAACATCAATGTAAAAAGAGCTTAAAAAAAAAAACAGGTCTTATAAAGCCTTTTACTCTGTAATAACTACGACAAGACTTAATCCCACACTGGGTACATAAACAACCCACTTCAAATAAAACTATTAATAAAATAAAATCTTTTTTTTCCGGATAAATGAGCTTCCGAGCTATGACCAAAAAGCTTTCGAGCTCTGACCAAAAAGCTTCCGAGCTCCAACTAAGCAGCAAACTGCTATATTCCAAAATTTTGCTTCATGTAAAATCGATTAAACGAGTTCTCTAAAGACTCTACACAAAATTCTAAAAGCCCCTTGACTTAGAGATTTCACTCTTCACATTGGCGCCCTGGCCAAGCAAGACCGATTTATTCGTGTGTCTCTCATAGATGCCTTGGTGAAAAGACACCACACCCGTAAAAAGCGTATATTGTGACCATTCATTGTGCCCCGCATGAGCTTAATCACACCCTCATTTTTAACAGAAAGCTGTTTTACCCCCGCAAACACTTAAAAGATATGAAAACTACCAAGCATCCTAAAACACTTAAGTTGGTACATGATAAGACGAAATCACTCGCACCTAATACCAATTATGAAACAGGATAAGCCGAATCTAATTCACACCTATAACCGCCCAGAATTAAGTTAGGCCTTTCTACATCTGGCATCTTCCACAAACACAAACAAAAAAGTATTGGTAAGAATTTAAATACTTAAGTAAATAGCACTTATTAAGGTAAAAGCCTCCTCATGCATTTATTCTAGTAAAAGCCTCCCTATACACTTGTTTGGATAAGAGCCCTCCCTATACACTTGTTTGGATTAAGAAAAAACAACACAAACTTTCCAGGTCCACTCCCGAGCTTGCGTAGCATCCGCGGTCAAGATGGAGCTAAGATTAGAACCAAACTGATCAACATTCAGAATCAGAGCAGTTGCAGAAAGCATCTCCTTGTCACAACCATTGTAAGCTTCCTCGACGACAACATAAGGACCGACCTTTGGGATTGAAGCCAGCTGAAAGCTACAACAACTAGAACCATCAGAGACCAGAGAAATCCTGAAATCCTTTTCAGGATCAATTCGGATTACGTCCATCTCATCGAAATCCTCTTGGAAATCCTTGAGGTTTTGCTCCAAACTAGCCTTATCAGCCTCCAAACCCTTATATCCTCTCTTTTTGAGGTCGTCAAGAAGGCTAGAATGACCAGCGGCAAGGGACATCAACATGGCATGCTCTTGTACGATCTTGTCATCAGAAAGAGCCTACTTAACCCTATTGAAGCAAGTCTTGTCCTTTGCTATCATAGCCCGGCGAGCATTTTTCACAGCCCTGCAAGCCTCCTTAGCTTTTATAGCACCTAAACTTTGAAGCTCGTCCTCATGAGCCTTCTGCGCCAACTCAAGCTGACTCCCAAGTTTTTCAATTTTCTCCCAATATATCCTCCAAATCCTTCACAATTTCAGCCTCACGTCTCTCCGCAGCCGCCTTGACAAGCTCGTACTGTTCCTTTACACCATTGATACAGGAGCACAGTCCGGTTTCAGAAGCCTCAAGCTCTTGGATCTCCTCGTCTTTGGCCTTCGAGCTCACCTCCAGCTGACCAAGTTTGGCCTCCAACATTCCTGGACGATGATTCCTGGTTCTTAGAACGCTCTGCGTTGAGCCCATCCTTACAACGGAGAGCCTCCTCCACGTCAGCAGTCACCCGACATGCGTACTTTATCTTGCATTCATACTCGATACGGTTGCAACCCAGCCCATGTGTTTTTATAAAGACTACAATCAGATCCACAAAATAAAACAAAAACACAATCTCAAATGAAGAGACTTGAAAGCAACTTACCCACACGTAAGAGTGACAAATTCCTTCATAGGAATCGTTGTTAGTGAACATCTCTTCGGGAAGCTAAGATCCCCATTAAGACGTATCTCGCGATAGAGACACACACAAGCTTTCCCCGTCGTCAGCTAACGGCATATCCCATGGAAGCTCGAAAGAGATTGCACACGCTCCCTTTCGAGAGGAAGATGATGATCAAGCTCGAGAATTTGACCCACCGTTCATTCTAGATCATTTCAAAGCAATGGGATCATGATCTCCTGATCCCGAAGAAGAACGCTTCCTAAGATCAATTTCAAGACCTCGCCATTGGCCCTTGTCAAAAGACAAATGGGCACTCGAGGGTCTCGGTGAATCCCTTGACGACCTACGAGGAGGATCATTCCTCTGATCTCTACCATCAGACGGACGAAGAGAAGACTCTAAAGTAGCTTCTCTCGGAATAGATCAGAGAGGGAACCCCTTACAGAAGACGGCAAAAGAAGCACCGAAGAAGACAGAGGCGCCATTGGAGCCTCAATCATAACATCAAGACTAGGAACATCAACCAGTCCAGAGGGTCCAAGTGCTGGCTCTAGTGCCACCAACACTGGTGCTCTCGAGAGGCAACACGTCTCCACCCAAACCACTTCCAGCGGTAGAAGACGCTGGAACCACCTCAACATACGGAGCATTTGATACTATAGCCCCCTATAAGGACCAGAAACAGTAGCAGAATCGGCTTCTGGTCACTTTCCGACCTGACTCAACTTGAGCAACCTTATTCCTCAACTCCCTCGTCTCTCTCTTCCGAGGAGACTCAGTAGCCCTCTGAGCAAGGTCGCAGATCACGACATTTGGCTTCACCATTTTTACCTTAAACTACGACAAAGAACCAGAAAGAAAGACACAAAGTAAAAGATTAAAAACATACTAAAATCAGAGATTGGCTTACCAAAAACGCGCACACAGGAAGCATAATTATAAGGTAAAAAAGCAAAAATTGAAAACATCAAAACAAGGCAGAGCTGTCCACTAAGGATTTTTCTCTGAGATCTTATTTACTTCTAAATCACTTTAAATTATATATTTTATTAATCTTTAACCGAGGGAAAGATAATATAAGAATTATGTTGAGTTATGTCTCATGTGATGTCTAAACCAGCCCCGGTTAGAGATACTTTGCATGGCGCAAGTAATCCAGAGTAATTACTTTTAACGATTCGATAAAAAAGATTCATAGCATATTTAAGAAAATATATAAATACACCTAAACGTAAAAGCATAACTTTAGAATGTTTCAAACGTACTACTTGATAGGTGATAAGAAATTATCACATGTGCACAATAATATATAAAAATCACATTTATACACTTAAAATAACCAAAATATCAATGAATTCGGTTTATAGCTTTATATACTCTATCTTGCTAGTAAGTGCAATATTTTTTTTAATTAAAATTACAATTTGGTTAAGGTTTAGCCTGTTAAAGGCAGCTTTTCGCACAATCTGCTTGGTCCTTTGTGCATACTATCCCTCCTTTAGTGCAGCACCAGTCACCAACTGTTCCTCTTTTGCACGGCATGAAATTTATTGCGAACCCTATATAAAAAATTAATGAAGAAACCAATTAAAACACTATGGAAGATATGACTGTGGTTATAATGATAATGATGATAAACAGCTGAACAAAAACTTACCTTTAGATGACATACATTCATGAAGACTAACAAAAGAAACGAGGATAATACAAAATATAGCTAATTTTATTGGCGACATTGTAGTTCTTCTTTTCCAAATAGATGATTTGTTGTTTTATGATACAAAACCCTATATATATATATATATATGTAATTAGTAGTAGATATTTGTAGGATAATCTGAAAAAGATTGGTTGCCTAGTTTTATTATTTTTCTTTTCTTTTTTGAAAATACTGAAGTTTATTTTGTTTTGAAATATTTTTCTAATTTTTGATTTAATATAACTCTATCTAAAAATATCAATCAACGACAGCCATATGCATTGTTGAAAGGCCCTTAGCTAAGATCGATTAGCAATGGATTATATCCTTTCCCATTTGCTTGTGGTTAAATAAAAATCTGTTAACCACAAAATAATGGTCTAGTATTAGGCAAGCTTTGGGTTGATACAGCCCATTTACATACTTGAGAAATGATCCATTTCTTTGCTACACCTCCACTTGGAAACTGATATGAGCCCATGTCTGAAATACCCTTAAGTTAATCAAAAAAAAATGTTGTCGTTAATTTATTAATAGTCACAAATTATTTACCAACTACGTTTTGTCTACTTTCTTTTTGTATGTATTCCGGTTATATATTTTTTTCTTTGTTGACAATTAATCAATAACAACTAATTCAAATTTTAGTTAAGCCATTGTGACAAAATTATCTACGGATTTTGTTTTATAACTTTATATACTCTATATCATGCTAGTAAGTGCAAGGTTTGTGGTCGATTAATCATTAATTAACTTTTTATGTGAGGATTTGTTACTAAAGAAAATAGACACGTAAATATCATTTGGGTATAAACCTAAAAACAAATTATATGGTTGACAGTACAAACTATTATTCAAATACAATTTTGATTTTGTATATTAAGATATCATTCTGTAAAAATAAAATTCTAGTTTTTACTTATTATAGAAACATATTAGAAATTAGTTTTCAAATTTATGTTTATATTTCTAAGTTTCATTGAATTTCAACTAACTAGTGATATGGCAATGAAATAGTTTGCAATTTTTTTTTTTTGGATATATTCAAATTTATTCTTAAGCTACACTACATTTTCAGAGGGCGATGTAGAACATATAGATCAAATCTACAGAGACTTGAATCAAATAATAGTATATAAGTTATTGAATTAAACTAAACAAAAAAAACAGAAGTAATAAATAGCAGGAAATTAATACGGTTGTAACATGTAATTTTTAATTGGAAATAACAGATTTCAAAAGTCGATAAAGAACAGTTCTAGAACCCAAATCATCACAATAATCAAGTCAATCAACTTTTGTTGCATAAAATATCTAAAACAAATAATTTATTGTACCAAAGTAAAAGCAGTTGATTTCGTATATCTAAATAACTTAGTCAACATAAACCAATTATTAAAATGGATAATTTTAATAGTTTAAAATAAAATGGTTTATGAAATTTAGAGTGTTTTCGGTTTTGTTACGTAAATATAAAAAAAAAAGACNTCAATCAACTTTTGTTGCATAAAATATCTAAAACAAATAATTTATTGTACCAAAGTAAAAGCAGTTGATTTCGTATATCTAAATAACTTAGTCAACATAAACCAATTATTAAAATGGATAATTTTAATAGTTTAAAATAAAATGGTTTATGAAATTTAGAGTGTTTTCGGTTTTGTTACGTAAATATAAAAAAAAAAGACGAAACTGTAAGTAGCACTAAGGTTACCGCTTGTCGTCATGTAATTGTATTGTCTGGATTTAAGAAGCAATGTCAATATTCTGCAGATCTGGGAGGTGATTCATCATCGTAAACATCTCATCCGTGATAAATATTTTGGAGGATTACATGCTTTTAGGAAAATACTTTGGGGAGAAGCAACCTAAGATTTATATTCACATTTTATAGTAAACATAAGGATGACAGGAGTAGTAATTGCTCTCTTGATGACAATTGCTTTCACACTAACCATGCCTTGGTTTAGACGAGGAAAACTAGAGAAAACGCATCATGGTTCACTAAAGAAACTCCCTAGCTTCAATATCTTCTGGTACTCAGCATTTGTCAATTGTAGTCTATTCTCTCCTCATCGTTGGATACTACCAATATCTCAGTAGGAATGGTACAAGAAAGAGGTGGGTATAGTACTTTGAGGTTTTGACAATTGTATATAAGTTATTGAATTAAACTTGACAAAAAAAATCCAAAAGCAATAATTAGCAGGAAAGTAACACCGTACGTTGTAATGTGAGAAAAATTGCCAAATCCAGAGAAATTTAACAGGTAATTCATAATTGGAAATAACAAATGTCGAAGGTTAATAAAGAACAATTCTAGACTCAAATCACAACAATCAAGTAAATCAACTTTCGTTGCATAAACTATCTAAAACAATTAGTTTATTGTACTAAAGCAAAAGCACTTGATTTTTGTATATCTAAAACAAATTAGTCAACATAAACTAAACTAGAACTTGACCTTCGCTGGCCGCGGGTATTAAGTTTGCGTTTTTTTATTAGATAATATAATTAAAATGTTCTAAGGTCTTAAAATTAATTTGTTTATGTGTTAAAACATATATTTTCTGAACCCGTCTTTGAACCCGACTCAAAAAACTCGAACTGAAATCTAAACCGAAGTAACAAAATATCCGAACAAGTATTGAATTATGAGAGATTGGATATCTGAACCCGAACGGGTAATATCCAGATCCGAATGGATATCCGAAAATAACTGAAATTATGTATATTTAACTTTATATTTCTAGTTTACTTCTCTAATGTTATTTAAAATATTTATATTGTTGATACTCGTACTTTAAGATAGGCATGGGACAAATCAAGACATCAATGATACTTGGCGTACCTCGATCCGGATCCATATCTATCGGATCTGTGATTTTAGTACCCGGATTCGGATCCATGTCTTTCGGATATCCGTCTAGAAATTAAGATACATGTGAGTATCCGGATTCGGATTCGGATCCGGATCCGCAAAAATAATTAAATAAAAAAAATACAAAAAAACTAAAAATATCACATAAATTAAATATTTTTTACAAAAACTAAAAATATCACATAAAACTAACTTTATGTATAAATATTAATATATCAAATATTATTATTAAAATTAAAATTTAATATATTTTAAAAACACGGATCCGAATCTGGATATTCAGACCCAAAAATTTAGATATCCGGATCCATATTCGGTTTCGACAAATCCGAGATTTTACTATCCGGATTCGGATCCAAGATTTTACTATCCGGATTCGGATCTGAGATTTTACTATCAGGATTCGCATCCGGGCACCCCGAATATCCTATTTTTGGAGCGAATTCGGAGCGAATCTCGGATTGGATCCGAATCCCGGATAATAATCTCATGCCTACTTAAAAATTATATAATATAAATATAATTATAAGCATTAAAGCACAATAAATAAATTAGAAAAGACAAGCATTAAAATAGGAAGCTAAGTAAAACATAATAAATAAATTGGAAAAAGACAAACATTTAAATAGATAGTTTATTTAATTTTCAGTGGATAGAAATGTAAATAAGTGTGAAAACTTAGGGGTATTTTTTATTGAGTACTTCTCTTTTAATAAGATAGATATAGAAATGGATAATTTTAATATTTTGAAATTAAAATGATTTAAGTGGAATTAGAGTGTTTTTCGGTTTTGTTAGGTAAATTATTTTTTTAAAAAGAGAGAGACAAAACTGTAAGTAGCACTAAGGTTACCGCTTGTCGTCATGTAATTGTATGTCTGTATTTGAGAAGAAATATCAATATTCTGCAGATCTAGGAGGTGATTCATCATGTAAACATCTCATCTGTGATAAATACTTCGGAGGAATACATGGTTTTAGGAAAATAATTCAGGGAGACAGAACCTAAGATATACTCACATTTTATAGTCAACATAAAGATAACATGACTCGTAATTGTTCTCTTGAGGACAATTGCTTTCACACTAGCAATGCCTTGGTTTAGAGGAGGAAAACTAGAGAAAACACATCCTGTGCCACTAAAAAAACTGGCTAGCTTCAATGGTTTCTGGTACACTTCGCATTTGTTAATTGTAGTCTATTCTCTCATCATAGTTCATGGATACAACCAATATCTCACTAGGATTGGTACAAGAAAACATTAGGTTAGGATTGGTACCCAACAGTCTCACCATTTGAGTGGTACGTTAAAATCACTTAAGAATCAAGAATTGTAAACCCATTTCAATATAAATTCATGAGATGGTTATATTTATATATCGATGCAGGCATCCATTTTCAATAACTTCTGCACCACAAGACGGCTATCTGAGCGTACATTTAAAATTAGCTGGAGATTAGATGAAAGCTATTAAAGGATTTTTCTCCCAGATCTTATTTACTTCAGAATCACTTTAAATTATATATTTTATTAATCTTTAACCAAGGGAAAGATATTATAAGAATTATGTTGAGTTATGTCTAATGTGATGTCTAAACCAGCCCCGGTTAGAGATACTTTGCATGGTGCAAGTAATCCCGAGTAATTACTTTTAATGATCCAATAAAAAAGATTCATAGCATACGTAAGAAAATATATAAATACACCTAAACGTAAAAGCGTAACTTTATAATATTTCAAATGTACTACTTTATAAGTTATAAGAAATTATCACATTTGCACAATAATATATAAAAGTCACATTTATACACTTAAAATAACCAAATTATCTATGGATTTGGTTTATAGCTTTATATACTCTATCTTGCTAGTAAGTGCAAGATTTTTTTATTAAAGTTACTTTTACAAGAAAATTACAATTTGGTTAAGGTTTAGCCTGTTAAAGGCAGCTTTTCGCACAATCTGCTTGGTCCTTTGTGCATACTATCCCTCCTTTAGTGCAGCACCAGTCACCAACTGTTCCTCTTTTGCACGGCATGAAATTTATTGCGAACCCTATATAAAAAATTAATGAAGAAACCAATTAAAACACTATGGAAGATATGACTGTGGTTATAATGATAATGATGATAAACAATTGAACAAAAACTTACCTTTAGATGACATACATTCATGAAGACTAACAAAAGAAACGAGGATAATACAAAATATAGCTAATTTTATTGGCGACATTGTAGTTCTTCTTTTCCAAATAGATGATTTGTTGTTTTATGATACAAAACCCTATANTTTAGTGCAGCACCAGTCACCAACTGTTCCTCTTTTGCACGGCATGAAATTTATTGCGAACCCTATATAAAAAATTAATGAAGAAACCAATTAAAACACTATGGAAGATATGACTGTGGTTATAATGATAATGATGATAAACAATTGAACAAAAACTTACCTTTAGATGACATACATTCATGAAGACTAACAAAAGAAACGAGGATAATACAAAATATAGCTAATTTTATTGGCGACATTGTAGTTCTTCTTTTCCAAATAGATGATTTGTTGTTTTATGATACAAAACCCTATATGTGAGCATATATATATATATAATTAATAGTAGATATTTGTAGGATAATCCGAAAAAGATTGGTTGCCTAGTTTTATTATTTTTCTTTTCTTTTTTTGAAAATACTGAAGTTTATTTTGTTTTGAAATATTTTTCTGATTTTTGATTTAATATAACTCTATCTAAAAATATCAATCAACGACAGCCATATGCATTGTTGAAAGGTCCTTAGCTAAGATCGATTAGCAATGGATTATATCCTTTCCCATTTGCGTGTGGTTAAATAAAAATCTGTTAACCACAAAATAATGGTCTAGTATGAGGCAAGCTTTGGGTTGATACAGCCCATTTACATACTTGAGAAATAGTTCATTTCCTTGCTACACCTCCACTTTGAGATTAATATGAGCCCTTCAACATGTCTGGAATACTCTTAAGTTAATCACGAAAAATTGTTGACGTTAATTTATTAATAACCACAAATTATTTACCAACAATGTTTTGTCTACTTTCTTTTTGTATACATTCCGGTTATATATTTCTTTCTCTGTTGACAATCAATCAATAACCACTAATTCAATTTTTTGTTAATCCATTATGACAAAATTATCTTCATATTAATAAATTAACGATAATATTTGTTTCGTGATTAATTTAGGATATTCCAGACATGTCGAAGGGCTCATATTAATCTCCAAGTATAGGTGTAGCAAATCTTATACTACTAAAAGGGGGATATGAGCTCCTCTAACACTGTCCACGTTGGATTAAAAAATAAAGCCAATAGAAAATTGACAAATCACCGATCCTAACATGTCATCAGTTAACTTATAAACGAGTTTATGTTTGCTTATCGAAAAGCCCAACTTTGGCCCACGTTAACCGCTCACCTTTTTTTCTCACCAGAAATTTATAAGGCCACAAAACTCTGGCGCACCTTAATTCTTTATTTACTTTGAATCTTAAAATCTCTCTATTGCAGTAATCTATAATAGCAACAACCTCTTCGATTTCCCCATCGTCACCGTATATAACTCACTTGCATCATTCCTTCCTCTCCAATTCTACCCCTAAATAAATCACACTGTGGTCGATGGCTTCAAAGTCAGCCAAATCTACTGCTACGTTCATGTTTGTTTTTTTTTTCAACTATGTTGTTCAATGGAATTTAACCTGGAAAGAACAGTCATCGACCGGACATTGCGACCATTTTGAAACGAGGTTGAACTTCCAGAGTCGACAGAATCATATTTAAGGTCAATCTTATCAGTTTTTTTTTTCCTTTTTGTTAGGATAAGAAGTGGTAGAATCTGGGTAACTCGAAAACCAATTGTCTGATCTTCTATGGCCTATGCTTGAATCATTATGTAACGTCGTATATCTCACATTAGGAGTTTGAAGAGAATGGTGATCCGGAGAAGCATTACATGGATCTGTTTGCATCAGTCAAAGAAGAGATGTGGAAAGGAAGGTGCTATTTCTGCTCATATAATAGATAATTTGATTTTGTTTTAGGTTTCATATTTCTTTTGTCTTGGTCCCCGTCTAATCATTCTCACGTTCTGATTAATTTAGGTGGTAGCAATTGGTGCATATGGATGGATTATAACATGATCCAGTTCTTTCTGGCTGATATCCAGAAGAAGCATGTTAGATCATATAAAATTTTGAAGAGCAGGAGGCCAGCTACAGTTGTAGATAAAGTTGATGAAATAATAGAAAATCTCAGAAGTTTCTCCTTCTCAAGTGGTGTCACTGTGTAGCTTTGACTGGAACATAAAATGGTTGGTAAAGCAAGTGAGCGGGAAAGCTATTAAATGGAGGTTACAATATCTCCTTGGATGCTTTTCCCTCTGGTATTCAATTAAATCTCAAAGCAAAATTTCCCAAAAAAACAGGGTCTTGAACATTGAAGATTACCAACAACTTAAGAGTATAGTAGTAAGATGTTTCAATCCTATTCTTTTTTGCCCATGTCATAATCGTTACATTTAATTTGTGTGATGCTGCAAGAAAAGAAATTGCAAAGAAGTTGATGGAGTTGTAGGAGATGATGTTCTTTTGAAAGAACCATTGTACCAGCTCATCAAAGCTATCTGCACTCAGCCATGAAATGGGACAGTACCAGCCTTCTGTATCCACCGGATTAGACATAAGATCTTCTTAACCAATGGAGATTTGGTTTAGAATATCCAGATTACTCTTAGAGCAAAGCTATTGGGACTTGACCGTGATCCGTGACTCACATTCTCAAAGTCCCTCTTCTGCCTCACCTCATGCGTCCAATTAAGATTTTTTTCTCTCTACCTGGTTCAGATATATTCAGTGTTAAAATTGCAGAAGTAAGCTCCTTCATATTCCATGGACTCCTCTTTGCCTCCTTATGCCACATTTCTACAATCAGTACGTAACAACATTAGGGTGGCCAAATAGCTCTTACGGTTAACTGTTGCAGCCACATAACCTTGGTTTATCATAAGACTGGCATGATTATGACCACCCAGAGAAACAGTCATGAGCTGTTTAAAAGGAACATTGATGAAGATTTTTCTGTGGCTGTAATAACGGATTGACTAGACGTGAGAAGAAGCGCCAATAAGAAGCAAACGAAGATAGCGAAAAACATGACCGTGAAGGCTCGGTCGCTTTTGTCTCCAAACACAAACCAGACTGATCGTTCTTCTGTACTGGTCATTGGTACATCGATTAGTGAACGCAACATTATTGCGGTTGATGCCATTATGTTGTTCCATGGCGTTTCAACTGCTAGAACACCATTATATATGTATATAGTTTCTCAAGTGGATATCCCATTATTTAATATTAATATGATTTAGTTAAGTAAATAAAATTTAAACAAAAAAATAAATTCACTTACAAATTTACACATACGTTTCTGAACTTCTCACAATTGTTAGAAAGATTTTCAAGAAAAAAAACTCTCTATGACTTATCTATTTTCTTTCTTTTTTTTCTTTTTTTATTATTTAAATTTTAATGTTGAGTTACTAACGAGAGCCTACCCATAAATATCCAAAACCAATTTTTTTTTTAATTAATAAGTAAGCTCTCTTTTTTTTTTTGATAACCGTGGGGATCCGGTATCCGAGGTCAACCGACTAATCCCACAAGACCCACGACACTCCACATATTCTTGCCATTTAAAGCAGCCCGGATAGCCAGTAGAAGTCGAACCATGATTTCGTCGTATTGTTTTTTTTTCCCTCAAGCACCACTAGACTACCACCACTGGTTCTCATTCTCTTCTTTATTTATCTTTATGTAACAAACATTATGTTTTTATTATAAAAGCCTCTAATTAAAAAATAAGTCTAATTAATAGACTTAAACTAAACACCCAAATCTCGAACAAAACCACCAGTTCAAATAATAATTAAGTAGGAAATCTCAATGCAACCGAATAAAATTACAAAAATATAGTAGACTAAAAAAAACTTATGCCAATCGCAGGAAAAAAATAATGATAATGCTTTGTTCAGATTCAGATTTCGATTTACAACAAACAGTGAACCAAGAATTTTGAAAATATATTAGGAAAACTAATGATAAAAATGGAACGATGTAGATTTATAATCCAAATACAAATTAAAACAAAAAAATTGACATTTTAATATAAAATATAAAATATAAAATTAAAAATATCAAAATTTATAAACCGCGCGTAGCGCGGTTAAACAATCTAGTCATGCTAATAACTTTATATACTCTATATCATGCTAATAAGTGCAAGATTTGTGGTCGATTAATCATTAACTAAATTTTTATGTGGGGATTTGTTATTAAAGAAAATAGAACACATAAATATCGTTAGACTATAAACATAAAAGTATAATATATGTTTGACATTACAAACTATCATTCAAATTCAATTTTTATTTTGTATATTATTAAGGTTTCATTCTGTAAAAATACAATTCTAGTTTTTACTTATGATAGAAACATATTAGAAATTAGTTTTCAAATTTATGTTTATATTTCTAAGTTTCATTGAATTTCTAGTGATATTGCAATGAAATATTTTGGAATTTTTATATATTTTTTTGGATATGCTAAAATTTGATAATCAAGAAATACTTTACTAAGACGGAGACTCCTCTAAAGCATGATTCCCAAAGCAGCGACGCAAACACTCTTTCCCGACGCCGGCAAGGCCTTGGGCTGCCGGCATCGGGTCCTCCACTCCGTTCTCTCCTTGCCCCAACGTCATCTTCAGCATCTAGTTTTGTGTCTTGGCCGTCTCCTACAGCTCTGTTTTACCGGCATCTCTTGTCACCGCCTCATGTCCATGTCACCGCCTCTCCTAATTCTCTTCGGTTTGCCACCTCCTGCCCTGTTCCTTTTTGGATCTCCACTTCCTTCCATGTACCTCGCCACAACTCAGCCCCCTAGAATGATCAGAAGCGCCGAAGCTCCTTACACCAGATCTGCTCGTCTCCTTGTACCAGCAGAGTCAATGCTTGGCGATCAGCCTAAGCCTCCTATGCTCTGCTTCTTCCCCTTACCGGAACTAACCTCCCCTCTGTCAAGACTTTCCGCCGCCTCAGATCCTTTCACCGACGATAAGACGCCGTTTGGCTGCGCCTCAATCTTGTTTGCCTCCTTTGTGTATTCACGTCAACAAGCCTCCTTCACCTCTGTTGTCGTCTCTTATGGTCTTCAAGTCGCCGGTTTCTGTTTTTGTAACCGACCAAAATCTCAGTTCGACGCAATTCAGGGTGTGTGTACTTTCATATCAAGCTAGACAGAATATGGTGTGTGGGTGGTGTTTAGAACAATGTATGGATGAATTCAAGAGAAAGAGAATAAAACCGAGAGAATGAGTCTGCTGGACAGATTGTATCCAAGACAGAGAATAAGAGTGTTTGAGAGTATGAGTGAGACTGAGCTCGTGAGTAACAGAGTATAGAGAGTATGGAGAATACAATAACCAGATAATAAGAGAATTGGTGAAGGAGAGAGTTAACTTTCACTTCAGAGAGTATGTGAGATTATGGAGAGTTTATGAGAGAATCATGAGATTGTTTTTAAGAATAGAGAAACCAGAGTTTAGAGAGATGTAATGGGACCAGAGAATGGTGAAGAAGAAAGGGGAACTCCCCCATTCAGCTTGATTTCAAAATGGTTACAATGGGGTGGCTTTATAGCCTTACAATAAGACAAACAAGATATTTAAACAACTAATAAACCAGGGAATGAGTAAACAAATAATATTATGGGGAAATCAGAAGGGGCATGCTGGCTGGGATAGACTGGCCACGTCCAGAATGAAAGACAATGACAGGTCCTAACAGCTCTTTGGCTAAGGCAACATGTGATCTCATTTGAATTCAAACTGAACTCCTTTGGTGCCAAACAACTTCAACACTTTCTAAACTTTCTTGGTCGACAAGAACTCCCTATCTTTGCACCAATATCTTGATCATGATCTTTTGTACAATGTTTGTACTCCTAACCCTAATATTGCATATTCCTCTTTGATGGATTCAAGGCTGACCTGGACATTGTACATTCTTTATCTTCCTTGTGCTTCATTTCTTCTGCACTAACTTTGCACAAGTTGACTTGATCACTCTCATCTACTGCTTCTTCCTTCTTCATTTCAACAAAGCGTTCATGTTTAGCCTCAATGAATTCGCTACGGATACGATACGGTAATATTGAATCCCAAAGTCTCTACCTGACTTCAACCATCGCTCTCGTTTTGGATTTCGTCAAGCACATACTGCAGGTCGTGGTAAGGCACCCTGGTACCAGCTCCTCCACCAATACTACTCCGCTTCTTCTCTGCCCAAGTCTCTGTTCATCCTCTGCTCCGCAGCCTTTCTCGCTCCATCCCTAAGAGGTCAACTTTTCACCTTTTCAATGGCTGAACTCACACTCTCTATACATAAAGGGTCTTGTTGTCTGGTTTCTTAGTTATGAACCATTTAAATCTGTTTGGTCTCAATACAGTAATGTCGAAGCTCGAAGGATTGGATCGGTTACAAATTTTGCTCCTTCATCACTTCTCATCATTTTCAGCGGCCTTGTGAAGGTGTTTTGCAACTTGATTTAGCGTTGTCGACCGGTACCGTCACCTACCCTCATCAGCCCCGACCTCCTTCATCCACATTCCACTTTTCAACGTCAAACTCATCAATGGAATCAGAGATATTGTAACCCTCAACTGTCTCCCTATCACCAACCTCTATGTTCGCCGATGATTTTGAGATTCACATAGTCTTTTCGGTAAACCTTTTTTGTTTTAGAGCTGATCATGATCATATCACTGTCAAATCAAGTCACCTAGGCCTTCGTACTCTTGATGTTTCCTATGGTTATGGAGTTTCTCACCTAAAGCTCTTGGCCGTCAATATTCCAACTTCTCATAGGTGCATGCAACATCATTTTCGACTATCAATTGTTCTTCGGAACAATTGCTGTAGGGATAAAGATGAAGCTTCCCCATGGGTTTCTTCATACTACTTAGCATGACTCGCCTCTTAACAACTCTATCTTTAGTTTTGTTGTAATGTTTTCTATTTCTGTTCTCCCGATGAATTTGTCTCTGGGATCTCCCTTATCATTTGTAAACATTGATGCTCTTTGAGCTTTTATAATATAATTCTGACAAAAAAGGATATGCTCAAATTTATTCTTAAGCTACTCTACATTTTCAAAGTGCGATATGGCACTTATCGATCAAATCTATAGAGACTTGAATCACACAATAGTATATAATTTATTGTATTAAACTAGACAAATAAAGCCAGAAGCAATAAATAGCAAGAAAGTAACACGGTTGTAAGATGTAATCTGAGATCCGAGATCCAATCCGAGATCCGATCCGATCTGATCCAAAATTTAGGATATCCGGGCAGTCTGAATCCAAATCCGGATAGTGAAAAGACGGATCCGTCGAATCCGGATCCGGATATCCGGATCCGGATCCAATTTTTTTAATTTTTTAAAATTAAAATTTTACTAATAATTATAGTTGATTTATTAATATTTATACATAAATTTATTTTTATGATATCATATTTTAATTTAAATAATAATATATGCATAAATAAATTAATAAATTTTGAAAAAATATTTAACTTATGTAATATTTTTAGATTTTCTTTTCTTTTAAATTTTTGTTTTTAATTATTTTTATAAATCTGGAGATCCGGATCCGGATACTCGCGGATATCATAATATCTAGACGGATATCCAAAATCTGGATATTCAGAAGACACAAATCTGAATCCAGATACTAAAATTACGAATCCGACGGATCCGGATCCGTGTATCCTAAAATTACTACAAAATAAAAACAACGAATCATTGACAGAGTATATATATATGGGCAGTCCGAATCCGAATCTGGATAGTGAAAAGACGGATCTGCCGAATCATGATATCTTGATTTTTAGGTCTGTATATCCGGATCCGGATCCAATTTTTTATTAATAATTATAGTTAATTTATTAATATTTATACATAAATTTAGTTCTATAATATTATAATTTAATTCTAATAATATTATATGCATAAATAAATTCATAAATTTTGTAAAAATATTTAATTTATGTAATATTTTAGTTTTTCTTTTCATTTATTTTATTTTTTAATTATTTTTACGAATCTGGATCCGGATAGTCGTGGATATCATAATATTTAGACAGATATCCGAAATCTGGATATCCGGAAAACACGGATCCGAATCCGGATACTAAAATTACGGATCCGACGGATCCGGATCCGGGTATCCTAAAATTACCACAAAATAAAAACAACAAATCATTGACTGAGTATGATTTTTAGATTAAGCTAAAAAATCAAAAAGAACATGGAAAAGTTGGTTGTTTATATGACACTAATAAACATTTCTGAACTAAAATAATAATAAATAAGTCTTAAAAATTGGTTTGTCATATGATCCATTAATAAAAATATTTTTTTAATTACTAATATATTAGAATGGGTTTTTAATGTTCCGGTTTATTTGTTTACAAGCCATAACAACACAAGTTCTTCTCCTCACTCAAATAACAAACTTAGAAATCATAGAATCAAACTTAGTGGCATATATCATATAAAAACTGCTAAAACTAGAAGATATATATACTCCCTCTATTTCAAAGTTATCAATGTTTTAGATAAAAAATGTTCCAAAAAATATATTAGAATGGGTTTTTCATGTTCCGATTTATTCGCTTACAAGCCATAACAACACAAGTTCTTCTCCTCACTCAAGTAACAAACTTAGAAATCACAGAATCAAACTTAGTGACATATCATGTAAAAGATTGCTAAAACTAGAAGATATATATACTCCATATATTTCAAAGTTATCAATGTTTTAGAGAAAACAATGTTCCAAAAATATATATTTTTTACATTTTCAATTTTTTATTAAATAATAATTATAAATTTTAAATAAATTAATTGTGTTTATTAAATTTTGAATGGTTAAAATTATAAAAACAGTAAATCATAAAAAATAATATATTTATAATTGAAATTTAAGATGAATTTATTATTAGTATGAAAATTTTAAAATATACAATTTTATAGATAAATAAACCGCGCGTAGCGCGGTTAAATCTCTAGTGATAATAAAAGACGATGCGAACTCCTGACACGTTCAGAAGCTTTACTCACGTCATGAATAGCATCTGAAAATGAGGCAATCAGATCTCTACAAATCACAGTGTAATTTTATTACTTGGATATTTTCTTCTATAACAACTTATATTTTTAAATTTTTTTATTACTGGGATATTTTTTTGGTCATTACTTTGATATTTTATGTCCCATACTTTAGTTTAATTCAAGAATCAGAGTTTATCTGAGTATAATCTGAGTTTAATCGAAACTTAGAATAGGTAGACTTAATTTGATGGTGGATTAATTCAAATGCATTTTATTAAATTGGAAAAGAAATATAGATATAAGTCAGAAATAATAAACGGAAAAGTAAGCCGGTGTTTGGTGAACTAGCCGGAAAAGTACAAACGATAAGAAATACAACATGCAAAACCCTAATTTCTAGCCGTTAAGTTTGTGTCAATATTCATATCGATCTTTTTTTTTGTTGGTTTTCTCATTTTTATATGATTAAATCTTTTTTTTTGTCCTAGACTGCTTTATCTTTTATCTTAATGGGTTTAATTCTACTTCTTAGACCAAGAGACTAGGCCGAGTGATTGGACTTTTGAACCGAGCTAATGCATATCTTTGGCGGAGTTGGATAAATCAGTCATCAGCCGAATATTTACAGTCAGTCGAAAATTGCTTAGCTGAGCCGATATCCTGAGCCGTCTTGATAAGTCAGATTTTCTATTAAATAAATTTTGTGTAAGGATGCAATCTATCTCCTATTTGTATGGTTACTAATAAAACTGATTTTGAGATGTTCAGCGTCTAACTAAACGAATATGACACATATTAATGTGTTTTGTGAATTTGAGAATCTCAACATCCATTCAAAAGATTACATATATACGCATTTGTTGTAAATGTTAGTTATATCTTCGTATAACTATTATCATATTTGGATTTAGCGGTACTATCATGGCAGCTGCAATCTTAACAGGGTAGCTTGAATTGCATCTAATAAACTATATTAATGACAAGCCTCAGTTCAATAAAAAACTATATACATGATATCTAATTTTTCTTTTTATAAAATACTTAGTATTTATCTCGAAACTATATGATAAATTAAGATGATAAAAAACCAAATTTAGATGAAATCCTTGTATGATAGTATGATACGTGATAATTTTTATTAAAGTGGGATTAGTTGTTACTGTTTATATTAAATTTGAAAAAATAGTGAATCATCATGCCAAGATAAAACTGAGTGGCCAAATCTTACTTTAAAAGCTAAGTAGTCATGCTGAAAATATTAACTTTATCAATATACAACAAATCTTATTTCATGAGAACCTAAAATCCAAATTCAAGTAAATATTTTCATTCTTTGAATGGGTTTTCTAAGATTTATTCCAAAGTAAAGGTTGTTAATGTTGCAGATTTAATCCTCAAGTATAGGAGAATTTCATTGTTCAAAGTATCTTGAAATAATAGTCATCATTCGTTGATATGTTAATTTTGTACTTTGGTTTACTTCATAAGAAAATTGTTATGATGATATTGCAATCTCTTTATTAATTGTTAAGTAATGTAGTATTTTTCTAAGGTTATCTAGGAGCTCATAAAATTTTTCTATATGCCGTGATTGTATTCTGAGACCTAAGGTATATATAAGAATATCAGTTTGTCTTTGTTAATCATAGTTGTGAAGGTTTTTTCATATTTTTAATAGTAGTTGTTTATATTGAAGTCTTTTTAAGTTTCACAATGACAAAAAAAAAGATTATTAGTTTTTGTTAAACAGAAAGTTCTTTTGATCATTTTAATATATATATATATATATATATATAATTGTTTGAATTATATTCATTAGATTCATATCAGTACCATATACTATTGCTGAAAAAAAACAGTACCATATACTATTTAATTAGCAGCACCATGCTCGGAGTGAGATATTTTATAATATATTTGGTAAAGAAAATAGTTTGATAGAAAAATATTTTCTTAAAAAATAATAAAAGATGTAATTATATTTTAATGATTTAATATAATTAAAATTTTAAAAATATTTAACTTTTATCAGATCAAGTATCATATATATTTCTAAATTTCCTAATTAAAATAATTTAATCTGTTATATGGTAAATAATTTAATTTAAGATATTATGAATATATATATATATATATATATATATTGATATGTATATCTACTAAATGAATTTTTTTACTCATATAATTTGATGATCATTTGTATATTACTTTAACAAAATTTTAAATAATTGATCATTAAGTTTTTAATGTGAGACATTAAACAGTTTTAAGAATATGTAGTTGTTTTAATAATTTAAAATATAACAAATACATAAAATTTAAACTTTTCTTATATGGTTATTTTGATTTTTAATCTATTTGAATTTTACAAAACAAATTGAAGATACATATTTTTATGATCATATTATTTTACTATAACACATTTATTAAATAATTGATCATTAAGTTTTAAATGTGAGACATTAATTTTTATTTAAGAATATATAGTTGTTTTAATATTTAAAATATAACAAACATATAAATTTAAAATTTTATTATATGTTTAATTTTATTGTTTAATCTATTTTAATTAAAAATAATAATAAAGATTAAATATACACAAATTTTGATCAAATCCTTATTATTCAAAATTATTTATTTTCATGTATATCTTAATCAAATTTGATAATTCTGTAACTTTTATTTGAGACAATAAGGAAGAATATTTTTGTAGATTTCTAAACTAATTTAATGGTTAGTTTATAAAGTATATTATATGTTTAGATAAACTAACTTATTTTTGTAAAGATTCTAAATGTCGTTCTAGTGATAACACATGTCATAGTTCACATACTGTAAAGATTTTCAATTAATATACAAGAGATTACTATATTAATTTGGTCAAGTAACTAAATATCTCTGTCAAAATTACCTTATTGTATGTATATCATGAGTCACTATATATATATAAAATCTCTCTTCTTCCACATTAGCTTCCATCATAATCCATATCTTTTTCCCCGGGAACATATAATAATTTTTCTTACTCTCTCGAAAAATGACACACTCTCTATGTTTTGTCTCATCAGTTCTCGTGATTTCTTTCATGCTTTTCTTTGCCACAGGTTCATTATTCTTATCATAGTAATTCAAAATTTCACACACATATATATATAATATATAAAATATGTACATTATATGTGTGTAATCTATATACATACATCTTATAATAAGTTATAAAATATAATATATGTACGGTTTCTAATATTTACATATATTATATACTAGTACTTCATATATATATATATGAGTGTTTGTAAACATATATTATATGTCATGTGTTACCTTATTCGATATTTGAAGTTTAAGAACGTACACATAAATATAACCAAATGTGTTTTTATTTTCTAGAGATTGATCTAGTGGAAGCAAAAGTTAATGGGGTAAAAAGCAAGACATACATACGTTGGTGCGTGAATGATACAAAATGCAAATACGCCTGCATCTTTAACGAGCATTTCAATGGAGGTTCTTGCAGACTCTTTCAATGTTTTTGCACCCGCTAGAATTTATGATGTGATATTCATCATGATAATTACTTTAAAACATTTAATATTATATATATTATCTCTTCTATCCTTGTTAATTGGTTATCAAGAATATATGTTCGGTTAATGACATACTTAAAATATGTTATCTACACTATTTCCTAACTAAAAATAATTAATATATTTTAATACCATATACAATTTGACTCTATTTTTTTGTTTTTTACATAATTTTCCATAGCGAAAACGCAAAAAGAAAATTTGGATTCTCCAGAAATTTTATCCAAACAAAAAATAATAATATGTGAATAAATATGTCATATATATATATATATATTATTGTATAACATATTTTCTAAGATTTATTCCAAAGTAAATGTTGGTTAGTGTTGAAGATTTAATCCTCAAGTAGAGGAGAATTTCATTGTTCAAAGTATCTCGAGATATTAGTCATCATTCGTCGATATGTTAATTTTGAACATTCGGTTGTCTTCATAAGAAAATTGTTATTATGATAGTTGCAATCTCTTTATTAGTTGTTAAGTAATATAGTATTTTTTGAGTGTTATCTAGGAGCTCATAAATTTTTTCTACATGGCCGTGATTGTATGGTGGGACATAAGGTATATATAGGAACATGCGGTTTTCTTTGTTGATCATGGTTGTGAAGGTTATGTTCATACTTTTAATTGTAGTTTGTTATATTGAAGTCTTTATAAGTTTCACAATGAAAAAAAAAAAGATTAATAGTTTTTGTTAAACAGAAAGTTCCTTTGATAATTTTCATACATTATTTTTTTTATCAAATCATGTATCATATATATTTCTAAGATTCCTAATTAAAATAATTAAATATGTTATATAGTATATAATTTAATTTAATTTAAAGATATTATGAATATATATTTTGATGTGGATATCTATTAAATGAAATTTTCTACTCACATAGTTTTATGTTCGTTTGTATTTTACTATAACAAATTTTAAACCATTGATCATTAAGTTTTCAGTGTGAGACATTAAACAGTTTTAAGAATATATAGTTTCTAATAAATTAAAATATAACAAATACGTAAAATTTAATCTTTTATTATGTGGTTAATGTATTTGAATTGTAGAAAAAGATTAATATTTATATTTTTATGATCATTTGTGTTTTATTATACCAAATTTATTAAATCATTGATCATTAAGTTTTTAATGTGATTTTTAAACTATTTTAGTTGAATAAAATAAAAAGATTGAAGATGCACAAATTTTGATCAAATCTTTATTATTCAAAATTATTAATTGTCATCTATATCTTAATCAAACTGGGTAGTTATGTAAACTTTATTTTAGAAAATAAAGAAGATTATTTTTGTTGATTACTAAATTAATTTCATGGTTAGTTTATAAAATATATTATATGTTTAGATAGAACAACCTATTTTCTAAAAATTCTAAAAGTCGTTATAGTAATGACACATGGCATAGTTCACCTATTTAAGGATTCTCAAATTAATATACAAGAGATATTACTATGTCAATTTGGTCAAATTTCTGTGAATAGATTCTTTGCAAAAAAATTTTTTATCTACAATAGATTCCTTCATAACTTATATCTCTTTTTCTCGGGACATATAATAATTTTTCTTACTCTCTCTAAAAATGAAACACTCTTTATGTTTCGTCTCATCAGTTCTCGTGAATTCTTCCATGTTTCTCTTTGCCACAAGTTCATTATATATATATGGAAATCATGTACATTTTATGTGTATATTATATATACATCCATATTTTAATAAGTTATAACATATAATATATGTACGATTTCTAATATATTTATATATATTATATACTAGTACTTTACACACATATATACATACATATTATATATATGTATGAGTGTTTTTAAGCATATATCATATGTCATGTGTAACCTTATTCTACATTTGAAGTTTAAGAACATACACATCAATATAATCAAATGTGTTAAAGTTAATGAGCAAAAATCAAGACATACATACGTTGGTGTGTGGTAGACACAAAATGAAAATTACGCCTGCATCTTTAACTAACATTTCACATGAGGTCATTGCCGACATATACAATGTTACTGCTTCTTCTTGAATTTATGATGTGATCTTCATCATGATAATTACTTTAAAAACATATAATGTTACATCTTATCTCTTCTATCCTTGTTAATTGGTTATCAAGAATATATTGTTGGTTAATGACATACTTTAAATATGTTATTTGTACTATTTCTTAATTAAAAATAATTAATGGATTTTAATATTATCTACAATGTGACTATATTTTTTTT
Source organism: Sinapis alba (assembly GCA_012274485.2). Classification (NCBI taxonomy): domain Eukaryota; kingdom Viridiplantae; phylum Streptophyta; class Magnoliopsida; order Brassicales; family Brassicaceae; genus Sinapis; species Sinapis alba. The sequence goes on from MU105762.1 coordinate 295,052, forward strand.
TGTTCCTAAGTTTACATAGCGACAACGCAAAAAGAAAATTTGGATTTTCCAGTCAATTTTCACCAAACAGAAAATTATATGTGAATACACAAGTCATATATATCTTAATATATAACATATTCACATTACCATTCTACGAAGTATAAACAATTAATTTGAAAAATATGCAATTCCAAACTTAACTTTCTTAGTAAATTACATCTTAACTTAATTGCTATGATCTTGTATGTATACTTAAATGGTTAAACATTTGCCACGCAGAAAATTATGGGGAAAGAATGATTGCAGAGTGGTTTTTATAAAATGAGGAAGAGAAAATAATGTTGCATAGGCAGAGATCATTTTGAGAAGCTGAAAGAGCTTTTGAGGCTAGATTAAAGATTGTCGGGAAGAAAAGCATGATTTGTCACAAAGTTTAATGAAGTTACAAAAAGATTTGAGTAACGAAAAGAAGACCAAGTCGACGAAGAAATAATCTGGGTGTCTTGATAAAAACTAACTTTTTTCAAAACAAGCTTGTAAAACAATTAAGAGAGGAGAAATTCTTGTGAATTGAGATTCATTTTTCTGGTGAATCATCATGCCAAGATAAAACGGAGTGGATAAATCTTACTTTAAAATCCAAGTAGTCATGCCGAAGATCTTAACATTATCAATACAGAACAAATCTTATTTCATGAGAACCTAGAATCCAAATTCAAGTAAATACGACCATTCTTTGAATGGATTTTCTAAGATTTATTCCAAAGTAGAGGTTGGTTAGTGTTGAAAATTTATTCCTCAAGTAGAAGGGAATTTCATCGTTCTAAGTATCTTGAGATAATAGTCATCATTCGTCGATATGTTAATTTTGTACATTTAGTTTTCTTCATCACAAAATTGTTATTCTGATAGTTGCAATCTCTTTACTAGTTGTTAGGCAATGTAGTATTTTTCCAGTGTTATTTAGGAGCTCATAAATTTTTGCTACAAGGCCGGGATTGTATGATGGAACGTAAGGTATATATATGAACATCAGTTTGTCTTTGTTGATCATGGTTTTGAAGGTTATGTTCATACTTTTTATTTATAGTTTGTTATAATAAGGTCTTTTTAAGTTCCTCAATGACAAAAAAAAAAATAGATTAATATTTTTTTTTTAAATGAAAATTCTTTTGATCATCTTAATATATATATATATATATATATATATATATATATATATATATACAATTTGTTTGAAATATATTTTTATATTTATATCAATATCGTATACTATTTAATAACCCACAGTTTGTACAGAGTGAGATATATTATAAAATATTTGGTAAAGAAAATAGTTTGATATAAAAATATTTTTTAAATAATAATGAAAGATATGTAACTATATTTAGTGATTTATTATAATTAAATTTGTAAAAAAATTTATTTTCTTATCAAATAAAGTATCATATATATTTCTATAATTCCAAGTTAAAATAATTAAATATCTTATATGGTCTAAATATTAATTTAAAGATATTATGAATTTATGTATCTTGATATGAATATCTATTAAGTGAAATTTTCTACTCATACGGTTTTATTATTATTTATATCTTACTATAACAAAACTTTTAAATCATTGATAATGAAGTTTTCAATGTAAGATATTAAACAGTTTTATATATATATATATATATATATATATATAGTTGGTTTAATAATTTAAAATATAAAAAATAGGGTATTCAAAATTTAAATTTTTATTATATGGTTAATGTGATTGTTTAATCTTCTTTAATTGTACAAAACAAAATAAAAATATTGAAGATTCACATTTGTATGATTATTTGTATTTTACTATAACAAATTTATTAAATCATTGATCATTAAGTTTTCAATGTGAGACATTAAACAGTAAGAATATATAGTTCTCTTATAAAAATAAAATATAACAAATATGTAAATTTAAATTTTTATTATATGTTTAATGTGATTGTATAATTTATTTTAATTTAACAAAAAATATTGGAGATAGACAATTTTTTATCAAATTATTATTATTAAAAATTATTAGTTTTCATGTTTATCATAATCAAATTGGTTAATTTTGTAACTTTTATTTAAAAAAATAATGAAGAAATTTTTTGTAGATTACTAAATTAATTTAATTTTTATTTTATAAAGTATATTATAGTTAGATGGACCAATCTATTTTTTCTAAAGATTCTAAAACTCGTTCACGTGATGACACATGGCATAGCTCACATATTGTAAAGAATCTCATTTAATGTACGGTTTCTAATATTTATATATATTATACACTAGTACTTTATATATATATATATATATATGTGAGTATATGTAAATATATATATATATATATATATGTCATGTGTTTAGAGCTGAGAATTTTTGAGTCAATCCGCGGGACCCGCCTCGTTTGACCCGCCGCGGGGTGGGTGCGGGTCGAGTAATTTGGATTTTCGCGGATCCAGGGGGGTGCGGGTTAAGATTTTTTATCGTGGGGCGGGTGCGGGTCAACCAAAATTTAAATGTGGGTACCCTCGAACCGCAAAAAAAAAAAAAAAAAATTGTAAAAAATTAAAAAAAAAAAATTGTTAATATTATTAAAAAATCTATTTTATTATTTTCTAAAAAAAATAATAAAAAATAATAATAATTTTTTTATTAAAAATCTTTTATATAATAATTTTTATTATTATTTAATTTATCTGCGGGTCAAGCGGATTACCCGCAGGTTTTAGCGGGACGGTGCGGGTTGGATAAATTTGTCTTGCGGGTCAAGCGAGTCAATGTTTTTTTAAAAAAAAATACTCATCAACCCGCGGGTTGCGGGTCGCCGGTTGACCCGATTTCCAGCACTACATGTGTTACCTTATTCTACATTTGAATTTTAAGAACATACACATCAATATAACCAAACATATTTTCATTTTCTAGAGATAGATCTCGTGGAGGCAAAAAATAATGAAGAAAAAAGCAAGACATACACACTTTGGTGCATGGAAGACACAAAATGCAATCACACCTGCATCTTTAATGAGAATTTCACAGGAGGTCATTGCCGACACTTAGAATGTTTATGCTTCCGCTAGAATTTATGATGTGATCTTTATCATGATAATTCCTTAAAACATAGAATAATATATTTTATATCTTCTATTCTTGTTAATTGGTCATCAAAAATATATGTTCGGTTAATGACATAATTTAAATATGTTATCTACACTTTTATCTAATGAAAAATAATTAACATATTTTAATAACATATAAAATTTGACTCTACTCTTTTGTTTTTTATATAATTTTCCATAGCGACAACGCAACAAGAAAATTTGGATTTTCCAACTAATTTTCATCAAACAAAAAAATTATATGTGAACAAACATGTCAATATATCTTATCGAATAACATATTTAAACAAACAAATAATTTGAAAAATTGCAATTCAAAACTTAGATTTGCTATGACCTTTTATGTATACTAAAATGGTTAAACATTTCCTACATAGAAAACTATGGGGGAATGAATGGTTTCTATTAAATGAGGAAGATAAGGTAATGTTGCATAAGCGGAGATCATTTTGGAAAGCTGAAAGTGCTTTTCAGGCTAGATTAAAGGTTGTCGGGAAGAAGAGCATGATTTAAGAGCATGATTTGTCCCAAGGTTTGATAAAGCTACAAAAAAAATTGAGTAACGAGAAGAAGACCAAGTCCATGAAGAAATAATATGAGTGTCTATTTCTCGAAAAAAATCAACTTCTATCAAACAAGCTTGTAAAACAATTGAGAGAATAAATTCTTGTGAATTGAGATTCATTTTGTCCGGTAAATCATCATGCCAAGATAAAACAGTGTGGCCAAATCTTACTTTAAAAGCTACGTAGTCATGCTAAGATCTTAACCTTATCACTATACAATATATCTTATTTCATGAGAACCTAAAATCAAAACAAGTAAATATGTCCATTCTTTGAATATGTAGCTATATATATGTGAGTATTTGTAAACATATAGCTTATGTCATATTTGTAAACACACATACTGGATCTCTCCTTGCTTACTTTGATGATGCTTCAACAACTTCAAAAAGATGATTTCATACTTGTTAAGACCTTCCAGGAGGTCGACCTTCACATTAGTTCATGTCTTAACAACTCAGTTTCTGTCCTTTAATTCGTGTTCAAATTATATTGTTTGTCTCCTAACTCGTGTCCAAATTACTCCGCTTTTCCCTACTTTCTTTCATAATTGCACTGTTTTTTGTCCCAAATACTCTGATTTTTTCATAATTACTCTGTTTTATATCCTAATTACCTTTTTTTGGCACTAGCTACCCTGTTTTATTCTCCACCTACTAATTCATGTCCCTATATTTTCCCGATTTCATTGAATCTGTTTTCTTGAATTCATGTCGTAAGAACTGTGTTTGTCGTCTTAATTACCCTGTTCTGGCTTTTTTACCATGTTCTTTTGCCCTAGTCAGCTACTCTGTTTTTACTGCTCTAGTTACTGTTTTTTCCCCATAAATTACTTATCTTCTTTTTTCTTGATTTGGTCCGAATGTTCCATCAATCTACTAAGACCAACAAATCAAATTAGACACCTACAATGATCTAACCTCTTCTACTCGAAAGAGGCTGCCTTATGCACTTCATGGCTCAACACTAGGCCACAAGGGTCAGTCGTATATATAGTGTTTGGGATCATGGCACAACTTAGAAATGTTGAGATGGAAGAGTTTGCTTTGGTGATAAGAAATGTTGGTTTTGAAGTGGAGTCCCCAGCTTCAAACCTGGCTAGAACTCAACCATGGAGGCTTTGTGTTTGGGGTTCCCGTGGTGGCTATGCATCGTTCATCAATGTACCGATCAGCATATGAGTGTTCGCGAAAATAAACTGATATGCGGTAAAATTTTGATCATTACTTAAAAGGTTGAAACCATAGCTTCGAATACAAAGAATCATCAAACATGGAAACAAGTAGCAACCTAAACACGAAACAAACACGTAGCAAGTAAGACGATGTTGTTAACAGATTCATCAGCATAAACTCATCTTTAGACAAGGTGCGACCGGGAGGACATTCATTTGAGGACCCATCTATATATATCATGTCATAAGTGTGTCTCTCTTCAGACAAGGAGTGAACGGGATGACGACATCATTCGCTAATCCGTTTGCATTATTGCAAGAAGCCTGAGCCGGTCGGTTAACCAATTGCAAGGCCAGATTCACATTGTCCATTACAATACCGGTACATGGTTTCTCCTTACTGCAATCCAACTTAACCGCCACATCCGTACTCGATGATGTTCCGTCTATATCTTCATATCTCACATTTGATACTTCAACTCCAGATTCCTGTAATAGAACATACAAAATTAAAAATGACTCAATATATTGAATTAAGGGTATAAGATATGGTTTGATTAAATTCTTTTTACCTGGTTAGGGCAAGGTTTGACAAAACAATAGTGTTGGTCTATGATGATCGGGTTCTTGACCATCTTCATCTTAATATGTTGAAAAACGATGTTTTTAGCAAAACTCTTGCTATTTCTTTCCCATGTCTTGATCCTAACTCCATTACTAGTTGCCGTGAATTCCACGTTACTCACAGTCACGTCCTCCACTCCTTGTTCGTCCTCTGCTATTCCAAGGCTTCCGATACTGTATTAGAGGATCCACAAATTAGAGACGTTTGTAATATTAAGTAACTTGTATGGCAAGAAATGATATTTTTTGTTACCTGATACCGTGGCCTGGACCGCATTGGATGCCTTGTATGGAAACATTAGTGGATCCTGGAACCGACCCGAAAAATCCGGGTCCGGGTAGGACCCGAACCGATCATTTTACCCTATTGGGTCTTGTTGGGGAGGACCCGTGGGTCTTGGACCCGACCCGACCCGAACCCGAAATTTGACGGGTACCCGAAATACCCGAATTTTTAGTATATATACGGTATATATGAGTGTTTTAATATATTTTTGGTATTGTAAATATTTTTTAACTTTTATATTTATGTTTTCGGGTATTTTTCATGTTTTTTTGTTCATATTTTAGATAAAATTTTAGATTTTTTTTTGAATATTTTAATATTTTAATGTTATATTTTTATGTTTTGGAGTTTTTTTGGGCTGGACCCGAACAAAACCCGACCCGGAACCGACCCGAACCCGGACCGAATTTTTTTAATTACCCTATTGGGTCTAACTATTTAAGACCCGACCCGACCCGGACCCGACAAAACCCGAACCGAACCCGAACCGAAAATTTTAAATACCCGAATGGGTCCTAAACTCTAAGACCCGAAAAACCCGAACCCGAAAGGACCCGACCCGAACCCGACCCGAAGACCCGAATGCCCAGGCCTAGATGGAGATACAATCATCGCCAGTTCCAATTCTAGAGTTAGTGATACTGACTGATCAGTGAGATAATGATTGTATGTGAATCCCATCGGTGTTAGGGCTATCAGCAGCAGCAGAAACTTTAACGCCGTCAATGTTCCACGTTATTGCAACTGTTGATAACTATATGGAATTTCTGGCTGTTTATCGACCTTCATCAAATATCCACCAAACTATGATCTTTTGGTAGACCTCTCTGAATCGAATATTATATATTTATTTCTCCCCGAGTTGATATTTCAAAACTTAATTATCCATATACTATGATTTTCATTAGTTTATTGTTAACCATATAATTTAAACTAATTAAAAATGAAAATAATTCATTTTTATTCAAAAAAAAAATGCTCATAAACTATTCAAACTATACATTATTCATTATCATCAAAGAAACTTTAAAAATATCATATTTTGAGAGATTTTGAATACTTATTTTTAATAACATTGATTTTTTTGTTTGATTTTTTTTTTGGTTAACTATAAACCAATTAAACCATTGTCCATGTACAATTAAGTTTAAAACTAATTACTCGGGACGAAATAGATTTTGAACTATCGATTCAGAGAGAAATAAGTTTATAACTTATAAATCGATGAGGTATGGCACATGGTCATAGTTTGGTAGATATATGATGCTACATGATAGTTTTTGTGAGGTAAAAGCACGTTGACCCTATAATATATGATATATTTTTTTTAAAATTGTTGTTTCAAATATAAAACGTTTTAACATTTTTATGTTGATTTAAATTTTATTAAAAACTCTTCAATCAATTATATTTAACATTTTTAATGATTGGTTAAATTATTTCAATTTGTATTTTAGTGATGTTTTCAATAGAAAAAAAAAATCTTTTGTGATTTTATACATATCTTATATTATAAAACAAAGGAGTACGTACCGTGGTTCCGCTGGGGCAATTCTTGCCGGATTTTTTACAATCCCATAGAGAAGTTCCTAGAGCATCAAGAACTCCACCGTAGACGGTGACGCCGTCGAGATACTGGAAAAATCCAGTAGTCTTCATTTCCGATAACTCGATAATCAGTCGGAGCCACCAATGTACATCAATACGGAATGTAACAGGCTTAGGCTTGAATTAATTTAGAACCGTCGAAGTTGAGGCTCCTTAACAAGAACCTGCCTTTAGGAACTACAATGGTTACTGGACAAGACGAGGCACAAGCGGTTCCCCAAAACGCCATAAACGCTTTAGTTGCGTCTGTTTTCCCGTCCGGTTTAGCTTTGAAAGACAAGACATTGTAGGATTGAGCAGAACAAGAGGAGATGAAGAAGAATACGAAGAGGACAAGAAGTGAAGCCATTGTATGTCGCTATTTAACATACGTACACTTGACTATTTTCATGAACTTATTAGCTATTGATGTAATATGATAAGTTCTCATGATAAATATATCATACAACTTGTTCTTGCTTTGTTCTTGATCAAACCTTCGACTTTATTCAATAAACATTTTATATCGTACTACCAATCGGATTATTGATCAAACCTTCGACTTTATTCAATTTTTGTAGGTGGGCCCACCTTATAGGCGTATATAAAGTTATAAAACCAAATCCAAGCAATCGATATTTCACGATCAAGGGTGTAGCCTTGGCCTGTAAATGGACCTTTATGAGCCTCTAAAATATCATTTAGACCATGACCAATACCCCAGTTGGTCCTATACATATGACCTGCTCATAGATAATGTTGTCACAATGGCTTAACTATAATTTGAATTAGTTTTTACTAATTGATTGTCAACAAAGAAAAAAATATATAACCGGAATACATACAAAAGAAAGTACACAAAACGTCGTTGGTAAATAATTTGTGACTATTAATAAATTAACGGCAACATTTGTTTGTGATTAACTTAAGGGTATTTCAGACATGTTGAATGGCTCATATCAATCTCCAAGTGGAGGTGTAGCAAAGAAATGGATCATTTCTCAAGTATGTAAATGGGATGTATCAACCCAAAACTTGCCTAATACTAGACCATTATTTTGTGGTTAACAGATTTTTATTTAACCACACGCAAATGGGAAAGGATATAATCTGTTGCTAATCGATCTTAGCGAAGGACCTTTCAACAATGCATATGGCTGTCGTTGATTGATATTTTTAGATAGTTATATTAAATCAAAAACCAGAAAAATATTTCAAAACAAAATAAATGTCAGTATTTTCAAAAAAAAAAACTAGGCAACCAATCTTTTTCGGATTATCCTACAAATATCTACTATTAATTATATATATATATATATATATATATATATATATGCTCACATATAGGGTTTTGTATCATAAAACAACAAATCATCTATTTGAAAAAGAAGAACTACAATGTCGCCAATAAAATTAGCTATATTTTGTATTATCCTCGTTTCTTTTGTTAGTCTTCATGAATGTATGTCATCTAAAGGTAAGTTTTGTTCAACTTTTTATCATCATTATAATTATAACCACAATCATATCTTCCATAGTATTTTAATTGTTTTCTTCATTAATTTTTTATATAGGTTTCGCAATAAATTTCATGCCTTGCAAAAGAGGAACAGTTGGTGACTGGTGCTGCACTAAAGGAGGAATAGTATGCACAAAGGACCAAGCAGATTGTGTGAAAAGCTGCCTTTAACAGGCTACACCTTAACCAAATTGTAATTTTCTTCTAAAAATAATTTTAATAAAAAAATCTTGCACTTACTAGCAAGATAGAGTATATAAAGCTATAAATAAAATTCAAAGATAATTTGGTTATTTGAAGTGTATAAATGTGATTTTTATATATTATTGTGCACATGTGATAATTTCTTATCACTTATCAAGTAGTATATTTGAAATATTCTAAAGTTACGCTTTTACGTTTAGGTGTATTATATATTTTTCTTACGTATACTCGGGATTACTTGTGCCATGCAAAGTATCTCTAACCAGAGCTGGTTTAGACATCACATGAGACATAACTCAACATAATTCTTATATTATCTTTCTCCCGGTTAAAGATTAATAAAATATATAATTTAAAGTGATTTAGCAGTAAAAAAGATCTCAGAGAAAAATCCTTAGTAGACTGATCTGCCTTGTTTTGTTGTTTTCAATTTTTGCTTTTTTTATCTTATCAATTGTCTTTCCTGTGTGCGCATTTTTGGTAAGCCGATCTCTGATTTTAGTATGTTTTTTTAATCTTTTACTTTGTGTCCTTGGTTCTGGTTCTTTGTCATAGTTTGGGGTAAAAATGGTGAAGCCAACTATCGTGATCCACGACCTTGCTCAGAGGGCTACTGAGTCTTCTCGGAATAGAGAGACGAGGGAGGTGAGGAAGAAGGCTGCTCAAGATGATGCAGGTCGGAAAGTGACCGGAAGCAGATTCTGCTACTGTTTTTGGTTCCTCTGGGAGACTATATTATCAAGTGCTCCTTATGTTGAGGTGGTTCCAGCGTCTTCTACCACTGTAAGTGGTTTGGGTGGCGGCGTGTTGCCTCTCGAGAGCACAAGTGTTGGTGGCACTGTAGCCAGCACTTGGAGCCTCTGGACTAGTTGATGTTTCTAGTCCTGATGTTATTGTTGAGGCTCCAATGGCGCCTCTGTCTTCTTCGGTGCTTCCTCTGCCGTCTTCTGTAAGGGGTTCCCTCTCTGATCTATTCCGAGAGAAGCTACTTAGAGGCTTCTCTTCAACCATCTGATGGTAGAGATCAGAGGAATGATCCTCCTCATAGGTCATCACGGGATTCACCGAGACCCTCTAGTGCCCATTTGTCTTTTGACAAGGGCCAATGGCGAGGTCTTGAAATCGATCTTAGGAAGCATTCTTCTTCGGGATCAGGAGATCATGATCCCATTGCTTTGAAATGATCTCAAATGAACGGTGGGTCGAATTCTCGAGCTGGATCATCGTCTTCCTCTCGAAAGGGCGCATGTGCAATCTCTTTCGAGCTTCCATGGGATATGACATTAGCTGACGACGGGAAAGTTTGTGTGTGTCTCTATCGCGAGATACGTCTTAATGGGGATCTTAGCTTCCCGGAAGATATGTTCACTAACAACGATTCCTATGAAGGAATTTGTCACTCTTACGTGTGGGTAAGTTGCTTTCAAGTCTCTTCATTTGAGATTGTGTTTTTGTTTTATTTTGTGGATCTGATTGTAGAAATCAAAATAAAAATTTAAAATTTAATTCAGAAACTAGAAATTAAATTTAAAAACCGTTTAAACAAGTATAATTTTTTTAAATAGCATTGTTTTAAGTTTTTGTCACAAAAATAGCACTCATGAAAAAAATGACCAAAATAGCTTTTTATTTTAAAAAAATTAATATTTTATTTTTGTTTTTAAAACTTTAAAACCTTAAATTCAAAATTCTACCTTTTAATAAGTCTAGATTAGTTAATCCTAGAAATATATGTGTATATTGATCTCTTTAATAAAATATTTTGATCATTTTCTTTCTTGTTATTTTATGACAAAAAAAAAAGATAGGAATATTCTAGGTATTTCTGTTTAAACAATCATCATCTTAGTTGGATCAAGCGGAATTACAAAAACCTGCTTTGACCGGTCGAACCAATCTAAACCACTAAGTCTCGACCGGCATCGTATGCGTTAGGCTTCTAAAACGATGGAACGGAAATAAAGATCTGTTAGTACACAATTTGTTCGACAAAATTCCTCTGAGAGCTCCTTAAAACCTACTACCATGAAACTGAGACGAATCCTCGGTTCTATTTCGAGTCTCTCTACAGAAAACCTCTCTTCTTCTTCTTCGTCTTATTCTTCCCGTTTCCCATCTAGACAAATCTTCACCGCACGGTCATCTTCTCCGCAACGAAACGCCGGGAGTAACCCCTCGGAAGCGTTACCAGGGAATCACATCAAATGGGCATCCCTTGGTTCAGTCAGAACTTCCAGATTCGCATCTGGGTTCACCCCGTTGCAGCCAAAACCGTTGGATTCAATCATGGATTTGGAGAGAGCCAAGACTAAATCGCCAGAGGAGCTCACTTCGATCTGGGACGATGTAATTTCTCTCAAAGTTCCCTTCTTTTGATGTCTTTCAATTTGCTAATGTATACTTTCATTGCGTCAGTATCACTTGGGACGAGGTCATATTGGGATAACTATGAAAGCTCAGCTTTATCGGTTGTTGGAGCAACGAGCTGCCGAGTGGTAATAATAGTACCATCAGCTTTGTTCTTGTTTCTGTCTGTGTGATTTGATCTTCTTCTGTTTGGTGTTGCATTTGCAGCCGATACTTTGTCATCCCACTGTGGAGAGGAAATGGTTACGTTACAATGTTTGCTCAAGGTTTGTTGTTGCTTTATCTGGAAGTTATAATGTCTTTAGTGATATTAGCAATGGTCGAGATTGTTTTACTCGAAAGACATTTTTACTTAGGCTGGTTAGTGATGTTTTACAATGGTTTATAATATATGGTTAGTCATATTAGCTATGGTTGATATGGCTTTACTCAATGGACATTCTAATACTTAGGCTGATTAGTGAGGTCAAAACGTTTGTGAACTACTAATCTCAAGAACAGTTTGTTTGCTTGGTTAATTTCGTTGGAGCTCCTTGGTTATGATCTTTATATATGAATCGTGGATCTTGTTGTGACAGTTGAAGCGCCTCACATGATATTCACTGGTTTGGAAGATTACAAAGCAAGAGGAACTCAAGCAGCTCCTTACTTGACTAGCACCTTCTACACTGAGCTTTCAGAGACAAAAGACTTGGTGTTTATCCGAGGCGATGTTGTGTTCACAAGCAAACTTACGGATGGGGAGGCGAAATGGATCATGGAGACAGCTCAGTCGTTTTACTTGAACGACACTCGGTACAAGCTGCTTGAGAGGTTCAATAAACTTACTCATGACTTTGAGTTCAAGGATGTGTTACAAGCTCTGGATATGCCTATTCTGTGATTTGCTAAATCAAGAAAGAAAAGATGCACTTTTTGTATTAGAATTGGTTTTGTATGGGAAATAAAACTACTTTATCACCAAACTAGTTTTGGTTGGATACTTCTCTTTTAGTATTTACGAATTGTACCAACTGTGTTTTCTAATTAACTGATTTACTCGTCGTATCGATTCCAACTTTGTTTAGTTAGAATCTCTGTTTAGTTACATTTTATTCCTCTATTAGTCATTTCTCTACTTCTGTAAAGAGTTAAAAATGGTAATGAATTTAACAAATTTACCAAAGAAAAAACATGGTAATAAAATCAGAAAATGCGAAGAACTCAAACCGTTTTAAACCGCCATGCCCTAGTTCTTGAGGTGTTTTGTTTTCCAAAATAGACATCAGGGGTCAATTTGGAAGAAACAATAAAATTCAGTTGGCATTTGTCAAGTTTCACACAAATCAAAACGACAGCGTATGACATGATTGGCTTAACAAAAAGGGCTATTCTTTGCTCGGCTCGTCTTCTTCAAGCTATAACGAAAGTCGTCAAAAACTCTTAGAAGTCTCTCTCGACCCTCTTCCGAAAGACCCCAAGACCACCACCATGTACGCTCTTCTCTTCTCTTCTTCTTCACCTTTTTGTTTATAGAGACGATTACATGTGTAAACCTTCTGTTTCCTCCCGATTTCAAACTAAGTGTATGTATACTCATCTCTGCTTCAGTTTTCTTCCTCCGCGATGTCAGAGCACCAGTCCGAAGAAGTCCAGCAGATCGAGAAGCTCTACGAGTTCAGTGAGCGGCTCAATGCCTCCAAGGACAAGTCCCAGGTTCGCTTCAATTTTCTCAAAACTAGGGTTTTGGTTCTGAGATTTGAAATCGGAGAGCATTCTCTGATTGCTTTGTTATTTTGCAGAATGTAGAGGATTATGAGGGGATTATCAAGATGGCCAAGACGAGTATGAAGGCGAAGCAGCTTGCGTCGCAGCTGATTCCTCGCTACTTCAAGTTCTTCCCTACTCTCTCCACTGAGGCTTTTGATGCTCATATGGACTGTATCGATGAGGAAAATCTTGGGGTTTGTTCCCTTGTCTTCTTGCATATATATTAACTTAGATTAGTTTGCAGTGCTCAAACTCAGCTTCTTGCTGAATTATACTTGCTAATACAGTGATGAATCAGGGTATACAACTTGTTCTCTTAGGGGATATACGTATCTGAGATTTTTTAATGTGTAGGTACGGGTTCAAGCCATCCGTGGGCTACCACTCTTCTGCAAGGATACTCCAGATATTGTATCCAAGATTGTTGATGTTCTTGTGCAACTTCTAAATACTGGTAACTCTTTGAGGTTTTGGTTACTACGACTTTAGATACCTATTTGTGTTTTTATTATCTGACTTAAGATGTAACGTTATCTGAAGAGGAAACTGTGGAGAGGGATGCTGTGCATAAGGCTCTGATGTCACTGATACGACAGGATCCAAAAGGTAGTCTAATTTCTTTACAGTTTTTTTCTTTTTGTTTTGTTTGAAGATGCTGATTCTTCTTAAAAACTATTAATCTACCGTGAGAAAGTTGGTAAATGTGATTTTTCGATCTTATGGAAGATAATGGGTTACTCTTTTAGTGTAATTGGTTGACCAGGCACGGTTTGAGTGAATAAATTACTTGCTATGGGTTGGTAGTGTGCTAAATTATCTTAGATTTACAATATGGTCTCGTTGTTGTCTCATGTTATATGCATTTCCTTAGTGTTTCAATATTGTTCTCTAATTTTTACCCTCCTTCCGCTACAGCATCTTTGACTGCATTGTTTACGCATGCTGGAGTTACTCCAACTACGGACGATCAGATTCGTGAAAAGGTCTTGAATTTCATCAGAGATAAGGTCAGTGTTTTTTCTATGTCCTTTTTATTTTCAATGTTCTCGGAACAGCATTGTGTGACTTATTTTGTATTCATATCTGATTTTTTTCCACAAAGTTAAAGGCTTGATAGTCTCAGAATTCAGAAATGACAATCTTTGGAGAAATTTGGAATACCGTAGCCAATACTCATTGTAATTTTTTATATTATCTATATGTAGGTGTTTCCTCTTAAAGGGGAACTTTTAAAGCCTCAAGAGGAAATGGAAAGACGTATAACAGATTTGATCAAACAGGTAGGAACGTAATCTTGTGTGTGTGTGTTCAGTTCTTGTTATTTCTTCCATCTGCCTTCTTCTTTGCCACATATGCTGACTTTATTTGGATTTTCTCAGAGCCTAGAAGATGTAACTGGAGGAGAATTTAAAATGTTTATGGATTTCCTGACAAGTTTGAGTATATTTGGAGGGAAAGCTCCTCAAGAAAGAATGCAAGAACTTGTGGAAATTATCGAAGGGCAGGCCGATTTGGACGCACAGTTTGATGTAAGTTTGATGTATTGCATTGTACAAATTTATTCAAGCTTGTTATGTTACATCATCCGGAAGATGAAGTTAAATTTCTTGTTTCGTAAAATGATAGTCCTTGTGATGTGGTATTACTGATTGCCAATAATGTTTTACCAGGTTTCAGATACAGACCACATTGACAGGTTGATATCATGCCTCCAATTGGCTCTTCCCTTTTTTGCGGTATGGAATTGGTGCTGCTAGTAGCTTGATAACTTCCATACTATGAACTTTACTGGCTGCTTTGCTAATATCTTCCTCTTTTGTTCAGAGAGGTGCTCCAACCAGCAGGTTTCTCAACTATTTGAACAAACATATCATACCTGTTTTTGACAAGGTATCCTAGAATTTATATAATATTTGTCTTTCGGTGTATATGTATCAGCCATGATCCTTGTGTGCTCTTTAAGTCATTTGTTATCAACTCTCGTAGACAAATATAAGAATAGCTATGACACTAAGGATATGAAGTAAAATCTTGATTTTTTGTACCTTTTATTAATGCGTATGTGTAGGTATGCTACTTGTTTCTCTTTTGCCTTGTTGCACGCATATATACATACTACTCAGAAAAGGAGCTTTCTTGGCCAGCATAATATATGACACATTCTTTTCTTATAACTAGCTCCCAGAAGAGAGGAAGCTTGATCTGCTCAAAGCTCTTGCTGATATTTCCCCATACACAACCGCTCAAGAGGCAAGGCAGATGCTTCCTTCAATAGTTCAGCTTTTGAAGGTACCACTTTAAGTGTCGTTATTCATCTGCGTACAGATTTCTGTGTCCTGATTCCTTTAATAAATCGTTTGTTGGCCTGTTTCTTATATTTTTAGTGTCTTTATTGTATATCTTACTACAGTCTCAAAATTTTGAATGTAAAAGCATCACATGTAGTAGTAAAATCGTCTTATAAGATTGTTATACTATTTGTTTACAGAAATACATGCCTGCCAGGAAGACTGGAGAGGAAATGAACTTCACGTACGTGGAATGTTTGTTGTATGCGTTCCATCACCTGGCCCACAAGGTTTCTAACAATTGTATTTGTGTGATTAGTCTCGTTCTCTTTTCTTCTTCCTAGTTTTACTTATTTGAATACGTTGAGATATACAGGTTCCAAATGCAACAAACAGCTTGTGTGGGTATAAGATTGTGACCGGCCAGCCATCAGACAGACTGGGGGAAGACTTCTCGGAATTGAACAAGGACTTCACTGAGAGGTATTTTATGACATCTAGATTTGTGCGACTTAAAAGTTTAAGATACTGTCGTCAAAAAAATAATGTACGTGATGGTTCGTGGAATCTTATTTGTTGGGAAAATTTGTTGTCTATAGCTACACCAGGTAAGTAGAATTTGATAAGAAGAGAATATGAAGAGTTATTGGTAGATTAAGAAGAGAATATGAAGAGTTATTCGTAAACTTTTTATGATATCAAAAAGTTTTTGTCCTTTGGTGCAGATTGACCACCGTTGAAGATCTAACCAAGACAACAATGAAGAAATTAACTCAGGGAATGACTGAGCATAACAAAGCCATGTCGGCTGCTAAGACAGATGAAGAGAAATCAACCGTTGTGAGTACATTAACTTGTAACTTCTTTCTTTCTTTCCCGGTGGTATTTGCTTTTGAGGCTAATGTATTGTACCTTTGTGATTTTTGTTTTCAAGAAAACAAAGAAGCAGAATACTACAACTGGACTTAGGACCTGTAATAACATATTGGCAATGACAAAGGTAAACATCCCAACATCTTAGTCTTTTCTATTGGTGGAAGCATATAGTTTTGATGATATGAACTAAGCTTGGGGGCAAATTTGATATGAAACAGCCACTGCATGCAAAAGTACCTTCATTTATCGGAGATACGAACATCAACCTTTCTTGGAAAGAAGCCACAAAGCCGTTACCCTCTGCAACAACGACAACAATCGGGTTTGTTGCAAAGCTAACTCAAATCCTCAATCTTTCTATCGTCTTGTATCTTTTTGTAATTTGTGTCGACTTTACGGTAAATATTATACAGAGGAAAACGGCCTGCTAATAGCAACAGTGGAAGTGGTAACAACGTCTCTGCTAAGAGGGGACGTGGTTCGAGTGGTATGTCAAACCAGCTTGTGAACAAGGCCTTTCAGGGAATATCATCGCACGGTGGTGGTAGAGGCGGAAACCGAAGACGCGGAGGTGGTCGCGGGAGAGGACAAGGAAGAGGTCACTGGTAATAATGAGCTTCCATAAGAGGATTCCATGTTTATGTACTCTTTGTCAGTAGGAGTTTTGGTTTGGTACTTGATAGAGTTTGAGGACTTGTCGCGTCAGAACAAACCGTATGTGTTTTTTCTTTATTCGCGATGGAGAATATCGAGTTAAGACTCTTTTATCTTTTCATGAGATCAAAACAATAGTTAAGCATTGATGACCTTAATTGTTTGTCTCGAATTCTCAGTATAGTGATGTTAAAAATGGTAAAACTCATCTCATTTAATCCAATCCTAAGTTACCTCCTATTTAAGACTTACCACATTTAAAATTCATACCTGTTTAAACTATTGTGATTTTTATTTAGAAAATTTGTAAAATTGTTCACGAAAAATAGAATAAAACTTAAAATAAAAATCAACTGTAAAATTACATGTTTCCCCAAAAATATAAAATTGGATTTTTCACTCAAACCGTAAAATTACATTTTTCCACCAAAACCATAAAATCAAGTTTTCCCGCTAAAATCGTAAAACTGAACTTTTGCCAAAACCGCAAAATCGATTTTTTGTGAAAACATCAAAATTGAGTTTTCTGCTAAAATTGTAAAGTCACATTTTTCGTCAAAATTTTAAAATCACATTTTCCGCCAAAACATCAAAACCAATTTTTTTTAGCCGAAATTGCAAAATTAGATTTTCCGTCACAATCAAAAACCATATTATTCCACCAAAATCGCAAAATTGAGTTTTTCTACCAAAACTGTAAAATTAAATTTTCCGTCAAAACCACATTTTTTCCATCAAACCGCAAAATCGAGTTTTTCTACCAAAAACGTAAAATTGAATTTTTTGCCAAAACCACAAAATTGGATTATTCCATCAAAACCGCAAAATCAAGTTTTCCTGCTAAAACTGCAATATCTGATTTTTCAACAAAACCGCAAAATTGAATTTTCTCGCCAAACTAGAAAACACGTTTTCATCGAAATCGCAAAATCGAGTTTTCCTGTTAAAACTGAAATATCTGATTTTTTCAATAAAACCGTAAAATTGAATTTTTCCCACCAAAACTAGAAAATACATTTTCGTCAAAACCGCACAATCACATTTTCCAAAAAACTATTAATTAACTATATTAAGTTAAGTGAGTTAGGGGAGTCCCCCACTAATTTAAAATAAAATTACTTAAACTAAATAGATCTAAATGTATATTTATTTAGAGAAAACAACCATTAAAACCTTGAATTTTCAAATTAAAGCCAAAAAAAATTCAACTCGTGTTTGAGCCAAAAAAAGTCTTCAACTTTCAAATATTGATCATTTTAACTCTCATATTTTGTTGACTCGGCCATTTAAGAAACCTGAATAGTTAACTAATAAAACTGATTAAAAAATTAATGTTTGTTAACTCTCTAAACGATATTATTTCAAAAATTGGTTAAACATTGATCAAACGACTTCATTTTGCTTCTGTAAACACTTAAAGCATCTCTTTCGTGAAACCATAGTGAAAAAGATGAAGTTAATTTGGGGCTATGATTTCACGAAAGGGATGATTTAAGCGTTTACATAAATAAAAAGACGTTATTTGATCAATGTTTTAATCAGTTTTTTAAATGATGTTATTTAGAGAGGTAATACATGTTTATTTTTAATCGATATTAACAGTTGACTATTCAGATTTTTTAAATAGCCTAGTCAACAAATTATGAGAGTTAAAATAGTCAATATTTAAAAGTTGATGATTTTTTTGGCATAAACATGAATTAAATATTTTTTTGGCTTTAATTTGAAAGTTCAAAGTTTTATTAGCTGATTTCTCAATCTTTATTTTTAATTTGACCCAATTATTTTCTAATAACTATATTTTCTTAGATCTGTTTAGGTTTGTTCTTTTATATTTCAAGTATTATATTGATTGTTTTGAGAATACAGTACGTACTTTTAAAAATTGACTCAGATGATTCAATCTTCTTGCCCAACATTTAAATATCGTTAATTGTATAAGATAATGTAAGTTGCATCCGGCAGCAATATCTTAGTCCTGCAATTGTTATAAGATTCAAATTCTCAAATATTAATCTAATAACAACTTGGACTCTACGCTTAAATGCGTCCAATTATATCAGACTTGAATGAAGTGCACAATAGTTTTAAAATTTTAAGCTCGATGGGGTCAAATTGGTTCAGCTCCGGATTTCAAGGTTTCGATGATGTCGCATCGAAATTGCCAACGCAGATAGTAAAATATTTAGAGGAAAGAGAGCATTAACCAGCTAATTTTTCGGGTATAGCAACTATTCATGATCTGCCTAAATCTTGTCATATTAATATAACTGACCAGCTATACTAGGCGAGTGACTAGATCCAATGTTAATGTTGTGAACAAACTAAGTTCCACATTTTAGATTTAATATATGAAAAGATGTCTAACTCTAATTAGTTAGAGATCTTTTAGGAAGAAACTTAAAAAATAAATCTAGACAAACCAGCTTTTAAGGTCCAAAGTATACAATATCGTACTAATTGGATAATAAAGAGTTGGACATGAGATTTTACAATCTCAACAATTAGTATCAGAGCAGTTGACGAGAAATCTGCAAGAAGACCAAAATACCTTTTGAGATATGAATGAAACTCTTCGAAAGATGAATAAGAGGTATGTGACAGAGATTAAGAGAATGTGAGATTACAAACTAATGCTCACATTGATGTCCAACTCTAATTAGTACAAAAATAAATCCATGTAGACTAACTTCTAAAGTCGATAATATCGTATTAATTGGATAATAAAAAATTAACATGGAATTTCACGATCCCAGCAAATCAAATGTCATTAACCTTGTTACAGAAAAATTCCACGAATTTTATTTAACCTAACGTTGGAAATAGCAATCAAATCTCTTGATGTAAGTCTTGCGATAGAGAAAATATGAGAGATCAGAAGAAATCAAGAAATATAAAGACAAATTACTTGGATACTTTCTCACTGAAGAGAGAGAAAGCTCAAACTCACGTGCTCTTGGCTATGGTGCATGGAAAAGATGAACCACGTGCATGAAGAAATGTGAGCTGGCAACTAAAACGTACTATAATATTTTCTTGTCACCATTCAATACATGTTGTTTTAGTGACTTTCTACTATAAATGTTTAACATTTTATAAAAGATCTGTTAATACTTTGTATTCAACGTGATAACTTTACAGAGATAGCTTTACAAGCCTTATATATGTGTAAGGCAATCCTAACAACTTGATACATGTATATCTCCAGAATATATTCACAACCGAATATAACCGAAATATTCTCATATCGAGAATATGCTATCTCTATCTTAATACCCCTCCTCAAGTTGGAGCATGTAAATTTCGAATGCCCAACTTGAACAGAAAAGATTGAAAAACTTTCCCTCCGAGAGCTTTCGTAAAAATGTCTGCTAATTGACTCAACGTAGACACATGTTTTGTCTGCACGACTCCTCGCTGTATATCATCTCGTATGAAATGACAGTCTAACTCAACATGTTTTGTGCGCTCGTGAAATACTGGGTTCGCAGCTATATGTAAGGCTGAGCAACTATCACAAAACAAGTTCATCGGTCCTCGATGACCAATACCCATCGTATGAAGAACAGTCTTGATCCATTTCAACTCGCACAATGCTTCTACCATCGCACGATACTCGGCTTCTGCAGAGGAACGTGAGACCACATCTTGCTTCCTTGATCGCCAAGACACAGGCGAATCTCCCAACTGAACCAACCATCCACTAAGCGATCTTCTTGTTAGCGGACACCCTGCCCAATCCGAGTCTGACCAGGCTGTAAGCTGAAAATCACAGTCAGCTTTGAGCAAGATACCCTGTCCAGGTGACCCTTTCAAGTACCTCACAACGCGAAGTCCAGCATCCCAATGCTCCTGAGTTGGTTGCTGCATAAACTGAGACAGAGTATGA